>QXTE01000094.1:2962087-3051457 GCA_003942145.1 Platysternon megacephalum | reverse complement strand
AAATGGAGGGGTCTCCCACGGGTTTAAATAGACTGTCTCTTGTGGGTGGAGACCCCCTCCTCACCCTCTGTAGAATCCAGTCACAAAATGGAGATTCGGAATCACATGGGCAGGTCACATGCCCATGCATGACACAGGACTTGCAGGTAGCAGCCATTACCCACATGCTGCCTTGAACGTCCTCAGGTAGACTTCTAATGTGGATTGGAGTCTTCCAAGCTCTTTTGTCTGTTAAGTGCTCCTTGATTGAACATTTAATTTGCACATTCCTTTCCCAAGAAGTGATCAAATGTTCTAATTGAGGCCACTTAGAAATCAAGCAATTATATAGCCAATGTTCATAACTTTGAACACACAAACGGTGCCTGCATACAACTAGGGTGAACATAACCAGTAGATTATAACCTTTACATAGATACGTTACATGGCCTATGTAGCAAAACCCTATTCCAGTTATATTATACATACATTTATGAGCCCCTTTATGGGGTACGCTGTCACAGACCCTATTTAAGTTGTACCTTCAGTCATGCCTAATGTCCACTGAGCAGAGGGGTTAGGGACCTATGCAAGCCCTGGTATATTTTAGAGTACTCTTGCTATGCCAACTTCTCCCAACACGCCTACCCAGGAAATGAAGAGCATAGGAGCTACTGAAACTAGATTTATGCCAGCTAGGGACTCCTTCACAATGGGTGAATCCCCAGTTAAGGAGATCTACTAGTTTTCCAGTGCAGCTGAGCAAAGAAGCTATATCAGGGCCTAGGATTCAGCCACTAGTGCAAGTACAGCCAGAAAATATCTCCAGGTTTTGCTCCACATAACCCTATTTAAATCCACATAATCACTTGGTGCTGAAAATACAGGTAACTTCATGGATTAGACCTCTAAATCATTACAATGGTAGTAGTATGATAATAGTATAAAAATAATCAAGAATTTAAAGCAATCTTGCAAATAATCAGGTTAGCATGTATATTTTGATGACTTGGTTTTTGTTCAGTGGTAATAGGAGAGAAAATTTTTGTGTTATTCAATCTGTTTCTGTTAACCCCAGCTCACCAGTATTCATCAGATAAAAATGATTCTTTTGTTTCTCTGATTCCATTGTTACTTCATGCTGCCTTCTTGCATATTTTATTTTGAATCTTAGTCCAGAGAAATTCAGAAAACTTTTATTTCATAGTAAACTTTTTTGTCGCACACTCAGATATGGGCTTGATATTTTTTTCAAAGTTAAGTTAAAAAATGAAAAGAATCTTGAATGGGTGCTACATACAAAAAACGAGAAAGTGACCAGCAATTGCATTAAGGCCCCATTCACATTACTAAACCAGGATAATTCTTTCTAGAACAACATTTAATTCAGACTGAGAATTCCTCTGAACTTTATAAATGTGGAAGCTAATGTAAGGGGACTGTTATCTCCTTACTAACATTCAGTGGGGGTGTTTTGGTTGGCTAGCTCCCAGTACCAAAAGGGGAAGGGTCGATGGGAAATTAGGACCCTGAGACTGACAGTCCCCAGGGGCAATGGGGAGAGGCCAATGCTCCAGGTCAGCCTGATTGACAGGATGGGCAGGCTAATCAAGGAGTCAGGAGGCCAGCGGGGTCCCGTCCTCCGTGTGAGCTGGAATTGTCTGGGTCAGACAGAGTGGGGCCGAGCTAAGGAGAGAGCAGGGGCCCAAGCTAAGCTGCTGGGAGCAGAGCTGCAGCCCCAAATCCAGAGCACAGCCCAGAGAGAGCAAACCTGCCCTGGGAGCAGAGCTGCAGCAATCAGAGCCAGAGGGGCTAGAAAAGCAGCCCAGGGAGCTGGAGGCAGAGCAGCAGCAGCAGCCGTGCTGAGGCAGAGTGGAGCAGTCCGGAGCCGGGTGTGGTGAGCAGCTGGGGAAAGCGAGGGGGACCCTGGGCAGTGGGCCCAACACAGGGAGACGTCTCAGTCCAGAGGCTCTGCAGGCCAGACTTGGAGGGGGATCGTAACCCTGACAGGGCGGGGTGACGCTGGGAAGAAGGGTCCTGCCACCTAGAGCCTGAGAGCGTGTGGCCACCGCCAGAGCAAGTGTCCGACCCACAGCATCCCTGCAGCACAGCCAGACCCTGAGAAGGAGGCCTGGGACCTACAAGTAACAGACTCTGAACTGCCCTGACATTCCAGAGACACTGTTTGTGATGTTCCCTGCCACGGAGCAGGGTGATATGTTTCCTTTAACCTTTCCCACTTCCTTATTCCTTTTTAAACTAATTGTTAATTAAATAAACTGTATTGCTTTAAATCGTGTATAATGATCAGTGGGTCAGGAAAGCATCCAGTGCAGAGAGAGTATGGAGTGGGGACACCCTAGCACCTGACCTAGGTGACCACAGCAAGGTTGGGGGTCGAGCCCCCAGGAATCCTGGGCCCAGCCTTGTTGGGGTTACGAGGACTCTGTCAGACAGGAGAGTGCAAGGGGAGTCCTCGAGGACAGGGAGGCCTCTGGGTAAAGGAAGTGGGAGCGAGGACTCCGCTAGCCCATTTCACCGGGGTAGTGCAGAAGCCAGGAAAGTTCCCCACAATAGCGGGACCATTCCCCCACTTACACTAATAATACAGCTGAACTTTTTTTTAATGTGATATTTTGGTACTTATAGTCATGGCCAGAAACAGATTGCAGATATCTACAAAACTGAATGCTTAGAGGGGTTTGAATATTTTTGAAACAGATCAGACTTTGGATGAAGATTCCATTTTTATTTTATCCCAACTGGCATTCAACTAAAGTGATTTCATTTACTCCTGGCCTTGCCCATCACTGTCAGGAATCTGGGCCTGCAGCAGAGCCAGTCTCCAGGCAACCTAAGGAGTGCAGCTGGCCTGTACTAGGCTGCCTAATTGGCTACACCACCTTGGTTGGAAGAGTCAGCAGTCCAGCTGTTAAACTCAGCAGCAACATTTGAGTGGCTGCTCAAATCATTTGCCCATGGCTGTGATAACTGCTGCCTTGTCTCACTTCAGGTAATCCACTTCTGACCCTTGTCTCTAGTTCCTGACTTCTGATTATGGCTGTGACCATTAGCTCTGGCATCTGGCTGCTGATGCCTGCTCTAACCACTAGACATGGCTGCCCACGTCTCAATCACTGACAATTACCACAGCTGATAAAGACCAGCCTCATAGTTGGTTCTACCCGCTCTGTCTCATGTAAAAGGGAGTGTGGGACCATAACCCCACGTTTTTACCAGCAGGATGGGTTTCACCCTTAGGGGTGTGTGGAGGATATAGTCTGTGCACTACAATCTAACTAACACTTAGAGTGAAATATTACAGGCCATCATCACAGGCACCTTTTGTAACATTTGCCATATTCATAAGCATATCAGACAAAGACGTTGTAGAGCTAGCAAAAATAAATCCAGGTCAATATAGCCATCATTTAGACTCAGCAAATGATGTGTTCAGTGTCCTCCTTAATTCAGAAATATCAAAGTGAATGTACTGCACTGAAACTCACAACCTCTGCCTTGCATCCAGAAGTCTGTCATTTCAACATATGTATTGTTCCCAATGTAGCATCAGAATTCAAGGAAAGTAATAGCAATAACCAAGCAGCAGAATCCCAAGCAAGTAATAACTGTTGCATTTCAGCTGGATGCTTTCTTAAAATTAAAGGATATTGGAACATAATTTGGATGGCAGAAAGGATCACCTATATTAACATGTAGTAGATCCCAAAACTTTAAAAAGGAAGATCATACTCCAGGATAGTCAAAATGTTAAGACAAGGATTTTTGAGGTATATTGACAAGAGTCTAGTTCATGTATATTTATTTTGTTTGTCAAGATTTTTTTCCCCAGTAAAATAAAAGGAAGCTTCTCTCTTTTAAAAAAAAAAAAATCTGTAAGGCAGCAACATGGCTGTTGTGATTGGTTTCTGGAATGCTTGGAATAACCCAAGATTACTATTCAGAAACCACTATTTCATTTGGTGGATCTAAGGATTTAGAATCCATCAACAAGCCTCTATACTTACCTAGTGTGGCCTTGTACAGAAGGAGTTGTGGCATGCTACCTGATCTCCAGCATTCTTGGTGAATGGACTCCCCTGGCTACCTTCTAGGCATGACCATTTACTGCTTCAAACCCTGTATAGGTAATAGCATCTACCATCATCCTTCCTCATTACTGCAGCAAAATGAAACCGAGCCTTTCCCTGCTGCTGCCAAAATCTGAGTGGTTATTATAGGAAGCTCCAGTGTTCAGGCACTAGTGTTTATCTTGCTGGCTCAGAGAGAGCACACAAAGTTCTTCCATTCTCTCTGAGAAAATGAATCAAAGTGCTGACCCTCCAGACTGCATAGGATCAGTCATGGAACAAGGAAAATAAACCATGTGACTTATTATTTTTATTTCCTTATTCAGGTATGTAAAGCATATAACAAAATTGTCCCCATCCCAAACTCTAGACACCTCTTTACATAAATTGAATATGCCAGCTTTACCTTGTCCTAAAACTGAAAAATAACTAACCAGAGAGAAAAGTCAAAACCAAACAAAACCTGATCTCCTCTAGAGACACTGACCCTTATGTCCTTCCTCCTCAAAATATCAAGCAAATAGTATTGGCCTTGTAGCATGTCCAGAAGGTCAACAGATTTGCATTATGAGATCATTGGTATCCAGGTAATCCAGGTTGAAATTAGAAAAAAAGTAATCATTTGCAGTCATCTTAAAAGTGCAAAAAATACCCCAACCAAAACCACCAAAAACGTTAGGTTTTCATATTTGAGAAGTGCATGCATTTCATTAATGTTGTTTTAGAAAATATTTTCTGTTAGTACTTCTCTCAATGTTAAGTGCTATTCTTATCTAGACATAATAGCTTAAATAGCAAAGCACTTGGAAAATATTTAAATCTTTTGTTTTCAAGTATAAACACAATTACAATAAAAGCATAAACATAATGCACATTAACTTTAAGAATATCCAAGTAAACAATTGAGCCAAAGCAATGACAATGGTGAATTATGGATTAATCAATGTTTAGACAGTATTTTACCTCCTATATTACATTCCATAATTAGGTTTATTGTTTGGAAATGCAATCACCATAAAAAGGAGAAAAATACTTATTTTACTCTTCTAAGCTTGAGTGAATTCTTAGAACTTTTGAAAGGAATAGAGTAAACTTTTAAAGTTTACAAGTAATAGATTAAAAATAATTGATTAACCAGGCCAAGTGAGGATAGGCACAGTTGTGAATGAAAGTTTGTAAAATCATCTGCATGTTGCCCAGAGATCATTCTGCTATGCTTGCTTGGAATCTGTCTCTTGACGGCCATTTGCACATAACCATATGGTGGTTTTTGTGCTACATACAAATAGGCACTGCAGTATGATGAGATCAGTACACACACTTATGGCGTATTCTGTACCAGAGGTCAAATGAAGAAATTAAAGGCCTAATTCTTTGAAAACATTTTTTAAAATGAGTATGTGCTCCTGTTTTAGTGGGTTACAATGTGGAAGTTCCTTTAAAATTCAGTTACTCAGAATGATTGATTAAATGTTAAAGTATCTTATCTCTGAGCTTCATCTTTTGAGTTGGAAAATTGTCATTATATTGTTTCCACTGCAAACATCCTTACGCCTTCTGTGCTGAGGAAGGGACTCAGGACATTTTAATAGATGTATTAGAATATGAATATTTCCTTTCTATAGTTTTTCATTTGGACATGGAGTCTATACAGCAGCAATTCTCAGCCTCAAACTGCTGGAGAGAGTCAAACAATCTTCCACACCGCTTTTAGAGAAAATATTTAATGTTCAGAATTGGGAATAGGTTGAATCTTTATTTTTTGGTATTCATGAAAATACTGGCATTTTTCAACAGTCATATGAATACAATAAAAGCCTGCCTGAACTCTGAAAATGAGTAACAGTTTTATATAGTGTGTGTTGCATTCTTGCAGCAGCTCTCTTTCTCTCATAGGCGAGGATCCCTGCTGCCACCTCTTTCTAGTCCTGCATCCCTTCCTGATGGCTCTAGTCACCTTGCCCAGTAACTGAATTCAGAACAACTTTCTCCATAGTTAGCATGCATTTGGTTTACTGCCCTACAAAAACAGTGCAGTGCCAAACAGTACGGAATATTTTCTTTCGTGGAGAACACCCCGTGGTCAAAATGTCATTGACAGAATAATTAGGGAAATATGTGCATTTGCTCCCTGTAATCAGTTGCTCTCAGGGCTGGTCCACACTAGGGGCGGGGATCGAAATAAGATACGCGACTTCAGCTACGAGAATAGCGTAGCTGAAGTCGAAGTATCCTATTTCGAATTACCCGCACTTACCTCGCGTCCTCGCAGCGCGGGATCGACGGCCGCGGCTCCCCCGTCGACTCCGCTAACTCCGCTCGCCCTGCTGGAGTTCCGGAGTCGATGGGAGCGCGTTCGGGGATCGATGTATCGTGTCCAGACGAGACGCGATACATCGATCCCCGCTATATCGATTTCTACCCTCCGATCCGGGCGGGTAGTCTGGACGTAGCCTCAGAGACTCCTGGTGTCAGGATGCTATGTTACAAGGGATTTCACCTCTGGCACTCCCCTGATAGCCACTTCCTTGGCCCTGTGATGGCCTGTCGTCCATGGTCTCCCCCTCTAGCCAGGTCACTTAGAAGTTCCAACCCCCACCAGGGTAACACAGGGTCCAACTGTGAGTCCAAATAAATAACTAAACTAATAATCTTTCTGGCCCTTGGGCTCTCCTTCCCTGCTCTTTACAGGCTCTATCTCCAGGGCCCACCATAGGAGGCTAACATGCTCCCTATCGGTCTCTTCTGGCCTGAGTTCCCCAGGCCCTTCCCAGAGTGGGACCTCCCCTTGCTGTTCACAACTGGTTCTCCTTCCCAGACTGAGTGCACAGTGCAGTTTAAGCAGTCCTCTCTCTGATCCCTCGCAGGTGGGGTCGGTCATAATTAAATCAGCCAGGAGATACTTGTATGGTCACAGGCAAGCCTGAGTCCAACTTGTCTTAAAAGCCCAGCCAGCCTTAATTGGTCAAAACCACAATTTCTGGGGTTCTGTCAAAATATATTAGCAGAATTTTACTGGTGTAAAGAAACATATTTTATGGCAGAATATTGTTTTTTGTAATCACAAGTCCCCCATCCCATCCTATGAAAAATTGAGAGCTTAAGATCACCTGTATTTGCTTTTAAAAATAGCCTGCAGAGGCACTGGCATTCTGTGATGTCATCTCCAAATATCTGAGTGTCATGAACAAACAAATTATTATCATTTAAGTGGTCCAAAGCGGTTAGTGCTGAAGAGAACAAGACCTCTGCCATGGAGAGTTTACAATTTAAACTCGCTGTGCATTAATGAATATCCCCAATATAGCAGAAGTAAAGCCCAACTAGGGAATTTTTTTTTCTTTGCATGTCTAATTTGTGTGGATTTTTTTAATTCTGGCTTTGGGACAGGTGTTTTTGTACAACACTGAAAAGATTGAGTTGTGAAGAATGGCATTTTCTTGCTAGAAAACTAAAAATATTGTTGTTACTGAGGCTTGCTAGTTACATTTGTGAGTCCTGCACTATTTTTTGCAGAACCAAGATTGATGGTCTGTAGTTCATTGTTTTGTCAGGCTTTTGCAGAAAAAAAGTGTTTAATATTACAGTACAATGCTCAGTGGCTCTTTTCAGTAGTCAGTGAACCCCAACCTGGTGAGAATAAATGTTAGAATAGAGACCTGTACAACTTAATATTGTTTACCAATATCTTTCTCATTTTCTCTCACATTATACATCTAATAAAGTTTTAACACTGATAGCTTCTTTTGGGGAAATCCTAAAATGCATTGTGAACAATCTTCTGTTTTGCAGATCTAAAGTTTAAATGCATTTTATCATCACTGTGCTTTTAGAGCTTATTGGATGCTGCTATTTTATGTCTGTGGGAGTGAGAAATGAAAATGCCAGTTTTGTGACAACATGATGCATTGATTCTACCCACGTGAATATCATTAGTGTCATACTCTGTCGTCTTGTCTTGTGGCAAGTTATATTTTCAGCAAAAACACAATACTGTAATTCAGATTATTTTTTAACTTGAGAGTTGCGTGATTTCATTCGAGTATTTTTAATCCTAATAAATCCTGCAATGATTCCAAAGAAAAGTAACTACTGTATAAATTTATGCATGAATGTAATGAAAATTAATACTGCTAGAAAAATAATGTAATGAAAATTAATGTTGCTAGAAAAATAATCTTGAAATCATACGTGTATCTTGGTATCGACCTCATAGTATATATCATGATAAGAAAGAGCTTATAAGGTGAGTAAAACTGGCTTCTTAATGCACATTTTATTAACTGAACAATATGCATGATTATTATAACATACACTTGATATTTTCACCATATATTTTTTTTCATGGGCATATTCATGTGCTTTTCTTTTTTCATCCTTGTAACACTGAATTTCATAACAGAAAAGCTACTCGAGATAAATGATAGTGTTTAGTCAACGGTTTTTTGAAATCATGAATAATTTTGTTTCTGTCTTCATAAGAATGTAGACAAGGGCTTGTCTACACAGAGACACGCAGGAAAGTTAATCCAAATTAACGTTTAAAATAGATTAGTTAAACAGCATTAAATCCCTGTCTGGATGCTCGTACTCAGAATTAAAGTGGCCTTAATTTTGTTTATCTTACTTCACTTTGAAATTCACACCTTTAGTTAATTTGAATTAATTTTCCTGTATATTCCTGAACAGACAAGCGTTAAGATATCCTCATCAGTGTGATATAAAATACTATGATATAAAATTCTATACTAAAAGAAGCTATCAGAGTAATATTAAAACTGACAATTTAAGTTTTTCATCATTATTCAGCCCACTGCAATAACTTTCCTGGGTTGTTCTCCTAAAAATCTATAAGTGTCCTGCAGGGAATCCTCTTTTCAAAAGGTTTCTGCTCTATGCAGCTCATAAATTGGCCCTTCCATTTTATAAGTTTACAAAAAATACACAAAAAACATGAAAACAGTTCATTCATCAGAGAAGATATAAGGACATTGTGCCATATCTGTGTTGGCGTCATAATTATAATTTGCTTGCATGCTAAGAACTTGTGAGAAGTAAATGTGATTCCTCAAAATACAAAGATTCCCCCATAATAAAAATTGCTATAGTTTGCTTCTTCTTTGCCCTGTAAGAAAGCTGTAGTTAGTTAATAATGTAGGATTTATATCAAACCATGGATACATTCTTAATTTCAGGAAAATATCAGTTTGTAGTCAAGCTGCAGCTACTACCTGTACTTTTTTAAACAATTATTCTGACAGAATAAAATGACTGTTGCAATACAATGTCTTTTAAATGATCACCATATTTAAATGTTATCAAGCTGAGCTTGTTATAAAAGAATATTGGATAACATCAACAGGATCTTGTTAGTTACTTGCTAAAATAAAATAACTGTTTCTTAGCTTTAGAAAATAACTGTTGTATCTTACTGGGAATATGGAATCCTATGTTTGCATTTACTTCCTTTAGCTCCTTTTAGTTCTGGGCCGAAGACTTTAGCTTTTGATTTAGAGGGTATATGTTGGTAAAATGGATGTTAAACATAGTCTTTTCCTCCTCTAAGAAGTGATACAGAATTAGACCACTGAAAACCTCTCTTTTTCCCAAAAGATGTTTCTGGCATAATTACATATTACTTTTATATTGTTAGATACCACGAGTGATCTGGAATATAAACACCTTCTACACAAATATTGTAAAGTCTTATCATTCCCCCCTCATGGATGCTGAGATAATAAACAGTGGGGAAGTTAATTTACATATTAGAGTTTATTGGAAGGGAAACTAGGTTTAGCAGTAAAAGAAAATAATAAAAGACTGATTCGCTGGCTGTGAACAATTGGGGGGGGGGGTGTAACTATGAAGGATAGAATTTTAGATGGTTTATGTAGTGTGGAAGGACAAATGTACTGAACTAGGCTCTTAGAGATCAAATGCGCAAAGATTCCTGGTTAGATTTTTTTTAAGGTTGGTCAAGAATTTTCAGGACACACCTACAACAACTGTCCAAAAGGAGCTGGGTTCTCTAAACTACTTTAGGAATCCAGAGGATATGCTATCCTGTAACTATCTTCAATTACTCTCCTCTATTCATCTCACTGTTTCTATAAAGCTTTGTTGTGATGTTTCTTGATATTTATTAGTTACTGTAAATAAACTCATGATAACCAATCTGATTGCCTTCTATGATGAAATAACTGGCTCTGTGGATATGGGGAAAGTGGTGGACATGATATATCTTGACATTAGCAAAGCTTTTGATAAGGTCTCCCACAGTATTCTTGCCAGCAAGTTAAAAAAGTATGGATTGGATGAATGGACAATAAGGTGGATAGAAAGCTGGCTAGATCATTGGGCTCAACGGGTAGTGATCAACAGCCGGTATCAAGCGGAGTGCCTCAGGGGTCGGTCCTGTGGCCGGTTTTGTTAAACATCTTCATTAAGTCTCTATGTAAAAGAATAAATGGACACAAATCAGACATCAGGAATGGTAACGTACAAAAGCCAGTAGGAGCACACTTCAATCTCTCTGGACATTCAATAACAGATTTAAAAGTAGCCATCCTTCAACAAAAGAACTTCAAAAACAGACTTCAAAGAGAAACTGTAGAGCTACAATTCATTTGCAAACTTAACACCATTAATTTGGGCTTGAATAGGGACTGGGAGTAGCTGGCTCACTACAAAAGCAATTTTCCCTTTCTTGGTATTGACCCCTCCTCATCAATTTTTGGGAGTGGACCACATCCACCCTGACTGAATTGGTCTTGTCAACACTGGTTCTTCACTTGTAAGGTATCTCCTTCACTTCATGTGCCAATATATTTATACCTGTATCTGTAATTTTCACTCCATGCATCTGAAGAAGTGGGTTTTTTTTACCCACGAAAGCTTATGCCCAAAAAGTCTGTTAGTCTTTAAGGTGCCACCGGACTCCTCGTTGTTTTTGTGGATACAGACTAACATAGCTACCTCTCTGATCTTCATTAATGATCTGGATGATGGGATGGATTGCACCCTCAGAAAGTTCGCGGATGACACTAAGCTTGGGGGGATAGGTAGATACGCTGGAGGGTGGGGATGGGGTCCAGAGTGACCTAGACAAATTCGAGGAGTGGGCCAAAAGAAATATGATGAGGTTCAACAAGGACAAGTGCAGAGTCCTGCACTTAGGATGGAAGAATCCCATGCACTGCTACAGGCTGGGGACTGACTGGCTAAGTAGCAGTTCTGCAGAAAAGGACCTAGGGGTTACAGTGGATGAGAAGCTGGATATGCGTCAACAGTTTGTTCTTGTTGCCAAGAAAGCTAACGGCATATTGGGCTGCAATAATAGGAGGGTTGCCAGCAGATCGAGAGAAGTGATTATTCCCCTCTATTTGGCACTGGTGTGGCCACACCTGGAGTATTGTGTTCAGTTTTGGGCCGCCCACTACAGAAGGGATGTGGACAAATTGGAGAGAGTCCAGCGGAGGGCAATGAAAATGGTTAGGGGGCTGGGGCACATGGCTTATGAGGAGCGGATGAGGGAACTGGGCTTATTTAGTCTGCAGAAGAGAAGAGTGAGGGGGGATTTGATAGCAGCCTTCAACTACCTGAAGGGGGGTTCCAAAGAGGATGGAGCTTGGCTGTTCTCAGTGGTGACAGATGAGAGAACAAGAAGCAATGATCTCAAGTTGCAGTGTGGGAGGTCTAGGTTGGATATTAGGAAAAAAACTATTTCACTAGGAGGGTGGTGAAGCACTGGATTGGGTTACCTAGGGAGGTGGTGGAATCTCCATCCTTGGAGGTTTTTAAGGCCCACCTTGACAAAGCCCTGGCTGGGATGATTTAGTTGGGGTAGGTCCTGCTTTGAGCAGGGGGTTGGACAAGATGACCTCCTGAGGTCTCTTCCAACCCTGATATTCTATGATTCTATGATAACATGGACTAAAGGTCCTGAACAAAGAAGGAATTATTAAAATCAAAAGTAGAAAACCGCTATTATTTATTGGTCTCACCAAAGCTTCCGTGGCTCCGTCTATTCAACAATGTAACGTTTTAGCTACCTTTGCACAGTTTCTGTGCCTTCAGATACCATGGTGTGTTTTCTTTGCAAATTCCATTTTGTAATTTTCAGGTGTTTATATAAAGTATGTCAATATTCTATGATGCTTTTATAAAGTTCATCAGTCTATTATACAAGTCACTTAAATTACCTGTTGCCTAACAGTTTTAGCTTGTTTAGGATCTTCATCAGTTCTTGGTTTTTATTCTGAGTTATCAGTTTGAAATCACTTATTTATACTTCTAATTAAGGAGTTACTCAGCCTATTTGGGCATTTACCTACTTATACTTAATAATTTGGTGGTGTTTGGTTTCAACATATCCCTTTCACATTTACCTTTCAACATATAATTAATCTAGTGTTTTGACGTAACATAGATATCTTTAATAGCTTTGTTCATCCAGTATCTACTTAATCAACATTTTTAATTTAAAATGACAAATATTGTAACACTTTGTGAATACACTTATCAACAGAATTTCCTCTTAGGATGACCCTTGTTGTTCTATTTTAAAGGATTTCTGTCCAGAATACCTAATTTTGGGAATACCCAGAGTACCTAGGGAATACCATGATTCCCCATATAGTTTTCAAACTTAATCTGTATTCTTCTTAGAAAATAACTTCTTGACAAAAGTTTTTGATTAATTTCCCCAACAGACTACTGTATCCAATGAAATATCATGAGTTAAGATCTTTGCAGTATGAACACTCCATAGATATGTTGAAACCATGTCATGAATAAAAGAAATTTCTTTTTCAAAATACATCAGGAGTTTGAGATTGAGGAGGTTAGTTGCTTCTCAGTAATTCATGTTCTGTGAAGCATAGGGACAGCTTTTGTTTGCTGTAACAAGAATTGAGATCCACAGTCATCAATGATATAAAACAATATTATTAGTAGTAAAATCCAATACAGATCAGACCTCAAAGATACAGTCACCTGGGTTATATCTAATTTAACAATTTAATATAATTAATTTATAGCTATTTGCTATGCTGTGGTTATCAATATTTTGAAGGTTAAGTATCAGATTTTACCTTTCCTTTATACTTGTGATTGCTGTAATAATGATTCTGAAAGTTGCCTTCCAATTGAAATTCATAAAATAAACTATGAAAAGTGCAGTCTAAAGAATAATCCGACTATCATCAGACAAGTCAATCATGATCAGTCCATACACAGGCAGAAGTTATAGGCTCCATTACCAATTTTTCCAGTGATCTATATCTTTCTTATTACCTCCCAATATATCCCAATATATCTGTTAAGTCCCAGAATGATTATCAGCATTAATCAGAAACAGAAATAATGATGATATTATGATAGAATAATGATCACCGTACCATTCATATCAAACAAATCCATACTTAAATACTTTCATCTTAATACCAAATAAACATTAATATTGGCAATAAATAATCAATAAAATCTGCTGGGGCCATATCCTGAAGTGAAGCTAAACTGCAGAGAGCACATGTCAGGGGGAGGTGTATTTCTCTGTCTGACTGTGTCTCCTTGGCTCTGCAAAGGCAGCTTAAAGCTCAACTTTGCACTCACCTGATCTGCTGCATGGAATGACCCACTGCAGTTTTAGATCATCCTCAAGGTTGCTCTTGATTATGTCAGGCTGCGACAGCTATGGGGAGCCAAATGTAGCTGAGAACAGGCATAATGAAGGGTCATCCTGGCCACAAACCCAGTCCCCAAGTACAGCAGGAGCAGGGTGAGAGATAAATGGCATAAGAGGACCAGATTGTGCTGAAGAAGCAGTTCAAAGTGGCAGTATTACACTGGTGATTCTGGCCCTTATTTTATAATGCAGAAGTTCTTAGATATTATAGTAACTAACTCACATTGTTTTGTAAATCGGAGTACAAAATTATAAGAGTGAGAGTCCATTACAATTTAGAAAAGTCTTTTTATTAAAAAAAAGGGCGGGGGGCAAATCTTCTTAATCGAGCTACAACTTCAGTTTTAAATTCATAAACACTTTCCTTGTTATTAAGCAGCCAAGGAAGACTGGTCAAGTGATTGGTGTTAACCTGAGACTCAGGACATCCAGGTTCAATTGCCTGTTCTGCCACAGACTTCCTGTGTGACGTTATACAAATCATTTACTCTCTCTGTGCCCCAGTTCTCCATCTGTAAAACAAGGATGATAATACTTCCCTACCTCATAGGGATGTGGTGAGGATAAATACATTACAGATTGTGAGGCACTTTGATATTATGGGAATAACAGAATATATGGTAATGTCTATGTACATTCTGATTAAGATTATAATCTGTCTGTATATATCTTTATCAAACTCCATTTTAATTGTAAGTCTATTCTGCCTTCTCTGCTATCTTTTTTACCTCCATGTTGGATTGAAATCCTAAAGGTTAGTGACACAGGGCCTAACTTGGTGGTCCTCTTCCTCACATATAAGCAACCCTGGGAAAAAGGCTACCACACAGAAGAACCAGCCTATCCAAGTGGTCTGGTAACTAAGCAATGGATCATCGGACGGGGGACTCAAATCACTCATAGGTTGATCAAGTGGTCATTTGACAAAGGGGATGGAAGCTTATAAAAGAAAGTATCTCTTACCAGCCATTTGAGAGAGTCACAAAAGAAATGATATACAATACAGATAGCTGGCTGCATGAGTGACTGAGACTCCATGTTCCAGAGGATAAGCCATGTGCTGGAGGGAATGGGGAAAGGAGGGATCCTGGACTCCTTAAAGGACTCTGACCTAAGCCCAAAAATGTTCAAGAGAAGTGAGGAAACTGAGGCAGAGAAATGCATACAGGTATTTTATTGTTTTGTCTAGATCTGCATATTTCTTGGAGTAGCTAAAGTTAAGGGCAAACATTAAAAACCTTTGCAAAGTCTTATCTGATTCACATAACAGTATCATGCCTCTGGAGAGGTCAATAGCAAACCAGGGTACCCACAAGCTTGGACCTCTGGGAAAAGGTGTGCTTAAGCAACTGGGGTGTCTTGAGTGGTTGGAGTGGTCAGCACGAGTCCTGGGAAAGGGCCCACTTCCATGAAGGGGTAATAGACAAAGCCTGTGCCCAAAAAGCATGTCAGAGAGGCACAAAAGGAGATTGTGCTAAGGCCTACCCAGATGAAAGGAAACTTAAAAGCACACAATTCCAGCAAGCACGTGGGACACAAACACTGTGGCCTGCTGCGTGTCCAAGAGGGGGAGCATTGATCAGGGCTCTGACAGAATTATACTGCTAATTTTCTGAACAACATAAAGGGGATCAACCTAAAACAGCTGGATTCTTGGCCTTAAGGGCATGGACTAAACAGGTTCCCAAACTTTTTTTATTGCGTACCCCCTTCCAGATCTACCAGCTGCCTACATACCCCTCCCTTTCTCATCACTTGATACATTGTGTTTTCTTTTTAACACTATCTGTCTTTAACCATCTGTCCATATTTCACTGTTACACACAGATATAGTTATAGTGCAATTTATACAACCGAAAAACCCCCCTAAGTTCTAAGCTCAGTTAGACTGGACAGTTGCTAGGCAACTGAACCTGTGCTGTACCCTGATTGGAGGTGAGGGCTCTGTATGTCAGCCTCTCTGTGTATCTATGTTCTCATTGGTACATCTTGAAGTAAACTAACTACCGCATTTTATATAATAAATTCCCACAGAGTATTAAAGCTTTGTCTGAGTAGCCTGTTATGCAATAAATAAAATAATTAATAAATAAAATCCATCATTACACAATTTCTCCTGCGTATATTCCCCAGAGATGTCTCTCATACCCCCAGGGGTACACGTAATTGTATATGATTGTTTGTGTATTTGAGGACTATACAGTATGTGTCTTCTTCCCTTCTCCCTGTTTTAATAGCTACATAACTTTATCATTTGCCATACAGACTTCAGGGTCAGCTGGAGATCAGACAAATGCTCTTTCCTTTTGATATTTTCTAAGATTATGTAAGTAGACCATGGCAGAAAATAGAGCCCTATTTTCCCCTACCCAACATCTTAGATGCTCACATTTCAGCTGGTCAGTATGAAAGTAGTTCTTTAAAGAATATTTCAAAGGTGAGTAACTCAATTCGTATGGAAAAGGAAGATTTTGTATGTACATGATTAATTTTAGTGCTTTGCCTATGGTATTTGAGGACCCAAAAATCATTTTTATTTCAACCATAACATTTAAATGGGAAAGGGGACTACTTCTGTGTACTGATTCTTCCTCAATATAATTTTAATTCTTAGAAAATGTAGTTTTTTTCCTGTTCAATGGCCAGTCCAAGTCTGTTAACACACCAGTAATTTAGAATTACTTGAGACAGTAGTAGTTATATAAATCTTTTTTTCTGCATGCATGGAACAACCTACTTTAATTTCTATACACATTGGATGACATTTATCACGTGGATTGGAGTAAGTCAAGGCCTGGTACCACGTACATCATACATATTCCCTGAAAATAGGGAGAGAGCCTCAAGATGGCCCTCATCACAAGGGTGAATTTCATCCAAGTTGCATGTACCCTTGGTTTTAAGTAACATTGGAAATTTCCTAGTTAACAAGCAGTAACAATGATGCTTACATTCTTGCAGATTATTATTATTATAGCAGAGTATAAGAACGGCCATACTAGGTCAACCAAAGGTCCATCTATCCCAGTATCTTGTCTTCTGACAGTGGCCAATGACTACCCTGCACTTTTAAGCGGCGGGGGAGGTATTTGGCTGGCTGCCTGAATGAAGGGAACAGTGCTTTATGGCTGTGGGGTGGGGGAGGGAGAGAGAAGAAAACTGCTGTAAAAGAGTCAGCATGGTCACTGACTCATCTGCTAGGAATGCAGGTTTTAAAAGGGGCAGCTCTGCTCCTGAAGCCTCCCTTTTACATGGAGCAGGCTGTACACTGTCAAACAAAACCACTGAAAGTCATGGTTGTGGATTGTGTATGTAATGTGCTGTCAAAAAAACACATTAGACGTCACAGGCATGGTTGGGCTATGTGGTTTAAAAAAAAAAAAGGATTCCACAGGGATGAATTGAGGGCAGGGTAGCTGTGCCTTTCACAGATTGGCCTGTACGTAAGTTGCAGGTTTTTCTCCTGGGGCTTGGCCCTCAAATAGGTTCCAGGATAATATCCATTACTTTATTAAACCCAGGAAATGTAATACTGGCATAGCAGATGCCTCACTTTTACATAACCGGTTTCGGAAGCTGGCACCAGGAGCCAGCCAAGAACTTGAGCGGATGCCACTAGCTACATGGAACCTGGGGGTAGGATGTTTAGCAATGTAGCATGCAGATCCACCATTCACATGGCAGAGCTATGGCACAAGTTTTATCAAACTCATGCAATTACAGGAGCAGAAAGGCTGGTCACCGAAAGGCCCATTACAGAACTGCAGGTGCTGCAGGACACGGGGTCACAGGCAACCTGTCAACTGGCATCCTCAACAATTTTGGAATCGCCTCCCAGCTGTTACATTTGTCAGTGAGCTAAATGGTTATCCGTACCCACACAGCAGTCTTCACTCAAAGGTTGCTGGCCGGGTGGTTGTATTCCAAAGGCTCCATGCAGCAGTCATGCAGGCACATCACAGTTAACATTCTCAGGAATCTAAACGGCCTTGCTCAGAGCAGCATTCTTAAAAGCAGTTTTGGTGCTTTTGGGATCAGCAAGCTAATGCCTGGGTTATGCAGGGGCACTGTCGAAGGGTGGGAGACGGGGACTGGAACTGTGTGATGTACACTGGGAGGGGCAAGCAGGGAGACTAAACTTGTGATGATCAATGACTGATAAAGGAGACTGGGGAGCATTTATTATCTTCTGGAAAGGCTGTGAGCTTGGTCATACCCCATGGAATTTGGTTCTCACTCATTTGTAATCAGGGGCCACAACAGCAGTGGTACAGCTGGGTACGGGGGCACAGGCCATTCTGACAATTGGGCATTGGCATTCAGAAGCATACAATACGTGTGTGCAACCTCAGGTGGTGAGTCAACATGTGTTGTGATTCCAGATGTTGGAAGACTGGCCATGTAGGTGGTGGTGTGGATCTGTGGGCACAGAATTGTTTTTCTTATGGCCTTGAGGGTTGGCAACCAAGGTCCAATTGATGCCATTGCTGTGCACCAGAACAAGAAAGGACTTGATGCAGATTGGTGTTGTCAGAGGTGCATTAATGTATGGTCCAGCTGGGAGCCGTGGAGTGCCACCTGGATTCTAACGGGGGTGGCCAAATCCCTTGGGGTCATAAAAGGCTCAGCAATTTAGGCATCCTGAGGCACCAAATTATTCATGGAGGATGGGGTTCCTCTGTAAATCTTTGGAGCCCCGTTTATTTTGGCCGATATAAAAGGGGGCAGTAAGAGATGTCTAGGAACCCGACTGGGTTTGAGGGTGGAGGCAGCCAAACTAATTGCTGGTGCCTCCTTGTGGCAGATGTCCAGTGCAGGTACTCCATAGGAAAGGTATATAGTGACCGGATAAATGGCTTGGAAAAGGACTTAAGAAGAGGTGTTTGTTAAAGGAACAAATGGGGAGGGGAGGGGTGATTGGGGACTCCTATGATTGGTACAGCAGGGAGCCAAACCCTCATTCTTATAGCCCATTTAACCCTCCTAAGGGGTGGAGGGGTGGATGGTAAGGTCCCATCAATGGATTTGCTGGAGGAACCTGGATGGAAAAAGAGGGGGAGCTGGTAAAAGCCCCTCAAGTAATTACGGGAGTTACTTGCACTGTATGCTTTTATCTGCCAGTCCCAGACAAATAATACAGTTGAGGCCTGATTAAACCCATGCCACATATCCTGTCCTTCTTTTGGTATAGCCAGACAACGCCAGGTGAACAGAATAGGTAATCATCAAGTGATCCATCCTCTGTTGCCCATTCCCATCTTCTGGCAACAGAGGCTAAGGACATCATCCCTGCCCATCCTGGCTAATAGCCATTGATGGCCTATCCTCCATGAATTTATCTAGTTCTTTTTTTTAACCCTGTTATAGTCTTGGCCTCCACAACATCCTCTGGCAAGGAGTTCCACAGGTTGACTGTGCGTTGTGTGAATAAATATTTCCTTTTTTTTGTTTTAAACCTGCTACCTCTTAATTTCATTGGGTGACCCCTAGTTCTTGTGTTATGAGAAGGAGTAAATAACACTTCCTTATTTACTTTCTCTATAGCCCTCAATCATATCCCCCCTTAGTCATCTCTTTTCCAAGCTGAAAAGTCCCAGTCTTATTAATCTCTCCTCGTATGGCAGACATTCCATGCCCCTAATCATTTTTGTTGCCGTTTTCTGAACCTTTTCCAATTCCAATGTATCTTTTTTGGTGATCACATCTGCATGCAGTATTCAAGATGTGCGGGTACCATGGATTTATATAGAGGCAATATCATATTTTCTGTCTTATTATCTATCCCTTTCTTAATGACTCCCAACATTCTGTTAGCTTTTTTTGACTGCTGCAGCACATTGAGTGGATGTGTTCAGAGAACTATCCAAAATGACTCCAAGATCTCTTTCTTGAGTGGTAATTTAGATCCCATCATATTGTATGTATAGTTGGGATTATGTTTTCCAACGTGCATTACTTTGCATTTATAAACATTGAATTTCATCTGCAATTTTGTTGCCCAGTCACCCAGTTTTGTAAGATCCCTTTGTAACTCTTTGCATTCTGCTTTGGACTTAACTATCTTGAGTAGTTTTGTATCATCTGCAAATTTTGCCACCTCACTGTTTACCCCTTTTTCCAGATCATTTATGAATATCTTGAATAGGACTAGTCCCAGTACAGACCCCTGGGGGACACCACTATTTACCTCTCTCCATTCTGCTTCAAGAATGAGGCACCTTAAAGCTTTGTACACAACATAAAGTGGGGCCAAGCAGCTTGTACCGACACACAAAACAAATAAAATGTGAATAAGTAAAAGCTTGCATACATTTTGCAGGCTGATTTTTAGACTGCTGATGTAGCAGTATTCTGTAATGATTGTGTTTCACTGATGATATCCAATCCTTTTGGTTTTGAAGCAGAGCATATGGAATAGTCAGATGCCTGCAGTCACAGCTGCAAGCAAGCAGCCAAAAACATAAGTCACAAAAAAGTCACATAGGTAGTGCAGTTCTAGTCCTTTTAAAAACCTTTAAATGATTGTGGTTTTAATTAGAGACAGTGTTGTGAACTGAGAAATAATTTAACAGGCTTTAATGTGGATTGACACTTTGCCACAGTATCTAGCATTTGTTAAAGTCCTTGTCTAGCAGTACTTTTAGGAACTGTAGATTCCAGAACTCAATTTCAAGATGTATACTTTCTGGATCCATCTCCAGACGTAGCTTAGGAATCTGTTCCAGGTCCTGCACATACCATTCAAGACAAGGAGATATATATCTTTAGTATATTTTTAAAGTAGAACTTGTCGCAACTAGGGAGAAGATGAAAGAAATTTTCAGGCTGAAAGCATGATGACTATTGGTGCTGGTACTATTAGTGTAGTATAGCAAAAGAAAAACCACTCTGTTTCCCACCAGAATCCTACAATGCATTATTGATTCTTACAACCTCTAAATAAAATAAAATTAAATTAAAAAAAAAGTAAAAAAATTACACTTGAAAATTGAATGTTATAAATTTTAGTAAAATAAGTTTTCTTTTGTGAACATTTCACATACATGAAAATTAGTAATTTTAGTTAAATATTTTTCTCATCTGCCTCTGGTTTTAATAGGAAGACAGAACTGATTAAGAAAAGGCTCTGCTTTGAATCTGTGATTAGAAATATAATTGCAGCAGAGAGTATCATGCCTGAGGGGAGACTCTCCACCCTTAATGTGAGATCAACAAACTTAGGTAGTTTATTGGAGACCAGGAAGGAAGAGAAAAGTTGAAGATGTGGGGGGAAAAATTGTCAAACTTTTGGATAAATTTGGACGAAGTGCTTAAAGCTTCCAAAGCAAAATAATCCCAGCAAACTATTTGAGCCATTGAATTGTCATTCGTACCAATTGGGGCTCTCATACTTCTCCTTCAGGCCTACATTTAACTCTTTTTGATGATAAGATGAACTTGAAGATGATTTAAGGGTTCATGGCGAAGGAATGATTAGAAAAGCAGCTTTGTTTTGCTTTATTTATAAGTTGAACTGATATATCTGTCTGACCCATGTTTTAGAGAGACATGGTGAGTGAGTTAATATTTTTTTATTGAACCAACTTCTGTGGGTGAGAGAGACAAGCTTTCAAGCTACACAAAGCTCTTCCCCAGGTCTGGGAAAGGTACTCAGTGTCACAGCTAGATACAAGTTTGAACAGATACTTCAGTATAAATAGTTGACACATATGCTAAGAAACCATTCAAGATGAAGTGGCCCATAAACAATTCTGTAGTCATAGGACAAAAAGGAGGTTAGTGTGTTACAGATTTTTTGTAATAAGCCATAAGTGTTGTGTCTTCATTAAGACTGATTTTTGTAGCTAGCAAATTTAGGAATTTAAGCTCCCAGGCTTGTCTTTTGAAAGTGTAGTGCAGGTTTCCCTTCAGATATGAGGACTCATGGGTCAGATATAGAGTGATCACTTTGTGAAAAATGTTCACCCACAGGTGATATGGTGTTTTGAAAGAAATCTTTCCTGAACCCCTCTTCTGGCCTTCAAACAACACCACCAACACCTGAAAGCTCATCATCAGAGGCAAGCTACCCAAAGACCAGAATACAGTCTGAGCCCTGGTGTACACTACAGAATTAGGTGGACTCAAGGCAACTTATGGCAGCCTAACTCTGTAAGTGTCTACACTAAAATGTCACTCCCACCGATGTAACTCACCCGCTATGCCAACTAAATAACTCCATCTCGGTGAGAGGCATAGCGCTTAGGTTGGTTGATGCAGTATCAGTGACAGATACTTCATTGTTTACATTGACTGTTGCTGGCTGTCAGAAGCCATCCCACAATGCCGCACACTGACAGTTCAATTGGTGTAAGCACTCCTGGTGAGGACATTCACTGCTGACCCAAGGAGCATGCAGAAGTGATTTAATGACTGCAGTGGCTATAAGTTGATGTAATTTAGGTCAACATAATTTGTAATAAGAACGAGGAGTACTTGTGGCACCTTAGAGACTAACAAATGTATTTGGGCATAAGCTTTCGTGGGCTAAAACCCACTTCATCGGATGCATGTAGTGGAAAATACAGTAGGAAGATATATATACACAGAGAACATGAAAAAATGGTTGTTGCCATACCAACTATAACGAGACTAATCAATTAAGGTGTCAAGTATCAGAGGGGTAGCCGTGTTAGTCTGGATCTGTAAAAGCAGCAAAGAATCCTGTGGCACCTTATAGACTAACAGAGGTTTTGCAGCATGAGCTTTCGTGGGTGAATACCCACTTCTTCGGATGCAAGTAGTGGAAATCTCCAGGGGCAGGTATATATATGCAAGCAAGAAGCAAGCTAGAGATAACGAGTTTAGTTCAATCAGGGAGGGTGAGGCCCTGTTCTAGCAGTAGAGGTGTGAAAACCAAGGGAGGAGAAACTGGTTCTGTAGTTGGCAAGCCATTCATAGTCTTTGTTTAATCCTGAGCTGATGGTGTCAAATTTGCAGATGAACTGAAGCTCAGCAGTTTCTCTTTGGAGTCTGGTCCTGAAGTTTTTTTGCTGCAGGACGGTGACCCTAACATCTGCTATTGTGTGTCCAGGGAGGTTGAAGTGTTCTCCTACAGGTTTTTGTATATTGCCATTCCTAATATCTGATTTGTGTCCATTTATCCTTTTCCTTAGAGACTGTCCAGTTTGGCCTATGTACATAGCAGAGGGGCATTGCTGGCATATGATGGCGTATATTACATTGGTGGATGTGCAGGTGAATGAACCAGTGATGGTGTGGCTGATCTGGTTAGGTCCTGTGATGGTGTCGCTGGTGTAGATATGTGGGCAGAGTTGGCATCGAGGTTTGTTGCATGGATTCGTTCCTGAGTTAGAGTTACTTTGGTGCGGTGTGCAGTTACTGGTGAGAATGTGCTTCAGGTTAGCAGGTTGTCTGTGGGCGAGGACTGGCCTGCCTCCCAAGGTTTGTGAAAGTGTGGGATCATTGTCCAGGATGGGTTGTAGATCATCCGAAGAAGTGGGTATTCACCCACGAAAGCTCATGCTGCAAAACCTCTGTTAGTCTATAAGGTGCCACAGGATTCTTTGCTGCTTTTACAGATCCAGACTAACACGGCTACCCCTCTGATACTTGACAGCTTTGTATGGATATACCATATGCATTTTAAATTTCCTTTATATAGAACTAAAGACTTAGAGATATGAATAGGGCCCTACCAAATTCACGGCCATGAAAAATGCATCATGGACTGTGAAATCTGGTCTTCACCTGTGAAATCTGGTCTTTCGTGTGCTTTACCCTATACTATAAAGATTTCACGGTGAAGACCAGTGTTTCTCAAATTGGGGTCCTGACCCAAAAGGGAGTTGCAGGAGGGTCACAAGGTTATTTTTAGGGGTGTTGCAGTAATGTCATCCTTATTTCTGTGCTGCCTTCAGAGCTGGGTGGCTGGAGAGCAGCGGCTTTTGGCCGGGTGCCCAGCTCTGAAGGCAGTGCCCCGCCAGCAGCAGCACAGAAGTAAGGGTAGCAATACCATACCATGCCATCCTTACTTCTGCACTGCTGCCTTCAGAGCTGGGAGGCTGGAAAGTGGCATCTGCTGACTGAGGGCCCAGCTCTGCAGACAGCAGCACAGAAATAAGGATGGCAATACCATTCCATACCATTGTTACTTCTGCGCTGTTGATGGTGGCGGCTCTGCCTTCAGAGCTGGGATTGCAGCCAGCAGCTGCCACTCTCCAGCTGCTCAGCTCTGAAGGCAGCGCCGCCGCCAGCAGCAATGCAGAAGTAAGGTTAGCCGTACCGCAAGCACCCCCTACAATAACCTTGCGACCCCCCCACCCACAACTCCTTTTCGGACCAGGACCCCTACAATTACAACACCGTGACATTTCAGATTTAAATAGTTGAAGTCATAAAATTTATGATTTTTAAAATCCTATGACTGTGAAATTGACCAAAATGGACTCTGAATTTGGTAGGGACCTAGATATGAATAACCATTAGTCTTTTAAATTTTAATGTTCCTTGATACATAGTAGTATATATATATGTTAGTATATAATATTTTCCCAGTATATTACCATTCAATAATAAATATTTTGTAAAACACACCTGCTTGGTTTAAGTTTCTTGACACTTCTTTCTGCTGAAGACTGTGGCTTTCTTAAACTTTTGGTGCTATTCTCTGATAGATAAGCAACAGAAAAAGAAAGAACTGCAACATTCCAAATATTAAATGGAATTCTATCTGTTCCTTTAGCGCACAAAAGAGCATGGTCTTCTCAACTGAAGAAACCTATGCCCTAACAGAGGGAAGAAAACTACCAAAACTTTAGCCAAATAAATAATAATTTGTATTAGGGAGACAATGGCAAATAGTGAAAGTGAAATTTGCATTCTGTCCTTACACATATAGAGATGGTAGGGGTTTTTTTTGTTTTTTTTTTCAAGCAAGGAGGGAACTTAGTACTGAAGATCTCTCTTCAGTTTGGCCTGCTATAGGAATTTACATTGCATAATTTTTGTACACGTTTGTCAGGAATTAAAGGAAATACCTCAGATAAGGCACAGTATATTACTATGACATATTATTGTTATGGTTGACATTCTTTCATTCTAACGACTGAATTTCATTCACTGGTGTCTTACTCTCCAAATCTTCTTAAGCTGTATTTTCTCATGTTTGGTCTCATACTGAACATGTTATTTAAAAACAAGGAAAATAAATCTATTTAGCAAAATCATTTCAGGCATTTACTGAAGCTGGACATAAACATACCATATATGATCTTTAAAAAATATTTCAAGCATTATAGTCATATTTGGAAAAAAGTCACTCAGACTAGAGATGCTCTGAACCAAATCCCCATCTAAACAACCCAAAATGGTGGGGTGTTTCACATGCAAGTTTAGAGCTGTGTCTAAAATTCACAGCTCAGCAAAATGCTCACCCTTGTTTGTATCATGGGCTTAACTAAACCCCCACATTCGAAGAACCTACAGTTGAGTTTGAATCTGAATTTTATTGCACAGACCCATGTCTATTTCTGACATAAATGAGCAACACAATATTACATACAATATTAGAATATGTAATATTCCTTAAAGGTTCACATCTACTTAATTTCAGCCTCAGGACCCCAGTATAGTCAGCCCAAGCATTCCTAAACCTCAATATTACCTAGCATTGGCTTAGGTACACCCATCTGGAGTGTTCAGAGTATATACATACTCTCAGGAAAGACTCATTTGATTAGGTTATTATCACTACAAAGAGCACAAGAGCCTTTTTTTAATTGACTGCTGTCAGAGGCTATGGGTCTATTACAGGAGTGGGTGGGTGAGGTTCTGTGGCCTGCAATGTGCAGGTGGTCAGACTAGACCTTCTGACCTTAAAGTCTATGAGTTGCTGAAAAGTGAAAGTTATCACAGTTCTCAGTGGTGATTAAATTTCACTTTTAACTACAATAACTATGTTTCTCATCTAAGAAAAAATCTGCACATTTGTTGACAATAGTTCTCTCCTATTTTCCAAATGACCATGTGTGGTTTCAAAGTTGGGAGTCAGCCTGCCATAAGCAGAATTAGTCATAACGCCTTGGAAAAATTCAACACTGAATAACTAGAATTTTTCCTTTTTGATTTGTTTTAATTCAGGTGTAAAATTGTCCTTTAAAAATGTAGGTAACTGAATGAGAAGCTCCTTTTGTGCCTAATCTTCAGCCAGGGTATTTATTGGTGCATTATTTATTTCATGTCAGATGATGAGAGAACTCATGTGTTTAACACAAGCAAATTGTTTACTCATTCAGGTATTCTGCTCAGGGCTCTGAATCTGAATGAATTCCAAATCAGCAGTTCTATTTAGTGGAAGGGCAATCGATCGCCTTTGGTGTTAGATGAATGGTCATGCTCCCCTTCCTTTTCTTGCTTTCTGGCCCAGTGCCTCAGATGCCATCACATAAAGATGTCCAGATTCTAACATCATCAATTTAGTGGCTATCAACCACAATCTGTCTTTCACTGTGCATAAAGCAGTGTGTTAAGAATAAGGGCTGTGATAATGAAGCTTTAAAAGATAGCTTGTTCTGAATGGGAAGAAACAGTCCAAATGCAGAGCAAATAATTGTAAATAAGGGCATGTCAGAGGGAATTAGCAGAGCTATTTTTCTGCTTAAGTTTGAAAAAAAGTGAAATGCTTAGTATCCAATTCAGGGATCTCTTCTCCCTTCAATAAGGAAGTGTGAAGCAATGCAGGCAACTCTTTTTAAGTGAATGGGTAAGTTCTGTATGCGGGTTGCCCTTGCATTTATGAGAGAACAAAGGGATCACTAAAAGTTTCATGTTATAATAAGGTTGGTCTGTGTTTTAGAATGCATATTATCTGGCCTTCATATGATGTCAAGAGGTTACATTTGTCAGGGTTTGCCATTTATTATAACTCCTTAATTGATAACATCAACTGCAAAGTAATGTGGTAAAATTCTTTTAAGTGCTAACTTTGCAGTGGAACACTGGCACTTGAAAGTGAATGTACTCAGGTGCATGAGGCAGTTCTGAATGGGAATCTTATCTAACTGTCCCATTAGGCCACACTGAAGCACATAAAACAAGCATGTCAGATTTGTATTAACCTATTGTAAAATGCCTTGTGGCCATTTTTAAAATTTAAACTATTACCAGAGAGTGGCTCCAATTCAGCAAGATACTTAAATGTGTGCTTAATAGCAGTACTCCCATTGGAGCACATGGGACTACTCGGCCTAGTTAGGCATATGATTAAGTACTTTTCTGAATTGGGGCCTCTCTGTGGTATTTCCTGGTCTAAACATAAGAATGGTGTGGTACAAGTAATTTTCCTAACAAATGATATCACATTTTTAACAGAGGCTACTGTAAAAACAATTTGTATGACATGGGAATACATACGTTTCCTGAGAGCTCCTTAGAATGCCTATGTGGTGTGAGGATCCCTGCATATTATTGAGTCCGGCAATTATAATGAATTCAGGGACTATGTACTACAGGACATATTCCAAAAAATGAGTTTTCATTAATGTTGGTAAATGACTTCCTTATTTTTGCCTTCACACTCCTCCTATCTTTCTGTTACTTTCCCCCTTTCCTCCCCCCTCCAGAAGCAATGTAAGAAATTAGAAAGCACAAATTAAGGGCTCAATTATACCTCTTGCAAGGATGAACTCACTTCAGAGGGAATGGAAGCATTATGTCTTTAAAATGCAGAATGCCTTCTGGCAAATTTGGGGGAGCACACCAGTAAGTGAACTTGCTGCACCTGTGTGACAGGTCTAGCCAGTGCTCCCTTAACTACAGTTATGCAAGATAAGTGGGGCCATGACCTTACCCAGACACACCTCTCTTCTGAGGTTGCTCTGCTTCCTGGCACACTAACTCATCTTTCCTCATGTGCAGTGCATCATCCGGAGACACACCCAGCTTGTGTTGGTGTGTCAGAAACGAAGAGATCACTGTGCCGTGGCTGCTCATGGACCTATAGCGTATCTGCCCAGTGGGAAGCGTAATTTTCTCATGAATATACATTTTGCTGAGAAAGAGCAACATTTAATTCAAGAAGTGACTATTGGCTACAGTTCAGAGTACTGCTTAAGATACGGTTAGGTATTAAGTCACAGATCCATTTCCGAAGACACACAGCTGCTCCTGGTCCAGCAAGGATGGGATATGTATGCCATTCTGTGGCAGGCCATGGCTCCACTTGCTTCCCCTTCTATTCCTCTTTGGGGTATTTTTCATGGGTGCTGGAATTCACAGGGACTGCATGTATCTATAAATATATTTATGAAGTTCCTGTGGTGAAACAAGGGTCCTTTTTCCTTCTCCCTTTGTGCACCTATTAGAAGTACAAGCACAGACTGGCCCTTTATTTAACATTTGATACACACTTATTTTGTCTTTTTAAACTGATACTAAATACTGATCTCCACAGAAACAAGGTTAGAAATTAACACCCACATATCCCATTCCGCTCTACAAATGCTATTGATTCATTCTCTGGAAAGAGCAATTTGGATTTTAGAGATATTACAAATCTGGCCCAAGCCTTCCATCAATGATGTGAGCTTCTCCTCCTCCTCTCCCCACTAGGCTTCAATTTGACAGGCTAGTATGAGCTGAAATACAGTTTGCTTTGTTTATGCTAGTTAACACATTTTTAAACACCTTTTATCCTAATCTAGACATGCCCTTCTTGTGTTTGTTATGTCCATCCAGTTTAAAGCAGGACACTTGTCTAGGAGTTTTGCAAAGTGCCATGCACTTCGAGGAGTAATTATTTATTATTTATTTATTATTAATAATAATAATTAATAACTTGGAAGAAATTGCAGTTCCAGTTGTTACTTGCCTTGAGAGCTTTCGTTCAAACCTTTCAGGAAAATTTTTAAAGTGGTAAGTTGGGACGCTAAATATCTTTTTATAGAGTCAATGTAGTCCCATGGTTATATTAAGTTTTCTTTTTACATTTGTAATATGCCTATTGATCAGAATCTAAGTGCCATGCAATAAATATAAAACATTAAGATCGGAAATAAAATGCAACCTTTTAGAAATATTTCCAGTGTAGCAGTTAGAATGCAGTTAGTTTCTATCCATTTTGCTGCTGTTTTCCTTTAAAGAAGAACTGTCACTTCTTCTCTGAATGCCAGTACATATCACACACAGTTTTTTAAAAAGTATGTTATTTATAAGGCAAACTACAGAGAAGCTCTTTCAGAGTCTATCATGTGTTGAATACAAAATGTGTAAAGCACATATTGTCAGTGATAAGTGATGGCTGCAAGGACTTACTATGGTCTATTGTGTATATATATGTAAATATGTAGCTGTTTTTAAAATGCAAATTATTTACCCAATAGACCAGAACAGCTCTAAAGGAACATAAAGTTCTACTGAATAAATCTGTACTTAGACACATTTGTAAAAAATGAATTTATGCCTGGTAACAACATAATGGCTCCAAAGGAGTCATTACACAGAACTTTGACATGAGTGGTTGAAAGTTGTTATATCCATCTTTCTCTTAGTTATGTAGCTGATGCATGCTAAACATTAAAACAAATTTGTGTAGATATTGATTTCTAAACATTAATCCTCCCAATAATTTTTTTCTCAAAATGGCTAGTTAACTGAGAAGACTAACTGAAAAATCTTACTTGGAAAAAATGTCAACAAGCTTTCATTTGAGTTGCAAGAATGCAAAACAAATGTCTTATATTGGTCAGGCAGAAAATTTTCGGAGATTATTTTAAATTAAAAAAAAATTGCTAGCATAATTATTTTTAGAAAAAATTATCTTTGGCATAAGTAAGTATGGCTACATTGGGTATGTCTATGCAGCAATTAAACACCCATGGCTGGCCAGGTCAGCTGACTCAGGCTCACGGGATTCAGGCTGTGGGGCTGTAAAATTGCTGTGTATATGTTCGGGCTTGGGATAGAGCCCATGCTCTGGGACTCCGTGAAGGAGCCCAAGCTCCAGCCTGACCCTGAACGACTACACAACAATTTTTAGCCCTGCACCCTGAGCCACACAAGCCTGAGACAGCCAACATGGGCCAGCCATGGACATACTGCAGGTCTTTTATTTCAGTCTAGACATACCCATTGACTTCAGATTGGTTACACACACGTTTTCTCATGGTTAATCTGGTATTCTGTGTTCAATCTTTGTTTATTAGAAAAGAAAAATATTGCAGTTTTCTTCATTAATGGTCCAAAGCACTACAGATTACAATAGTGACACTTCAGTTTTTGGGGTTATTATTGTAGTAAACTATAGAATATGTGTGTTCATAAGTGTGCATAAATTGAATAGGAGCTATATATAGCTGAAAACTAATTTTTGTGACTATGTTGTGTAAATCCTTAAAATAAGAAATCCAGGACTCAAATGTTGACAAACATATAACTATGTAAAATACTGTCAGGGGTCATTATAATGCTTTGAGTCGTGTTAGGACAATGTATCATGCTCACTATGAAGAAGAATGTGGAGTGGGCTTTCACATTTGGATAGGGGTTTACACAGGATAATGTTGGAAGAAGGTGAAGTCATCCATACACGTTCTCCATATATATAGGGACCAAAACTGTACAAATATTGGGCAGTACACCACAGAATTTAGAACGGGGAAGATGTCGTCCCTATCTTATTGACGAGTCACCTCTCTTACCCTTTCCCTTTCAGGAGAGATGGGGAGGGGCTAATGGAATGGATGACATTCCACTGGAAAATCATAGGAATCTTAAAATGAAAGGTAATGCTGACCTGGTCAATACTGTGGCATGGAACTGTCTCTGTGATATTAAATTTCTCTTGATGGGAGGTTTGGGGAAACCAGGATTCCCATGGTGAAGATCTCCTAAAGCAGGGGTATGGATATGGCACGGGTGCCGAAGGCGGCACGCGAGCTGATTTTCAGTGGCACTCACACTGCCCGGATCCTGGCCACCGGTCCGGGGGGCTCTGCATTTTAATTTAATTTTAAATGAAGCTTCTTAAACATTTTAAAAACCTTATTTACTTTACATACAACAATAGTTTAGTTCTATATTATAGACTTAGAGAAAGAGACCTTCTAAAAACGTTACAATGTATTACCGGCACGTGAAACCTTAAATTAGAGTGAATAAATGAAGAGTCGGCACACCACTTCTGAAAGGTTGCCGACCCCTGTCCTAAAGCTTTCTTGTGAGTGATAGTGCTATGGAGCAGTGCATATGTATGCAAAGAAGGAAACAGTTAATCATATCCTCTTCCTACTTCTGTTGCCAGAACTTCAGAACAACATGCATCCATATAACTATGTAAAATACTGCCAGCCACCCAGCTCTGAAGGCAGCACAGAAATAAGGATGGCAATACTGCAACACCCCTAAAAATAACCTTGTGACCCTCCTGCAACTCCCTTTTGGGTCAGGACCCCAATTTGAGAAACACTGGCAGGATTGGTTTAAAACATCCATTTTCCCAAAGTATGCTTCTCTTCTGTGCAACCTTTGTTTTTGCTAAACACAAAACTTTCCCAGAACTAAAATGAACTAAAATTAAAATTTTTAGGCCGCTCCTCTGTATCTCTTCATAAACTTTGTAATAAAACTGTGTTTAGTCAATTTCACTTTGTTCGCCAAGTTCATCACACAGCCATGCCTCCTGGCCAAGATTTTCAGAAATGCCTATCTTGAGACAACCTTAAAAGGACTTAATTTTCCCAAACTCCTGAGTTTCCACCCTCTAAAAAATCAGGTGTTATTTAAAGTGAGTCAAGATGGGGCTCCCAAAACTGAGGCAATCAAAATCACCAATCAGTTATTTATTTTACTTATTGTCCTTGACTTCTGGATTATGACGACTAAAGATTTTGGTAAAACTTGGTAAAACCAAGATTTTTCTGCGCTTTGCAAACAGAACAATGAAACATTAAACTGTCCCACATAAGAATTAAGTAATACTTCAAACTTTTAAAAAGTGCTTAATTCTTTTAAAAATTTAAAGTATATAAAGCTGAAAACATATTTAAGAAGAGGAAAGATAAGCCTTTGCTTTTGTTTATTTTAGTAAGTGTCATTAACCCTTTGTCATATTAATATAAAAGATACCACAATACACCAAATAAATTGTAAGGAATTTCCCATTTTAGCTGTCCAAATCTGCTTGTTCATTTATAAGAATATTGTGATTGAAATCACATCCTGTAGTGGATGGAGACTATAGGAATGAAAAATAGAAATGATCTGTTTATGACACCTTGTAAATTTCAGTTTGTGTTAATTCTAAGCACAGTTATCATTATTATAAACCAAAAAGCAAGAGTTTTGCTGGCAGTGGCTTGATGTTGATTTTCTTGATTTTTTTTTAAGTAAATTGAACAACCAAAGGAAAACACACCATCATAATCCAGTCAAATATACCACTTAAAAGGGCTGTTTCATCAATATTTTATTTACCTATGAATCTCTTCATGGTTACATGACATGGTTTCTGGGAATACTCATCTCATGAGTTACTACTGTACCTAATACATTATATATTAATGTATTAACTTGTATTGGGACCCAATTCTATGCACACTGAAGAGTACAGGAGTTTTTCCATTGACTGCAGAAGACATTGGTTCAGGCTCTTGGTGTCTAACACATGGGACAAGTTATTTTCACTACTAGAATATATGACATTTAAATTCTGATGTTTTATTCTTTCAGAGATTGAAATAAATGGGAAATGCAACAATTTAAATCTACTCTCATACCAATTGCTTCTATAATAGGAAATATTCATAACTAAATGTAACTGCATGTCACCCATACTAGTAAGATGAAAATTGTATGGTTCTTCTTGGATGCTATGCTATAAATAGTTAATATTGTGCCATGCTAGTTTTCTTTTCTTTATAGTGTAGTTTTCACTGAATTGGCATTAGCAAACATATTCACTTCAGAACTCAGATATTTGATATTGATCTGCATGACTTCCCAGGCTCTGTTTTGACATGTGGCCTTGATAAGAAGATAGTAGTTAGATGTTGAAGTCTAACTGGATTAAAATCAATTTTTAATATTAAGATTCTCAGCTCCATGTGACATTTACTTTGATTTTAATTGACTGCAAGAGAAGATACAGAACTTTCAGTCACTAAGGATGAGGGTTTTTTGTAACACAATTACCTGTTTCCAGGGTTAGAAAGGAGGGACTTGTGCATTCTGTATATGAAGTGGTGGGGGTTGGGCAGGAGATATTTGTGATACATATATCTGTATGAGGACACAAACCCCTCACTTATGCTGGAGCATTGCCATTGTGGTGTTAAATGACTGAGGACTGTGAACTAATTCCAAGCCTTTAGGAGTGCTCAAATATTCCCTATGCTGCAGTTAATAGGATAATGTAGTTTTCTCTGAAGTTATGGTTCTACTGATAGATTTTTATTGCAAAAGTACATAGTTTTGTAAGTTGTAGCTGAGATTTTTCAAGTAGAGTAGGTGATTTACATGTGCACTATAATTAATAATAAGATTAATAAATAATTAAATGAAGGTAATAAAGAACTAAAGGAGGGTAATTTAATTAATTCAGATCAACATGGGTTATGGAAAATATACTCTGTCAAACTAACTTGAAATCATTTTTTGATGAGATTACAATTTTGGTTGATAAAGGTAATAGTGTTAACACAATATACTTAGACTTCTGTAAGGCATTTTACTTGGTACTACAGGATATTTTGATTAAAAAAAACAACTCTAGAATGATATAAAACTAACATGGCACACATTAAATTAAATAAAAAATGACTAAACTTTTAGATCTCAACATGTAACTATAAATGGGTGATCCCACTGAGTGGATCTGTATCTTGTGGGGTCCCGCAGGGACTGGTTCTTATCCCTACACTATTTAACATTTTTATCAATGATCCGGAAGAAAACATAAAATTATCAGTGATAAAATTTGCAGGTGACACAAAAATGGCGGGAGTAGTAAATAAAGAAGAGAACCAGTGTCTGATTCAGAGTGATCTGGATTGTTTGGTAAACTGGGCACAAGTAAACAATATTTATTTTAATATGGATAAATGTAAATGTGTACATCTAGGAACAAAGAAAGTTGGCATGATGGGGAACTCCATCATGGAAAGCAGTGACTCTGAAAAAAGATTTGGGGGGCATGGTATTATACAGGTGTTCCCCAGTTTGACACTGCAGCCAAAAGATCTAACACAATCCTGGGATGCATAAACAGGGAAATCTCAAGCAGGAGTAAAGAGGTTATTTTACCTCTGTATCTGCACTGGTGTGACTTCTGCTGGAATACTGTGTCCAGTTTTGGTCCCACAATTCCTGATGGATGGTAATAAATTGGAGAGGGTTCAGAGAAAAGCCACGGGAATGATTAAAAGATTAGAAAACGTTTCTTATGTTAGGTTGACTTACAGACACTGCAGCAGCGCTTCCATCAACTGAAGAGGGGTAGTGTGGGGGGCTGAGATCCGCGTCAGCTCCGCATAACTCCCCGCTGAGAGCCCAGCTTTCCCCTCCCCCCACCCCCTCCGGCTCTCAGCTCCCCACTCACAGCTGAGAGAGGGGGGCAACTACCCAGGCTTCTTGGCTCCCTGCTCACCGTCACCTGAGCCTCTCGGCTCCCTGAGCGGGGAGCCTCTGGGCAGCAGCCTTGCTGGGAATGGTGAGTTAGGGGCAGTTGGGCTCTAGCTGCCTGGTTTTCTTGTCAATTTCTCGTCTACAACATGGAGTCGTGAAATTTACAAGACAGCTAACAGCCGATGTAAGTAACACCCAGTGTCTACGCAGACACTGCATTTCCGTAAGTACTCCGGCACAAGCACTATGCCTTTTGTGGAGGTAGAGTTATGATGTCAGGGTAGTAGGGCACTAAAGTCGGCAGGACAAGGCTTTAGTGTGTACACTGAGGCTACGTCTACACTACCCGCCGAAATCGGCGGGTAGCCATCGAACTATCGGGGATCGAATTATCGCGTCTTGTCTGGACGCGATAAATCGATCCCCGAACGCGCTACTTCGAACTCCGGTACTCCTGCAGGGCGAGCGGAGTTACCGGAGTCAACGTGGGAGCCGCGAACGTCGATCGCGCGCCGCGCGGACGCGAGGTAAGTCGCGTTAGTTCGAAGTAAGATACTTCGACTTCAGCTACGCTATTCTCGTAGCTGAAGTCGCGTATCTTACTTCGAACTCCCCCCCTAGTGTGGACCAGCCCTGACATAATTAGATTGACATAAGCTAACTTATGTTGACCTAACGGTGTACTGTAGACCAGGCTAGTGATAGACACAAGGAGATCAATCTATTTATCGTAACAAAGAGAAGGTTAAGGGGTGACTTAATTATAGTCTGTAATATATGGGGAACAAATATTTAATAATGGGTTCTACAATCTAACAGTAAAAGGTATTACATGATGCAATGGCTGGAAGTTGCGGCTAGACAAATTCAGACTGGAAATAAGCTGTAAATTTTGAATGATGAGAGTAATTAACCATTGGAAAAAAATATACCAAGGGTTATGGTGGATTCTCCATCACTGATCATTGTTAAATCAAGGTTGGATTTTTTTCTCAAATATGTGCCTTACTTTGGGGGAGGTTCTATTGCCTAGATAATCACAATGGTCCCTTTTGGCCTTAGAATCTATGAATTAATGGTCTTTTTGCCAAATGAGGCTATAGGCTTTGTTCTATGTGTGTCTCTCTATTTATTTTTTTCCTTTATGGGTTGTATATTATGAAGATTCTTTCTGGCAGCTTCAAAATTGTCATTGTTACTCACTTCACTATAGTTTCATTGAGAAATTAATAGCAGTTCACTGAAAAATGGCATGCTTGTGTAAGTATTATTAAAAGATCATGGCCAGCTCAAATATCTATATTCAAATGAAGGGAAAAGTTGAAATTCATATTTCAACCAGCTACTGATAACAATAAATTATTACTTTGATTGTAGTAGTGGGTTATATGGTTAGGTACTTAATATACTATCAATCTATTTAACGAGCCTGCAGGAAGGTGTAGACTATGAACACAACAGAAGGTTTTCAGGTTTTGAGGAATTCTACAACCAATATCACTTTGTGTAAGTACACAAACAGGGCCGGCTCCAGGCACCAGCGGAGGAAGCACGTGCCTGGGGCGGCACATGCTAACGGGAGGCATTCCATCCATTCTTGGGGCGGCACAGTCCGGATGGCTTTTTTTTTTTTTTGCTTGCGGCGGCAAAAATGGTAGAGCCGGCCCTGTACACAAAACAGAACAACTGAAAATATGTCACTATTACATGTTTATGTAATGGTTTTGTTAGTTTTCTTTTCATTGCACTGTATAAAATGACACTGGAATGCTGAAGTAATCAGCCCCTGATTATTTATTAAGTTACCATATGGTGGCAATGGGATTGTTCCCTATCTATGGGCAATGGGGCTAAGGGATAAATTACTCAAAAATATATGTAGGATTTTGGAGCAAGAAGTTAAAGATGATGAAAGAGTAGGATCAGTAGTACTTCATTATTCAGTGGCAAGATACTTATGAATTTTTTTTTGTTAGATCATTAAATCCTAAAGTCAACTATTGAATTGGATTACATTGATGTTGTTACATTACTTTTGTTTGTATAGAACATTTGGTAGAAGCATTGAGTTTGATGTTACAATAATTGACACACAAGCCCTTGTTTTATCATGTCTTTCCTACTGTACATTCATGAAAATAACCAGTTATAAACTTTTAAATATAGTTTAAACAATCCTGCATTCAGGCATCAGTCATTGGCTTTTTGTCCTTCAATACTCCTTAGATTCAGTTCTCTTTATAAATGTAAACACTGGAAAATGATTATACGAAAATGATCATTTCATTTAGAAGGCAGATAATTAGATACATATAATGCTAATTTAGATTGTTTGCAGCTTTAAAAAACCCTCCCATTCAGGATCACTTGAATTAAAATAGAAATGGGAGCAGAAGGAGTTCAGAGATTTTACATTTATCTAAAAGTTGGTAGTGAGGTGAAGCAAGTTAACGTTATACCTTTCTGGCTGTGTCTCAAGTTGAAGAGTACAGTGTGTTTTACAGCTATTTGTATTGGGGTAGGGCCCAAAAATTCCAAAACCTCATTGTTCTAGGCACCATATGAACGTGTAAGGAGACACAATCCTTGCCCCAAAGAGAATACAATCCTAAAGTTCCAGTCCTGCAGACTTACTCATGAGTTGATTAAACTATTCTCAAAGTGTTTGTACAGTTGTGACTTAATTTAAGAGAAGACACAAATGAATGTAATAAACATTAATAGTGGGAGGGAGGATGAAAGTATATAAGAAAGTACATTTATATGCAATAAGCTATGTGTATAATTTGATGGTTTCAAATAATGCATGAGTTTATTTAAAAAATGGGGGCTTACTAGAGATTGCAAAATTGGAACTGCATACACACGCATGCTCTCTCTGATAGAGAGTGGGTGCGTATCACATGTATAAACCATGATGGGGTTAGCAGTGGGTTAAAAATTAGAATAGAAGTTAGTTTTGTGTCGTGCCTTTTACAGTGAAGATAGTCAAAAGCACTTTACAAAGCAATGAGCTATCTACTACAGGGTCACCCGCTTCATTGCTTATGTAGGCCAAGCTGGTTGGTGGTAGAAGAGCCAGAAACTCAGTCCCTCTCCATGAACCTGCATCAATTTTACAGCATACTGCCACTAAATCTAAATTTTGTTTTTAAATAATCTAAGTCACTTCTCTTCTTCTCGTTGTTCCATTTGTTTCATATCAACAACAACTTTCCCTTGATAGCAGAGGAGCCTGAGCAGTAGTCTTCACTTACTCCCTCCAGTAACCTTAACCCTAATCTCACCTTGCTGACTGCCTTGGTCAACTCTCACCTGCACAATGCCCATTTGCTGTTGCAGTAACTCTCTAGCCCTAATCCTGCTTCCTTCCTTGGTCAGGAATCTCTCTGCCTGAAACACCAAATGTGCACTGTTTAGATGAATTAAAACAGTTTTGACTGGGCAAAGGTGAATGGACTTGCCTGAACCAGGCAGTGTGGAGGGAGCTACAGTGCAAATCTCCAACCTCAGTCCTACTCAGCCAACAAAACTCCTGATATAATGCAGTCCCTGCTATTTCAGTCCTGAACCCCAAATGGGCACTGTGTGGAAATCAGGCTTTTCTGGTGTTCTGGTTTTCGGATTGTCACCAAAATCAAGAGGGTCTTCCCACTGATGTCTAGACCATTCCCTGAAATTGTGGAATTGATCAGGCATGATCTTCAAAAGTTGTGATACAAACAAACAGAAAAATGTAATAAAGCTAAGCGTTAAGCCTCTCTCTCCTTAGCCAGCTAGCAGGGCATTCAGTAGATCAATTCCATGCTAGTAGGGCATTCCATCTGTAGATCAATGCAATAGAGATTAGTTTCTCAGTAATATATTACAGATAGTTTGTGACAACAGAACTTGCCTCATTGAAAAAGGGAATGTTGGATAGGAAGCCAGTTACTTTTTAAAAAGTGTACTGGGACCTTTGAACTTTATCCTGGACAGCCATCATAGAAGGCTTAGGTTTACTGTCATATTTGATGGACAATCACTCTTTAAAAAAAAAAAAAAAAAAAAGGTTCTATTGGGTGACTGCAACCATGACCTCTCTGATTTAAAAATCCTACGAATCAGGTCATATTTAGTGAGCTAACTTAAAAAGGTAAGATGAACTATACCACCAGTTTTTATATGTTATTGTTTAAATTTTACTATTTTTGAACAGAATTTATGCTGACAAAAGGTGCTGGGTTGGCATTTCTGGAGAAGGACACAGGACAGTGATAATGCAGGAAATGACTTTGCAAGCCTCGGTTATTAATCTGATCTGGAGGTGTAGGAGATCAGTTAATTCTCTGTGTCCACGCATTCCTTAGTGTGTCTGCTGATATTGTCAATGGGAATGCTAGTGTCAATTATAACTGCTTTTAAATAATATGGACATCAGGCCTTTTCATAATAACAACCATCAGATCATGATAGCTTTTGTTCATTGTCTAAGGTGGATTCATCTCCTCCCTCCCCCAACCACCTACCCCATAGCACAGTTTTTGAAATGCTTTATAACATGGTTTATCCTGGCCTGCACTTGCCAAGGATATTGTGCTAACATTCTATTAGCAAGAACTAGGTTTACGCACATTGAAGTCTAGAACAGCTAAAAGCTTGGGTGTTTGTATCAAGGCATCTGCACTGAATGGTGATTGAATGCATGCAGAAGGCTCTGGAAAGCCATGCCAAGCAGGCAAGGTGTGATTGGGGGGATGGGCAGGGGAGTGTCTATTAGTCCTTCTCTGGCTTAGAAGGGCCAGGAATAGACACTGAAAAATCAGGAGCCAGCAAGCCAGTTAAGAAGGCTTGCCTACTTCCTTTTAGGGGAGTGTTGGGTGATACTGGGACAAGGAAAGTGCTAACCCAGAACCTGGTCAGGGCCTTGACTTCAATTACTTCTACCAAGCACTTGCCTTTGATGTATGCTTGTTTGGTTAGTTTAAATGTGCAGACAGGCAAATTTTGAATTTGTTATTATTGAATTGTTTAAAGACTGACTCTGAAATTACAGCATGGGTTATCCTGCACTGAACAGACTGCCACAACTTGTAAATGAAGGCAAGGAGCACCTACAGTGTGATGGCAGGCCCAACAGGGATTGGTATGGAGCAGCCCCCCCTGAGACACTCATGGGTTAATCCAGTGGTGCCCAAACTTTTCCTGTCACACCCGCCCCCCCTTACCAGTAATGAATCATAGAATATCAGGGTTGGAAGGGACCTCAGGAGGTCATCTAGTCCAACCCCCTGCTCAAAGCAGGCCCAATCCCCAACTAAATCATCCCAGCCAGGGCTTTGTCAAGCCTGACCTTAAAAACCTCTAAGGAAGGAGATTCCACCACCTCCCTAGGGAACCCATTCCAGTGCTTCACCATCCACCTAGTGAAAAAGTTTTTCCTAATATCCAACCTAAATCTCCCCCACTGCAACTTGAGACCATTACTCCTTCTTCTGTCATCTGGTACCACTGAGAAAAGTCTAGATCCATCCTCTTCGGAGCCCCCTTTCACGTAGCTGAAAGCAGCTATCAAATCCCCCCCTCATTCTTCTCTTCTGCAGACTAAATAATCCCAGTTCCCTCAGCCTCTCCTCATAAGTCATGTGCTCCAGCCCCCTAATCATTTTTGTTGCTCTCCGCTGGACTCTTTCCAATTTTTCCACAGCCTTCCACAGCCTTCTCTTCCTCTTGTAGTGTGGGGCCCAAAACTGGACACAGTACTCCAGATGAGGCCTCACCAATGCCGAATAGAGGGGAATAATCACGTCCGTCGATCTGTCCAAGGCCCCTCCATTACTGCACGGTTTGTTCAGCAGAGAAGCTTGAGCTGAAGGCAGAGCTAGGGGAGGAGCTGGGGCTGGCCTGGGGGCAGAGAGGGAATAAGGGCAGAGGTGGGTAGTGGTGCGGAGTGGAGCTGTGGCTGGTGCTGGATCTGCACTGGGAATGGAGAAGAGCTGTGGCTGTGGGTGGAGCTGGGGTTGGAATGGAGCTATGGCTGTGGCTGGAGCTGGGCTATGGGCGGAGCAGAACTGCAGCTGGAGCTTCCGGGGCTGGAGCAGCAGGTGGAATGGAGCTTCGGCTGGGGGATGAGCTGGGCTGGGGGCAGAGTGGAAGTGGGTGGCGTTCCCTCTCCACCCCCTGTGGGGGGTGGTCTGGGCCTTGCCGTGCACCCCCCTGAACATTCCTCCATACCTCCCCTAGGGGGGCACACCCCACAGTTTGGGGACCACTGGGTTAACCCAGTAGGGCCAGAAAACAGCTGAAGCCTCTTAGTTTTTCTGGAACACATTTAAGGAGAAGGGAGTCAGAGGTGAAGGTATTTTGTCTGTTGAGAAACAGTCCTGGTGCCAGAAGTTGAATAACAGGAAACACTTCATTTATACAAGGCAGCTGCTTCTAAGAAATGGTATGTTTATTTTTCACTTTTCTGTGTTTGATTGTCACCTTGTGGGGAAGGCTTCACTTTCCCTGTGAGAAGAGGAGCTCCATAAAGAGTGTGTTTCATCAAACTAGTGGGAAATCCATTGAAAATTGTCCATTTTTTCCTGGATTTTTCTTTGAATTTCAACAGTTTGATGGAACGCTATCTCAACATTTTGAAATTAAGAAAGCTTCATACACAAAAGATTTTCAGCTCACCCTTAAAGAAGAAAAGGCTACATCTCTGTGTGTGTGTGTTTAATTTTGAAGAGGAAAGAAATCCCAAGGATTGTATTTGTTGGTTGCCTGGCTACAGCCTTCACTGTACTTTGCATTCAGGGAGATGAAGTGGTCTTGAGAAGGAGGTTTGAGTGGAACTAGTAAGCCCATGCTGCAGCTTTGGCAGGGCCCAACATTAGATTTGTGATCCACTATAATACCTACATCTTTTTTTTGAGTACTATGGCCTGGCCAGTTATTCCCCATTTTATAGTTGTGCTTTTTTTTTGTTTTGTTTTGTTCCTAAGTATAGTACTTTGCACTTGCCATTATTGAATGTCATCTTGTTGATTTCAGACCAATTCTTCAATATATCAGGGTAATATCAAATACTAATGTACCAGTCCTCTGAGTTTGTTAGTCTTCTTTTTTGAAGTCCACTGTTCTGATTCTGTCAAGTATCAGAGGGGTAGCCGTGTTAGTCTATAAGGTGCCACAGGATTCTTTGCTGCTTGTTCTGATTCTGCTGCTCTCACTCCTTCCTTTTCTTAGAATCATGAAGTCAATAGTTTCATGGTCACTTTTACACAAGTTCATAGATTCCAGTGGCAAAAGAGGACACTATGATCATCTACTTTGACTTCCAAGCCATAGAACTTCCCAAAAATGATTCCTAGAGCATATTTTTCAGAAAAAATAGCCAATCTTAAGTAAAAATTGCCAATGATGGAGAATTCTCCACAAACCTTGGCAAATTATTCCAGTTTTTAATTACGTTCATTGTTAAAAATATTTGCCTCATTTCCAGTCTGGGAGTTGAAGCTAGACAAATTCAGACATTGGATCATGTTATATCTTTTGTGTATTAAATTGTTGAAATATCTGTTCCCTGTGTAGATGCTTAAACACTGTAACCTTCTGTTTGTTACTCTAAATAGATTGAGCTCCTTTAGTTTGTCACTAAAAGGCATATTTTCTAATCCTTTAATCATTCTTGTGGCTTTTCTCTGAATCTTCTCCATTTTATCAACATATTTTTTGAATTGTGGGCACCAGAACTGGACACAGTGTTCCAGCAGCACTTTCACCAGTGCCAAATACAGAGATAAATAACTTTTCTACTCCTACTTGACATTCCACTGTTTACGCATCAGGCCACAGCATTGCACTGGGAGCTCATGTTCGGCTGTATGTCCACCATGACTCCCAAATCTTTTTCACAGTCACTCCTTTTTAGGATAAAGTCACCCATCCTATATGTATTGCCTCATTCTTTGTTCCTAGGTCTATACGTTTACACTCATCTTATCAAATTACATGATCATTCTGTATTAATGGCCTGTTCTTGTCGTTATCTACCACTACCACAATTTTTGTGTCATCTGCAAACTTTATCAGTGATGATTTTGTTTTCTTCCAGGTCATTTATAAAAATGTTAAACAGCATAATCAGGATATGCCTGTCCCAGCCTGGGCCCTTACTCTAAACCAGCAGGGTGCCTGAAAAAACTATGTGCACCCCTGTCTCCATCATCCTTGTTCCCAGAGCCCAGTAGTCACTATTCTTCTGCTCATGGTCATTCCTGGCAGTATCATTAGTTCCCAAGTGGATGAGCTCCTTGGGGTAGTGGTCAGAGGGCTGGATGAGCCTCTGCAATCTTTCCATAGCATCTCGGATACAGTCTTCATGCAGGCAGCACTCCTCCCAGGATGTTAGGCCAAGCTGGGAGATGGAGGCCTCCATCCCCCTCAAACAGGGGTTTTGACCACCACCACCACCCTTCATCTCTCTTTCAGTGTGGTGGCTGTCAGACTCCCAGTCTTAGGGACAGGAGCCTTTTTTTTCTCAACCATTGGGGTCAAGAACTCCATACCAAGTTCTTGACCTCAATGAATAGGGAATCTGGTTGGGGGTGTGGAGCAATGCCTGCTGGCAGACATGGCCAGCAGTCATTTTCCTCCATACAGAGCAGACAGCTCCCTTGCTCCTCTGATGCTACTGTAGTTTTCTGTAGTCAGCTAGCATCCCTCAGCCTGGACATCCCCATGTGCATTCTGTTAGTGAAATCCTCGTGCTCCTGGACACTAAACCAAGAAGCCACCTCTACTAGAGCTCTCTTACCTACTTCCTGAGGAATTTCACCAACAGAGCCCACTCACAGTGGGTGTTTTCCCCCTGTCTGGCTGCTTCCAGCAGGGATATGCAGTCCATGTTTCCAGCAAGTCAAGACCAGGACCTAGGTAGAAGCCTCCTGGGTCAGAATGCATGTCCATCTAGGGCCCCCACAGCAGGTAACATTATCTGAACTGGCTTGGCTCTGTCTGCCATGGTATTGGAAATAGTGCAAGTATTTCCCTCTCCTTAGAACAGGAAATAACTGTGACAGATATGTGGCTGTGAGATGAAGGCAGCTGAGTTCACTAGCAGAAGAAGGCAGAAGGGTAGTTTTTCTTTGACTTGCAGCTACTCCAGAAGGAAGAACTCTCAGTTGAAGGAAATCAACCCACTGCCAACACCACTGTAAGCTCCTCTTCTGCATGCCTGGATCCACCTCATCATGCCAGAGGGATTTTCACTGCTCATGTTTCAGTCACACATAGTAGTGTGGCATTTGAGCCACTTTTTGTGGCAATGATTTGAGCTATCTGAGCATTCAAAATGGCTTCCTTCGCTGGGGAAACACCTCAAGTTATTAATTCCTCTTGAAACGGCAATCACATCTGTTGTTCTCCTATCCCTCTCCAGAAACACACTCACCAGTACTGGGCACATCCCCCATTGCATCCCACATGGAAACACTTCCCCTCATCAACCAGATGGTATGACAAAACGTTTGGATGAAATGTGGGTAGGAGAGGACTCACACTCAATCTTAAGAGTTTTTGTTTACCTCAGGGTCCCAGCCTCACCTGAACAACTCCAGTAGTGCAGGATTGAGATAAACTTGCCTCTAATCCAGTAGTGCCTGCTTTTAGGGGTGGTTCTGGCCTCTTATGTCTCCTCCCTGTAAGCAAAGTAGTAGCCACAACCTGTCCCCTCAGATGCTGCACACCTTTCACGGTCAGCACCCCTCTTTTACATCAGCATAAATTGACACAAGCCTGTGCTGAAACAAGGCCAAGTTATCCAAAGTTATGAACCAGAGTTGTAAACTATCTATTTGTGTTGTAGCTTCTTACCCAGAATCACAGAACCTCCATAAGGTAATACAACACTTTACATCCTCATTCAGCTCCCTTTTCTAGTACAGTTCAGCGTGGTTTCATATAGTAAAGGAATGGGCAAGTGCTTTCACTACTGAAAACGGCCAAAATTAAGCATGACATAAACAGACCTGCATAACCCAAATAGAAAATCATACTGATTTACTATGCTGTACATTTTATAGGACAGTTGATGCTTTTGCAGTGGTGAACTGTTTAAAATAGTTCATTGTGCTGTTTTATGCCAGCATCACTTTATTCATGAGTTTCAGCATTGTAAAACTTATTTAATCTAATTTGATGTAAACAGAGTTTTAATGTTCCCTAATTACAGCTTGTTTTAGATCCAGCTAAAAGTTGACAAGAGGGTGGGAGTGCTGAATTCCTAGAAGCCAGAACCAGCAGTGGGGGTACAATCTTTAATAAGGCACAATTTAAATCTAGACTATTTTGAATGCAGTAATTAAATTAATTCCTTGCTCTCCCTCTTAGACTTCCTCTGAAGTTTTTAGGAGCAAACTGGTGATATTGTTTCATAATTAATAACAACAATTCAGTGCCTTTTAAATAATTTTAGTAGAAAAGAAGCTAACTGGACAAGACAGTTCAGCATCTGGCCCCATTTCAATAGCAGTGCATTTTTATTTTGCTCTGTATATCCCATTGATAACGTGCCCCATGAAATAACATAATTATACATTCTCCACACCTGAGGATGTTCGTACTTTCTGGTTTAGAGTTTAAGTCCAGAAGGGATCACCAGATCATCTAGTCTGAACTCTTGTGCATCACAGGCCACTAAAAGCCACCCACCTACCTGCACCCTAAACCTAACAACCGGAATTAGACCAAAGTATTACCATCCTTAGGAGATTAAACTATTGTGTGCCACAGGCAGAGAATGGAAGGGGCCAAGGTGCATCAATGCCCAAGGCTGCTGCAATGGCAGGGAACTGATTAAGTGAGATATAGCCAGATGATCCTGGCAAGTGACCTATGACCCATGCTGCAGAGAAAGTTAAAAAAAAAAAAAAAAAGAACCCCAAGGTCATAGCTAATGTGACCTGGTGGAAAATTCCTTCCTGATCCCATTTATGGCAATTAGTTTGATCTTAGTGAGCAAGAACCAGCCAGCCAAGCATCTGAGAGAGACTTGATGAAGGTCACAAAGTGTCATTGGCAGAGCCAAGATAAAAACTCACGGCTGCCTAATTCCTAGTCCTGACGGTCTCTCACAAAAGCAAAAATAAGAGTTTCATTCACTCTCTGCAGGCTCGATCCCTGTGTTGCAGGGGCACTTCCACCCAAATGAGTGAGAGGCATGCTTGGGGGAGGACAGACAGACAACTGCTACTCTCGACGAGGGTAGAGTAACCTCAAGCTCCAGCAGGAGCTCTAATTAGACAAAGCTGTCCAGAAGATGTTAAATCATCACATTTCATAAGTGTCCTGCCCATCTAATCCTTTGTGGCTCCCCACTCCTGACAGCTGTATTAATTGGCTCTGTGTCTCCCTCCCTCTCCCCCAATGGTGTGTGGTGTACTATTGAACCCAGACAATGCAGTGGTCAAATTGTGTGATTAAAAACAACATTTATCTTGCTCCTTTGATCAGCTCACCATCATGCAGGCCATGTAGGTGAGGTCAGTGGCTGGTGTGGTTAGGTCCTGGGTTTAAATCCCAGTGAATCCCTCATGGTAAATGGTTAAATCTGTGGCTCCTTTAAATTCCTTCCTTTGTAAACTGCTTTGTTTCCTAAAGCTCAGAAGCGCTATATGAGAGCTATTTATTATCATTGCTACTTTCCATCCAATTCATTACAGCAATTGCTTACATGGAAAAGTAATACTGGGGAAGTATTTAATGTATTTATAGCTGTCTTTTTAAATATTCTTTAGCAGCTGGAAACAGGGACAGCTGGCACCATGTGACTAACCAGGTCTTTGCACACTACTAGCAAGATTTCTGATGTAATGATTGGTTTGCTTCCATGGTATAAACTGTTGGAAGCATCTGCATGTAAGTAGGGATTTTAAATCAGAAAGAATTTCTGGGAGAAAGAACACTTTAGTGATGATGATCAACATCTAAAAAGTGCTTCAGAGATTATAGTAAGTGTTTTCCAGAGTGCGCCTATATATTCAGATAAATGTAAGACTATTTGCAGTAGTGATATCTAGTGACGCCTATTAATGTTACATAATCCATCTCCATGAGTACTACTTCTAATGTACCAAACCCTGGAGCAGCTTCAAACAGCTGCCTTCAAAAAAACACAAACAGCCAGCCACAAAATATTTCCTCATTACTCCCAAATGTGGAATTTCCCCCCAAAATGACATTGCTCTGAGATGCAGGACAAGCGATATCCTAGAACAGTGACAGGTTTAAGCCTAAGTATCTCATGAGCCATTAGGACTAGAAATGCCATTTTTATCCCATTGGAGAAAAGAACATTCCCCCTTTCAAAAAAAAAAAAAAAAAGGAAGGGTTTTTTTTTATAGATCCCGTACATTGTTACATGTTAGACCTCAACTATCTGAGAAGATTTAGAGAAAAAGCTATTTTAGGGGTTTACTGATTATTTGGGGTTCTGAACAGTAGGACTTCAGTGTACTAAGACAGCCTATAGAAGCAGCAGATACAAAAATATCAATATATCTTTTAAAATAGTCTAAAACATTCCTAAAATAGTTTTTTTTTTTTCCTGTAAAATATGTGGCATGTGAATTTGTTATTAGTACTAGTTTTTTTATCCGGCTGCAGATGGAATGCAATTTATATCATGGCTCTGCAATTTATCACATGGATATATTTACCACATAAGTGATCTCTCACTTTTGGTGCCTAACCTACTCTGCTGGGCCTGCAAAAAGCTGGGTGTTTGTACGTATGATTGCACACTTTTCTCAAATCTTTGCAATATTTAAGAATTAAGTGACTTAAAGATAAAAATAGGAGCTGAAACTGCAAATTTCCTTTGATTTTAATATGTTGCAACAACCATGTGGTATATTAATGTAGACTTTTTATTTGCTTTAATTTATATAAAACTATGAGGCAAGGATAATTCTTTAATTACTCTACATTTCTTCTTGCTACTAAAATCGACTGCATTTCAATCATTGTCTAAGATTGCTTCAAGGTACACTGAAATTAACAAAAGCTCATTGCAACTTGACATATTCTCAAAGCACCACAGTAAGGTTCTTTGACTCAATACATTGTGCCTCTCGGCCCCTGTATATTATGTCATTGTGTATTACAGGGGCATTAACAAAAGCAGCTTTGACATGAGATATCGAAACAGTGTCTACTCTAACACCATTAAGAGCTTTAAAACAGCACATATCTGTGTAAATACTGATGCCCGATGTTATTTCTCTGAGCTGAGAGTCCTTAGTTGAAGGGAAACAGTGTATTTCAGTTAGGGCTGTGTGGAGGGGGGAAAAAAATCTCTCCACCTGCCAAATAACAACATTTCACCAAACATTAAATATTTAATTGTTTCATCTTGAATTAGTACAAAGATAATTTTTTTTTCAGTTATGAACTGTCTGAATGTTGTGTCTTGTGTAGCATTAAACAAATAGCTGCAGTTTAACAAATAAGAAATATTAAGGACAAAAGGCAGATTTTCTTCATAGACTACTTTTCTTCCTGAGTAAAAACTACATCAAGCCAAAGATTGCCAAGATCACACCTGAAGAAAATGTTGGTGGAGGGGAGGCAAAGTGGGGAATCTGGAAGTCTTGCAATGTATGCAAAGTGATGTTGTGTCTCACTCTGCCCTTCTGAAGGCTCCTAAAACCCGTTGGAACATTGGAATGACTTTTCTGAAGTGATGCTGCCAGCCATTGCATCATGCTAGTTACACCTTGTTTGAAATTTACTGCCTTCTCACAACTAGAGCTGTTGTGACTTGACCATATTGTTAAAGTAAATCGCAAAGTATTTCAGAAATGTATCTTTGTGATAGACAAAAAAGAAATCAAGTATGCTGTTTGAATTGCCAGTTGAAGTGTTAGCATTTCCAAAAGCAAATATATAATGCTAATGATATTAAAATTGCAAAACATATTTAAATAAAATTCTTCCCTTGGGATGTTTGAGGTAATAATTAAGCATTATTTCTTTGGCTTAAATTCCCCCAATAAACTTTGTGGATTTTCTCTGTATAGAAACATAGTTATTGTAAGGCCATATGTATTGGTCTTTGTTAAAATAAGCCCTTCAGAGACTTTGTTCTGAGAGAGATAGCAGAGGATTGTGCTGGGCAACTGCCCATCGTCCCTGAGGGCACTAACTTATGAGATCCCATGGGGTTCCAACTTGCCACTTCTCCTGTACAGTATGTATGTAAAGCTAATGTGGGGTCACTTTTGTGCTGCAGTATCATCAGTGTGTGGATGATACTCAGCTCTACATTTCCTTTTTGTGGGACCCGTATTCCACAGTCTTGTTACTTTCCCAATGTTTGAGAGAGAACAAGAGGGGAGATTTAATTAAAACAGAACTATCTGTGACACAACCTGGACAAAATGGTGGTGATGCTTGTGTAGGTGGGGAAACATTTAGTTAAACATGGGAGGCAATGCTTGGTCTATTTGTGACTGTCTTATGACAGTCTTAAGACTGTCCTAAGACATGCCTGTCTTATGGCCTGGTTGAATCCATCACTGCTCCTGTATTCCCATGCAACATTGGGTAGCACGTAGAATCAAGGTTTCTATAGTTGGTGGAGAAGTTGTATGCTTTCCTTTAATTAATTATCCATGCATTTCTCATTATGATGAATTCTATTTAAAGTAACCCTTGAAGTCCTCTTAAAAAATGTAGGGGCCTGAGCCTGTATTCACCTGAATGAATGGCAAAGCTTCCAAAGACTTAACTGGTCCAGAATTAGACTTGTAGTGTAGCATGCAGCTGCCAGCCTTGTAAGAGGGACAGGCAATCATAACCTGATAATAGCAGTGGTCAAAGGTCTTCAGTGGTTCTTTTTTCATGTCGGAGGAAAATTGGTGTTGGTGACAGTCTTTAAAACCCTGATGATCTGGGACCTTGCTACCTGAGATCCTGATAAACACCTTTACATCCCACTACAGAACTTAAAATTGCCTGTGTTGGTTCTTATAGTAGAACTCTGAGGATTAAACAGAACAGACTTCTTATTTGGGGACCTTTCTTTTGGAACTCCTTGTCCTGGAAGCTCCACCACAGCAGAGTTTGGTGAGCTTTAGAACAAAGTGTAAGATGCTTTTATTTAATACCCTGCTCACCCTTTTTTCTTGCAAAGATAGAGATAAAGCATGCAGCTCATTATAAGTAGCCTTCTATCTTATTGTTCACTTCTGTATAAAAGTGTATAAAGGCTATAAAATGTGCTGCATGCATACTGTTGTCTAAATGACTATTTTTCTGCAGTCAACATAATATCAGGGTGGCTAAAGAGATTTTTCTTTATTAAATTTTTGTCCTTTACTTGTTCACTTATTCTAGCCTTACAAGGTCAAAGAAGCTATTGATTGGTGTTCTAGTCCAAATTATTTTACTTGCATATCTAATTGACAAATAGTTAATATTCACTATGATGAATATAAGACCTTAAGATGTTAATATCAAACTTGTAATTCATAGGTGAAGTGTAAGTTCAGCATAATGTGTGTGTGCAGCATAAATGTGTTTGCAACTTTTCCCTTTTACTGTCTTCCCCTACTCTCATTTTTCTCTATTTATTTTAGTACAAATTCAGTTTTATTACACTAATTAGAAAAGTGCCAAAATACAAATGTTCTTTGGCTAGTGAAGCCTTTTTTAAACCTCGTCTTGAGGTTAACAAGGGCTTTGCTACCTTGATAGCTTCCTCCTTTTTTGGCACTGATACAGATTTGAATAGGGCCCATGGGAACTGGAAACTACGACGTCAAAAGCATTATATCTGCTAAATGAACCTGTAGACTATATAGGAGACTCTTCACTTCTGATAAAAACAGAACTATCTCCTGCAGGATTCTGGGTGTTTGTTTTGGGCCATTTTGTAAAAAGACTTACTCTGTGAATCATGTAGCTGTGATTTCTATATTAATGAAGGACACTAAGGAGCTTCAAAATGTAATGGAAAAACTGGAAAAAACAAGATGTGTGATAATCTGAGATGTCGCAAAAATCTTTGGACAGTACAATGTGTGAGCTATTAACCATTTATACAAGACAGCGATTACATCTTCTGTGCTGTTAAGAACACTACTGCGTTTCACTAATAGATCTTTGGAAAATCTTGTTTAAGTATCTTCCCATCTAGTATGCTCTTTTTGGTTTTTTTCGCCATTCTGTCTCTCTTAAATGTTAGTAGTAAATATTTATATTTTGGTGCTGCCCAAAGACCTCTGTGTGGATTCTTCTTGGCACTGTACAAAGGTAGACTAGAAATGATCAACCCTCAGGTACCACTTTCTTCACTGCTGCTTCCTTTTGATTGATATGTGTCCTGTATTTTATGTTGATTTAAGGCTCTCCTTCACATCCCTCCTTTAACTCTCCTTTGCTGTGATGGGTACAGCCAGGATACAGCCTCTGCCTCTTGCTTCCTTCTGCTGAAGCAGATGAATGCTAAAGTTGACAAGGGTTAGTCTGCTGATGACCACTGTCTATTGTTCTAGTCAATATTCAGGTTTCAGAGTAGCAGCCATGTTAGTCTGTATCCGCAAAAAGAACAGGAGTACTTGTGGAAACTTAGAGACTAATAGGGTGACCAGACAGCAAGTGTGAAAAATCGGGATGGGGGTGGGGGGTAATAGGAGCCTATATAAGAAAAAGACCCAAAAATCGGGACTGTCCCTATAAAATCGGAACATCTGGTTACCCTAGAGACTAACAAATTTATTTGTACATTGGCCAAACCAGACAGTCTCTACGCAAAATAATAAATGGACACAAATCTGACATCAGGAATCATAAAGTTCAAAAACCAGTAGGAGAACACTTCAACCTCTCTGGTCACTCTGTAACAGACTTAAAGGTGGCAATTTTGCAACAGAAAAGCTTCAAAAACAGACTCCAATGAGAAACTGCTGAACTGGAATTAATTTGCAAACTAGATACCATTAACTTGTGCTTGAATAGAGACTGGGAGTGGCTGGGTCATTACACAAATTGAATCTATTTCCCCATGTTAAGTATCCTCACACCTTCTTGTCAACTGTCTGAAATGGACCATCTTGATGATCACTACAAAAGATTTTTTTTCTCCTGCTGATAATAGTCCACCTTAATTAATTAGCCTCTTAGAGTTGGTATGGCAAGTTCCACCTTTTCATGTTCTCTGTATGTATATATGTCGTCTTACTATATGTTCCATTCTATGCATCCGATGAAGTGGGCTGTAGCCCATGAAAGCTTATGCTCAAATAAATTTGTTAGTCTCTAAAGGTGTCACAAGTACTCCTGGTTAATATTGTCTCACTGTTTCCTTGAACTCCTCTGTTGGTCTCCCTCTATCCTTGTTATCTCGTGTCTTATTCTTAGATTAGTAGTTCTGTGGGGAAGGGACTGTCTTTTGGTTCTGTGTTTGTACAGGACCTAGTGTAATGATCCTTGCCTGGGATTCCTAGGCATCACAATAATACAAATAATAATAATTAATAGTTAGCAACCAGGATACAGCCTCTGCCTCTTGCTTCCTTCTGCTGAAGCAGATGAATGCTAAAGTTGACAAAGTGGTGTGGGAGAAACTTAAGAGCAAAGAAAATGGGCCTGTGAAATGGTTAAAAGAGGAACTGATTTTATTTTTAAATGTAAAAATGTTGGCCTCACTCTTTTTCTTCACTTTCTATCATCCTTCACTTGTCTTAACTGACATGCATGGTTCCTATGTTTACTATAGCTGGCTGAAAAACAGATTATCAATTTTGCAAATACTAATCATTTTGAAATCATTTTTGTTCTGAACTGGAACCATGTGATGGAAAATTCAGACAGTTGTGAACTGAAAACTGTCGAAAGAAAATAGTTGATGTTTTGCACTGAAAATAATGTAAGCTTCAATATTTTGACCTGGAGAACAGAGTCAGAGTGGCCATTTTTAGTGTATGTCTGTGGGCTGAAAAAGGGAATGGTCCTCTGCTAAGCATGCTTAATAAAACAAATAACCAAACCAACAAAAAACCACACACAACCAAACCACACCATAACAAAGGAGGTGGGAAACAATGGCCCATACTAAATAGAGCAGCAGTACACCTGCTGTGACATATGGGTCCACAGAGCCTATTGCCCGCTTTCCCAATATTTATGGGCACACTCCGCCAACCATGGAATGCTATGTGACAATCACAAGTTACACAGTGGCAAAACAATTTGGGAGGACAGTGAGATTTGGGGGAAAAAATTAACTTTTTTCTAATTAAAATTTCAAATAGAGATCTTTTCTTGAATAATTTTGCTTTTCACCACAATTATTTTTGCCAGAAATTTTTGATTTTCTCTACTGTTGTTCTACATCAAGATTATACAAACCTCTTCCTCCTAATACAGTTTAAAGATACAATATAACAGAAATATGTTAGTTATTCTACAGAAAGAAGGGCTGAGGAACTAATGAATCTATTCAGGTTTTTTTCCTCCATCAAACCAATTTTTTTTTTTTTTTTGCACCTAATCTTCATTCGGACCTATCACTTCTCTGAAAATATTTATATTGCACTCCTTTCCCCCTCCAAAAACATGCTGAATGTATGAATAATAAAGAATAATGTTCAACTTGTATAATATGAAATGGGGGGGAGAGGGTTAGAGGATGGGGAAAAGGCATGGATAGAGGAGTTGAGTTGTGTTCTTCCCCCAAAATTAGTTATTAATGCTTGACACTTGGTGTGACTGTAGCCTTCCAAAAGCAAACAATCTGCTCCTTGCAAATATTATTTTTGAGTATCAGGGATAACTGATTTCAAGAAAGGATGAATTAGCAGTATTTAGAGAGAGTGTGAACTATGTCAGAGGCAGGGATATTGCTCCAACCCTCCCTTAAGCTTGGTGGTGAAATTGTAACCAAGGACTGCTAAGAGTCTTCTCCAGTGCATCACAGAGAAGGGCAGGAAGAAGGACAAGAATAGCTGAATGTTTGTGTTTAAACCATTTCTCTGTCAGCTGTTTGACAGCCATTTCAACTCTTTTATTTAAAATATCAATACATAATTAAACATTATGGTGTAAAATAATTAACTTGACTATGCTTCCTATTAACTCAGTAATAATTTTCTGAGCTAATAAATGCCTTCTCTTTCTTCCTTGGAGTTGACTTGGTATAAACTCTTTGAAAAGAGCCTTTATTCTGCCCAGGTTGTGGTGCAAATGCAAAGCACTTTATGTTTAAATTTGGTAACAAACTAACTTTTGTAATAATCTTTCATTTTTAGGGTTATATTTTTCATTGTGGTACAGTATAGGTGAACATTTCCCACAGTGTGACAGTCTTTCTTATAAGTGAAGGCATATTTACTACAGAAATAAATTATCTCAAAAAGGAATCATTCTGTTTTAAAGCAAAGATGTATTTTATTGTCTTCTGTGCCTTTCAAACCTCCCTCTCCCACATATACACACTAGCCCACCATTGCCTATACTTACGCTGCTAAAGACATCAACACTGCTATAAGTCTACCCAAGGCAGAATCTGTAAATCCAGTCAGTCACAAATTTGTTTCAGCATTTAAACAATGTAGAATCACTGCTTATTCTCCATGCTTATCTTCCCCCCCCCCCCCCCCCCCCCCCCCCCCCCCCCCCCCCCCCNACATATATCTGTGGCTGTCTTTCTTTGAAATCAGTTTATCTGAAGAACAAACTTTGTGCCAGACATGTTAAAATCAAGAAACTTGCTGCCAAACACAGTTCTCGTCAGCACAAAACAAGCTTAGATCCACTTTTTCATCAACTGCAGGATCAATGAACATGCTTCATTTTAGTCTGAATACTTTCATGTATAAATGTGTATTCATTCCTGATCCCAGTTCTGCTACGGTTAATTAAAACAAAACCCTGCTTAAATCCATCTCACTGTAACTGGAGAATCTTTAAAAAGCGACATAGAGTCCTAGTAAAATTATTTATGTAAACTTACACTATTTTAAGCAACACAAAAGCAAGGTTTTTATTTAGCGCTTTGATACCAGGAAGGGGACTTCTTAAGACAATGAATTAATTGCACCCATGTCAGAAATCTCAATCCCTACCCAGATGCAACAGATAAATGAAGCCATCTTGATAGATACAATAGTGACCTTGTTATTACACTACCAGAGCTCCTCTGGTTTTTCTCTTAGACACAAGGACATTCTATTTTCCTGAAAATAGCCAACAGGATTTTAAAACCCAGTGTTATACTCATCATCACTTCACCTTCACATTTCTAATTCTCACTGAATTTGCTGCATTTAGTAAAATGGCTTTAGATGGTATCAGCAAGTAGTACCTATCTTTTCTCACTGAATAAGTTTACTTTACATTCTTTCAATGTGCTTAATGTACTCTTGGGTTTAAAGGTTTGACCTGAACTGTTTTGCTGTATACACAGAGTATTTTCACAGGGAAGTACAAACATATATTGTTGACATGTCTTGTTTGCTATCACCATCTCTCAAAAAGAACGTGCACTTAGATGATCTAGTCAGTATTGGCAGGTTCTCTCTCTGTCACAACCAAGAACAGTGCTTGTACAAAGAAATCAGGGTCTTAACTTCCAGAGCTGAACAGCACAGGTGGCTCTTCAAAAGATAAATCTCTCATTCAAAATCTCCCAATCGGTAGGTCTGGCTTGTGTGGAAAATTCAGTATACCTAAATATTAGCCATATTTTCCATCATAGTTTGCTGTCATAGTTCAGTACGTTTCTTTGTTTGCTTGTTCAGCTTGAGATAAATTTCTTTCCTAGGAACATGTCTTTAAATAATATACAGACATTATATATTCTGTGTTGCATCATCATTCTTTGATGATTGGGATTGTTTAGTCTGCAGAAGAGAAGAATGAGGGGGGATTTGATAGCTGCTTTCAGTTACCTGAAAGGGGGCTCCGAAGAGGATGGATCTAGACTGTTCTCAGTGGTGACAGATGACAGAACAAGGAGCAATGGTCTCAAGTTGCAGTGGGGGAGGTTTAGGTTGGATATTAGGAAAAACTTTTTCACTAGGAGGGTGGTGAAGCACTGGCATGTGTTACCTAGGGAGGTGGTGGAATCTCCTTCCTTAGAGGTTTTTAAGGTCAGGCTTGACGAAGCCCTGGCTGGGATGATTTAGTTGGGGGTTGGTCCTGCTTCGAGCAGGGGGTTGGACTAGATGACCTCCTGAGGTCCTTTCTAACACTGATATTCTATGATTTGAATTAAAAGATTAGTGAGTTAAAGATTTTGCTCTTGTTATACTAGGAATCTTTTAAAATTATAGTAGCAACTAGTATAGTAGCAACTAGTAGCAACTAGAATAGCATAACATTTGAGGTTGAAATTAACTATAATATATATATTTCAAAACAGGAAAATATTTTATGTACATTATCTAGAATTTAAAATGTAAAATATGCAATAAATGAAGATCATATTAATCAGTTTCTAGTGATATAGGTACTGTAATAATATGGTCTATGCCTTATGTTTTTAAGCATTAATCTCTTTACTGGGATAGGTACATTTAGTACTAGTCAAGGGACTGGCAACACTAAACTTTGCTTTTGCTGGCAATGTCAGATCTTGAACTTGTAAAATGTTGTTAGTCTGCTAGTGGAAATGTAAACCATGTCTTGTTTTAAAGAAACAATCCAAATTTTACTGAGAGGTCCCAAAGTTACTAGGTACATAGTACTTTAAATAATATTTATATGCCTTATCAGTATTTGTTGAACCCATTGTTTGAATTTAAATTGTTACATATTTAGAACATTATCATAAAGCCAATTATTTTGAAAATGTGTTTCTTGCATATCTTTATGTAGTAAAATTGAATAGAAATAGACCCACAATGGAATATGTAAAATAGAAATCAACAGGACAATTAAAAATCACCAGCCAAAGAATAATTGGTTATTCAGTTAAGAGCGGCAGTTTGTTTTGTTTACCAGGGAACACCTTCTTTAAAAAAAAAAAAAAAAAAGTATTATTCATCATCATATGGTTAAGTTGGACCCAATCCGGAGAGGTGCTGAGTGCCACCAATTCCCAATACAGACATCTTGTAAGTATCAAGGACATTAAAAGGGGGTTCATGAGTTTTTTCATTAAGTAGCAAGTTAAATTTGTCACCCTCCTCTTAACCAATGTGTCTTCATTATAAGAATGCTGAGGTCCACCAGAAACATACTCTTTTTATAAGACAGCTGGACAGAAATAGATCTTATAAAGTTTTTTGAATATTGTTTCTAAAGTTCTTATTCTAAATGCACAGAGATTGGAAAAAATGCTTAGAAAGCTAGAAATCTGCAACATGCCCAGAACTTAAAATGTGCACAAGAACTTAATGTCCTAATTCAAACTTGCTGAACCAAAGAGAATGCTATATTAATTCTGATATAGGCAAAAAGTACTAGCTGCAGCAGATTTTCAACATTGGCTCATCATGGACTGCGGACGATGGACATCTCATCTATCTGAATAGGATTAAAGGACATACATTGTGAAAGGAAACAACATAGACTTAGCTACATTTCTCCATTTTAATTTTCAGTTTTCATAAGCAATAAATGTGAATATTGCTAAATTTTATTTCTTACAACAAAATTTTAGTCACGCACAGAGCTGAGAAAATTATCCAGAAAATATAGGTAAAAAGCTAAAGCGGAGATGAGCATGTGACATTTGTTAGAAGGACCTCAAATGTGGGAGAGAGAAAAGGCCTGATCCTAATCTCTTTATGGAGGCTAACTTAACTTAAATTTGTTCTCTGTTATAGTCAGGTTATAGTCAGGTAGGAGTTGCTTGCATAGAGCTATCTTATTGGGGCCCAGTGTGTTTCTATTCTGTGATTACAGGCTATTTGAACTTCCTGATCTTTCTGTTGAATCATGCATCACCATTCTCCGCCACCCTTCTCTTTAGCATTTGCTAGTAAGTTACATGTTTTTTGTTTTGTTTTCATAATTGGCTTAATAAAGGCTATACATTGAGAAAGAAAGGAAGTAGAATACAACTAATGGTCTTTCATTTTAATCAAGTGGCTGTAGCTTGTCATTTATTAGGGTCATTTTCCTCCAGGGCCTAAATCATATTTTTTGTCCACAGAGGCACTGTTCTGAGGTCATCCATTCATTTCAGGCTGCATATTTAAACTGAATACATTACATTGATATTTACTCATGGGCAGACAGAGAGCAGCACCATTGTAATATTACAGTGTTAAGTGATAACACTGGGGCCCATACTCCAAGTGCAGAGAATCTTCCTGTGCCATGTAAAAACAGGGTTACCCTCCTCCCTGGCAAGGCCCTGTCCTTGGTCCAGACCAAATGGAGGTCACACCACGTGTCTCGAGATCCGTGATTGGGAGTTGGGTCCAGGGAGAAGTGAGCAGGATGGGGCTTGGTAGGGATGTGCACCTCTTGCCTACCCTGCAGAGAATCTCTACTAAAGTTAATATCCCCTAAGAAATTAATACCGACTTCCAGTGGAGCAGCACTACCAGGAAGTTGGGGTTGAGGGGAGTGCCAGGAGTACAGGCTGGTAAAAGAAGAAGAGAAAAATGTTGTGAGGACAGATGCAGATAAATATATGGAGAAAGAGAATTAAAATATCCTCTTGAAAATACATAAACAATAAAATCTGAAAAGACAGGGGAAACTACTAAAACACATGAAAATAAATACAGTAGAGCACACGTACTCAGTATGTAGCTCCACTGCCTAATCAATGATACACACTTGTGCCAGTTTAGCCTTTGAGGACTAATCAATCTTACTACTAGATGCTTGCTGCATCACTTGTTCTTTTGTCCTAAGACTTCTGCCATCCAATATATTCTCTATATTTAATATGGAGACTCTTTCGAGTAGGTGGGATTTTATAAAGGTTTTCACTGTATATTTAATATATAGTAGACTGTTTGGCTACATTAACATAAGGAGTGTTTTCTCTTGAATAAGCTTGGGCATGTGATATTTTGTGTTAACATCACACAGTGTGGATCATGGCAGTGATTGAAAAAAACATAGTATCTTTACTCTCAAAGTACTGTATCATTAATAAAGTAAAAAGAAAGTGAGCAGAATTGTTGGTTAAAGGAAGGTATTGGTAATTGTATATACAATAAAAGGTCTGTTGTTTTAGTGTGATAACAAAACTCCAAGTCTGGTCATTGATCAAACAAGCAAGCATTGTGGTTAGGAAGGCCTGAGCACCAGCAGTTGGAAATGCATGCAGTGGGACTTTAAGATACACAATACATTCTTTGCAAGGGAAAAGTATTGCTGCCGGTAGGGTAAGTGCTAAAATACCAGATAGTGTGCTGGAGGATGATGCTGTCTTTTTAAGTATGAGACTAGCAGTACCACTGGATCAAATTCTTAACCTAAAAATCAGTGGAGAAAGCAAACAAGAGAAACACTGTTTTTGCTCCTGGCATTGATGGTAATAAAGACGCTGCTAATGGAAAACTTTGCAGAATTGACAAGTACTTTAAACTAAGATGGCATACCTCTAGCAGTCAATATATGAGTGCTTTCATGTCTCTTTCACTCAAAGAAACAAAAGACCAGCATCCACTAACCCCTCTCTACCATGTTGATTATACAAGATCAAAGTCTAGGAAGTTGCCCACCAACAAGGGTGTTTCCTAATATATAGTTAACCTTGTCTCAACATCCCAACAAGCTGTTCTGAAATATGGCAATTGCTGAGACAGGGTAAATACCGGCATTCTGGCTTTTTCAACAACTGATGGTGCATTTTCTGTATGGTGGCATGTATCAGACTCTCCCCGTCCCTCGAGATGTCTGTTTAGGCAGGGGCAGAATACAGTTTTGGACACCAGCGGTGGGAGCAATACATTAAGTGATGGTAAAAGGAGGAGTAGGACTTAGTTTCGGAAACAAAGGCATAAAATGGATCCCCCTTCCATCATGCCAATATAAGTACTTAGAGAAGATGGAAGGGGTAAAAGTTGAGGATTATCCTGGTATCTCATCCTCTCCTTCACTCACTCCAGCAACCTACCAATGTTGCAGTGTGGGGCACAGACCAACTGGCAAAGGTTAGAAAAAAAGAGGAAACAAAGGCAAACTGAAGTTAATAGAAGAGGGAAGGGAGAAGTATTAGGTATCAATGGAGGTGGAAATGTGGGGAAATGCCTTTAGACATTTTAAGGTCATGATTCCTTGTTCCTCATATAGGCGGACTGTTCCCTATTCTGGAGCACTGGGAGTTTGAGCGATAAGATGACAGAGCTGACTATCATCATTTAACATGGTAACTCAGCCACACTGTTGAAAAATACTATGTGTATGTTGTACCAAATGAGATAATTGGTCCATTGAGTTTTATCTGGTCTCTAACATGGTGCCTCAGAGAGAGGCCAAAAATGAGCAAAGCCATAGCATACATAAGTAGTTGCCCAGTCTTGTTCATATTGGGGAAAGAAATCAGTTCATACCCGGAAGTATGAAATTTGATTACCCTTATCTGAACTTGTATATAATATCTACAATGTTATTGGTTAATTAGCTTAATATAAATTTTAAATGCTTTGGGGAAAAGACCTGTATAGTTATCACTGGTCATAAATGTGTCCAGAACTTTTAAAAGCCAGTTGAATTGCATAACTCTAAGACTTCGTATAAAAATGAATTCCTCTGACTTAGTACACACTATGGTCACAATACCGCAACAATTTATGCATCTGCTTAACTTTACACACTGATTAGTTCCATTGAAGCCAAGGGCTTGGGGCATAAGTGAAGAAGCATTTCCTTCTAATTGTTCTAAATGTACTTGCCAATAATGTCAATGTTCTTTTGTTAGATAAGAGCATCAGTTTCCACTACACATCTGCAAAAATCCACTTTTGAAGTGAGCAAAGTCATATTAATAATAAAGCAGTGTTTCCAGAAGTCAGCTCTGGAAGATCCCACAAGGGACAAAACTTAGTCATAGGAATGTAATGAGTACTGATCAGTAAGTATGGCATGAACCAATAAATTAGTGGTAGGCAGTTCAGCCATCTATCCTAAATGCTTCAAAAGCCTATAATAATCAAAGGTACTGGAAAGAGAAAACCAAAGTTGGAGCACTAATATTTAATGTAGCTCTGAATCAAGAGGTCATTGCTATCTTCGGGAATGATAATCATGCTGCTGTGAATCAGACTGGAAATTATCTTTTACACAACCTGGAGGCATGATTGATGGGGAGAGGTAGATACGCTGGAGGGTAGGGACAGGGTCCAGAGTGACCTAGACAAATTGGAGGATTGGGCCAAAAGAAATCTGATGAGGTACACCAGGGACAAGTGCAGAGTCCTGCACTTAGATCGGAAAAATACCATGCACTGCTACAGGCTGAGGACTGACTGACTAAGCAGCAGTTCTGCAGAAAAGGACCTGGGGATTACAGTGGATGAGAAGCTGGATGAGTCAGCAGTGTGCCCTTGTTGCCAAGAAAGCTAATGGCATATTGGACTGCATTAATAGGAGGGTTGCCAGCAGATCGAGAGAAGTGATTATTCCCCTTTATTCAGCACTGGTGTGGCCACACCTGGAGTATTGTGTTCAGTTTTGGTTCCCCCACTACAGAAAGGATGTGGACAAATTGGAGAGAGTCCAGCAGAGGGCAACGAAAATGATCAGGGGGATGGGGCACATGACTTATGAGGAGAGCGTGAGGGAACTGGGCTTGTTTAGTCTGCAGAAGAGAAGAATAAGGGGTTAAGGGAATAAGCAGCCTTCAGCTACCTGAAGCGGGGTTCCAAAGAGGATGGAGCTAGGCTGTTCTCAGTGGTGGCAGATGACAGAACAAGTAGCAAGAGTCTCAAGTTGCAGTGGAGGAGGTCTATGTTGGATATTAGGAAACACTATTTCACTAGGAGGGCGGTGAAGCTCTGGAACGGAGGTGGTGGAATCTCCATCCTTAGAGGTTTTTAAGATCCGGCTTGACAAAGCCCTGGCTGGGATGATTTAGTTGGTGTTGGTCCTGCTTTGAGGAGGGGGTTGGACTAGATGACCTCCTGAGGTCTCTTCCAACCCTAATCTTCTATGATTCTATGCTAGAAATTTAGAAAGATTAGACAAAACTTGACACATTGTTTTGGTGCAAGACAAAAGGCATTGCAACACTGGAGTGATGGTCTGTTTCAATGAAGGAGGCATTCGGCTCAACAGTATTAACAGTGCTGTTTGTGCCAAACAATCCTGAATTGCCTGTGATGGGTTATGTTCCCCCTTGCTGGCACTAAAAGTGTTAACTGGAGCTAGAGAGCTCAATTCAGGCACCTGGGTGCACTTGGAGGGTGGGCAAGCCCCAGCTGAAGATGAAGCCCAGTAGGAGAAAAAGCTGGATGGTGAGCATACAGAGAAAAAGCCCAGATGAGAAGATGGCTGAAAGGAGTGAGGGGACGAACTCTGCTGCCCCTCTCTGATTGGCAGAGAATGGAGAAAAGGCTTAGAGATAGGGGTAGACATAGAGTAAGCCCAAGGAGTGGTTGTGGGAAAGGGCCTGAAAGAAGGCTAAGGCTGAAAAGTAAAGGGAGGCAGCAAGGAGTCTTAGGGAGCAGACTTAGATACTCAGCACAGGGGCACTGGACTGGAACCCAGAGGAGAGGAAGGGCTTGCGTTCTCCAACTGGCTGCCATATAAGGTGGTGCAGAAATATCCTGAAGCAAGGGGGCAACGGACTATTGCGTTTGGAACCGGGCCTCCAGTGAGGAAGCCCTGGGAGGCATCTTTCCATCCAAGAACAGGAGGAGAACCTGCAGAGCCCAGGAAGGTGTGAACAGTCTGTGGAGGAGTGAGTCCATGTAGGGGTGAAGTGTTGTGTTTATCTGAGTTTAGTTTATTGGATTCTGTGTATACCAGGAAGGGGGCGAGACTTTCAATATGACCTGGCTGGAAGGCTGAGTCATGAGAAGAGGCAGACCATGGGGGGCCCAGAGCAGCTATTTCCAAGGGGCCCTAGAGGAGGAGAGCCAGCTACACCACACCCAGCCACAAGGGAGCATCCCTGTGGTGAGTCCATCTTTGCCCAAGACCATCTTTGTTCTTCCTCATTGCCCAAGACCACCTTTTAGATGAAACACCATTGTAGCATCCTTATTTTATCCTGTAAATTAAATTGTGCAGATAATCTCCTAGTTTCTTCATGGTGTGTTAGTGACACATACAGAAGAGAAGATGACAGAATCATTTTTATATTAAAATACTTGGCAATTGTTGACATGAACTGAGACTAGCTCATGAGTTAACAATTCATTTTGTGGCAAAAACTTAAAAATTGTTATTGCCCTCCTTCACTGCCATTTTGCAGATGTACCCAGTGATGTTTCTTTGCCTCCTAGAAAGTGTCATTGAGTGAGCTGTTTGCAAAAGAAATATGTACCAATTGGATAAAATGAGTAGCAATGCCTCAAAAAGACACAGAATAGAAAGCTGCTGATGGGGAGGGGAACACTCAGGCCTGCACATGTGAAAATATTTATAAAAATACTGTACCTTTGTCAGAAATCCATGTATGGAACGGCTAGTGATAGATGTTGACAAAGAGATTATAGCTACAGGGAATCACTTTAAATAACAAAGCATTTGAATTTTTTCAGGTGCAAAATTCTTATGTTCAGGGATCTAATGATCTATACAGTTGCTGCTTATATCCCTCAATTGGTTCAATTGAATGCAAAGCAAGGTAGGCCATAAAATAGAACATGTCCCTCAATGGTTTGTACAGGCTCATGGAAGTGCTTAAGGATTTTTGAATATTGTTTGTGATGTGGCACATTTAAAATATATTCTGAAGTCTTAATTAGGGCAAAGTAAGTAGAATGTAAGAGGAAACTTAAGGTATTTTTTTTTCTTTTGCAAGGAATAGGAGCTGCTGTCCCTTTGCCTGATATTTCAAGGCATGTTGAGTGATTAAAAAAACTACATAGTTGCATATTACTTTCTAGTTCTATGAAAACTAGGGCTAAGTGAATAATTCACACTGAATAACTTCTCCATGAACTTAGCTTTCCTTTTTGCTCACAAAATTTTTCATGAGACAAGGTAGATGAGGTAATATCTTTTTTTGGACCAAGTTCAGTTGGCGAGAGAGACAAACTTTCAAGCTTTTCTTCAGGTCAGCTCTGTGTAAGCTTGAAAGCTTCTCTCTGACCAACAGAGTTTGGTCCAATAAAAGCTATTGCCTCACCCACCTTGTTTCTCTACTATCCTGTGACCAACATGGCTACAACAACATTGCACAATGTATTCATGAACAGGTGTCTGGTTACTTGTTTGTTTGTTTATTTGTTTTCATTCTATGGATTCATTATGAGTATTTTGGGGGAAATATTTTCTCTTTGAGCAGTGTTGGTTAATAACAATTGATAGGTCACATACTTTATCAAAGAAAAATTGCCACTAACATTTTTAATTCTTCCAGTTTTGATCAATGCATAAACAAAACTTTTGGGGTTAATTTAAATTTGGGTATTTAAATCCAAACACTCCAAAATCTGAAAGGGTTCAGATTCAAAGTTCTGATTGTGGCCTATCTTTCATAAATATGAATTTACTCAGTGTTTGTATTGGATACCTTTCATCAAATTGACTGAAACTGCTCCTTTGGAGCCATGATAATCTGTTAGACAACAGTGCAGAAAATATGTTTATGTTCCCTGGACAAATGAAAGTTCAACCACTTCCATGGCAATTATTCATAAAATATGAAGTATATTTTCTATGAATGATCGCAAGCACAGTGGGTCAAAACATTTAAACCTGTTAAAAAGTATCAAAACTTGGAAGTTGGTTTTGTTTTGAAATGCACCCATGTTCTTATTTTGTTTAGTCGCTATGTTACAAAATATTTACTAAAACACTAGGTTTTTGTTAAACAAAAATACTAAGCACCTGAGCAATTTTAACAGGATTTTTAAGGCAATTTTTTGGTTTAAAAAACTCTGTTCGGAAAGCTTGACCGGCTCTATAACATGAAAGTTGGTTCCCTAATTCAGAAGATGTGCAATAATTGATGAAGCTATTTCAAAAAATATATGAATGTTCAAACTCTTGGCAGTATCCACCCTGTTTTTAAATTCACTCAAGTTGCTACTTATATAAGGTTCCAGCTCAAGAACAGGGTTTTTGTTTTTTTTTGTTTTTTTTTAAGTAAAACTTCAAAAGAAATCTATGCAGCTATATTAGGGCTGGTCTGAAAACAAAATTTCCATTTTGTGAAAAAATATTGAGATTTCAAAATTTGTTTTTGTTTCATTGTGGAATGAAACAGAAACCGTTCAGAATTTTTCACAAACAGAAAGAGAAACAAACTCCCTTCCCCACCTAAAATAGTAAATAGCCCAATGGTTAGGGCATTCACCTAGCACAGGAAAAATAAAAGTCCAGGATAAAGTCTCTACTCTTCTAACCAGAAAGCTATAATCAGTCTGTCTGGCCCAATGAATACTGAATTATTTAAAGAAAGTGAAATACTCCAAAAGAAGAGAAAAACTAAGAAAGCTGTAAGCTCTTTTCATATAAAATCAAAGCAGTTTCACAAAGTGTCTAGAACCATTTTCTTATATATAATATGGTAAAATACACACACACACACTCTCACAAAACTACATTAAAAGACCATTATTAAGGTTACAGAGTCAAGCACTCAGAAGTTATTAAAGTGTTTAATTGCATGGTCATGTGTTATATTTTTCCACAGGACCGCTGCCTCATTTAGTCCACAGGATGGGGCTGCTCTAGGGATGAAACAGAGTTGTATAGTAAAGGAGGGTGTTGTCTGCAGGACACTTGCCTGATTTGTTGCAGAAGTTGGAAATGAACAAGGCAGAGGATTACAGGAAGAAAAAGGATAGTCTCATGGTTAAGACAGTTGAATCCTGCCCTTGAGAATTGTTTCCTATCCCTGTCTCTGCCACAGTGTTATTGTGTTGCTAGGCAAGTCACTTAAACTAAACTTTTCCTTGGTTGTCACTAATTGTGTGTTCCTTGTTTTATGGGGGGTGCTGACTTAAGGTTCTGGGGCCTGATTTGCAGAAGTACTGTGCACTCAGAGCTGCAACTGAACTCAATGAGAGCTGTGCTTCTCAAATATATTGTCACATATATTGTCATATATTTCCCGCCGCCCCCATTGGCCTGGAGCGGCAAACCGTGGCCAGTGGGAGCCGCGATCGGCCGAACCTGCCGACGCAGCAGGTGAACAAACTGGCCCGGCCTGCTAGGGTGCTTACCCTGGCGAGCCGCGTGCCAGAGGTTGCCGACCCCTTCTCTAAAGTATTTTCTCCAGTTCTCAAATTATTTTTGCTGCTGTTTTCTGCACCCTGTCCAATTTTTCAACACCAATTTTAAAACATGGACACAGAACTGTATGCAGTATTCCAGCATCAGTCTCACCAATTCAAAGGTAAATTCACATCACCTCCTTACTCATTACTATCTTTATTCGTCCAAGGATCGCATTAGCCCTTTTTGCCACAGCATCACACCGGGAATTCATGTTGTGTTGCTTGTCCACTATGACACCTAAATCCTTTTCATAGTATCTGCTGTCCAAGATATAATCCCTCTTTCTGAAGCTATGGCCTGCATTCCTCATTCCAAAATATATAATTTTGCCTTTTGGTGTGTTAAAAACATATTTTGTTTGAATGGGCCCAGCTTACAAAGTGATCAAGATGACTCTGTGTGACTGTGTTGTCCTCATCATTATTGACCACTCACCAATCTTTGTGTCATCTACAAATTTTGTCAGCAACTTTTTTAGATTTATTTCCAGATCATTGTCAAAAAGTGGAATATCATTGGGCCTAGACATATCCCTGTACACCCCCTCTAGAAACTCCCTATTTGATGATGATTTCCTATTGACAGATCTCAAAAAGTTGTCAATTAGACAGTTCTTAATCCATTTAAGGTGTGCTTTATTGATATTGTATAGTACTATTTTTTAATCAGAATGTCATGCAGTACTAAGCCAAACACCTTACAAAAATCTACATATAGCACGTGTACAGTTCCCATTGTCGACCAAACAATGAAATCAGTGTTGTTTGACAAAATCTATTTCGTTAACCCTGTTGACTGATATTCCCATCTTTAAATTCTTTATCAATTGAATCTTCATATCAACTTTTCCATTATTTTACCTGGAACTGATATCAGCCTAACTAGTCTATAGTTACCCAGGTCATGCCTCTGGCCCTTTTTGAATACTGGCACAAACATTAACACCCTTTCAATATTCTAGAATTTCCCTGGTAATCTAACAGTTCCAAATTAACATCAGTTGGGCAGAAATCTCCTGATATCTTTTAAGACTCTTGGGTGCATATTATGCAGGCCAGTTGATTTAAAAATATTTATCTCAAGTAGCTGTTATGTAACATATTCCTTAGTTACTAGTAGATTGGAAAGTACTTGATCATCCTCATATGATTCTGAGTACATCATCTTGCTTCTTTCCAAATGCAGACAATAAATATTTATTGAACATTACAGCCTTCTCTGTATTATTAACAATGTTACCATCTCCATCTGATGATGGGCATATACCATTTTAAAGTATATTAGGAACAAAAGAAATCTTAAACTCCTTATAGTTATTAGGTCTGTCAGCTAAAGACTTTTTTCTGTCATCCTTAGCTTCCCATATCAATTTTCACATCTCATAACTTCTAATTTATATTTGATTGCTATATATTCCCCCCCCCCTTTTTATTTGTTATATGTTGATTTTAGATTTCTAACTAATGCCTTCACTTCCTTACAGAATCAGGATGGCTAGAAGTTTCCCTCTTTCTTAATTCTGGAAACATGGCCTTTTGACCATCTAATTAACTGTTCTTTAAGACGTTCCAATTTTCTTATACATTTTTCTGTCTACATTTTTCATTGATTTATGTAAATTAGCCTTTTTGAAGCACCAAGTATATATATTTACTGGTTGCAACTGTCTTCTCTGCCAACATTGAATATATTCAGGTCATGATCACTGATCCCTACACAAGCATCAGCTTCCAGTCCTGTGATTAATTAGTCTTTATCCATCCTAATGAGGCCCAAATACCTTGTGTAATACCTCTTGTGTTGGAAAAATACCATACACAAGTTTTAGAAACTACAATGATGTTTTATAACTACACTTTTGTTTTTTTGTTTTTGTTGTTGTTTCCACACATTAGACAGGAGGTTAAGGAGTAACTCATCCTATTCTCTGGTTTGATTTAGTCATCTGTAGCAGTCACCCACCAGTAACAGTATAAAGTCTACATAGACTGAAACAGACTTTTCAAACTGTGTGTAGCTCAGCTACAAATGGCCATGAAGTCTGGGCAGCAGGCAAGGAACAGTATGGGTTGTAAATAGGTCAGGTCTGGGAAGATCAGGAAGGAAATGGGAGACATAGAAATGGTGGAATAAACTGGTCGGTCAGGTTATGACTCCTTCTTCTGGTGCCCTCCCTTTCTTCTTTTGATTGTTTCCCTGGGTCTCCTCTTTTTTTTGTTATCTTTTGTATTTCACCTTGTATATGAAAGTTAATATGATTGATAGTTTTATGATCTCTTTAATAACTTCAACTGTAGTGTTTGGTTCTTTTATTTATGTTATACACAAAATTCATTTTTAAAGGAATTGGAAGCATGAAAGCCACATGGGAGACAGAGTATCTGAACTGCAGCATTGAACATGTTGTTGCAGGAGGCAATCTGTGAAGGAATGAGGTCCATTCCTATTCTCCTTGCAAGCTCTGCTAGAATCTTTGTATAGCCTTGTAGTCCACAAGCATCCTGTATAGCTTGTAAACATGCCACCTTAATTCCAGCCCGTGACATGACAGCCTTCGATTTCTATTTTTAATCTTAATTTTTTAGAAAAGACCACTTTTATAATATGCTACCTGCAAACTGTACGTGTGAAGTATAGAGCATTGGTCTAATGTCATTGATAAGAAGCATAATTCTTCATCACCACACTAACCTTTGCTCTTACAATGTAGTTGCCATAATTTCATGATCTGGGCTTATAAAGCATAAATACCTAGATATATTAGTTTTGTATCTAACGTGTAATTGCTGCCCCATGGAATATCTGAACAGTAGGAAATGACTGTCCTCAACATGCTATTGTCTAACAATAAGGAATTGATAAAGTACATTTTTATCTATGGATTGCATGTGGCTGTTAAATTATGCCAGAGTTTGTGAAACAATTGTATGGTTGGAATGAAGAGGCGGCCAATTGGCTTTGCCTTTTGTGTTTTATTTGTCAGAAATAGGTGTAGTTTAAACAAAAAAGTTTGACAGATGGGGTATAAAATGAGCTAATGCTAAGAAATTATTTAGGGAAAAAATGCAGTACTTTTTTAGCCAAAAGCCTGTTTGGAGTAGAGGGAGGCAATAACCTATAAAATGAGTCAGATTGTGCTTGTTCTCTTACAGATGGAGAAAATACAGATTGGCCAAGAGCCATCAGATATGGTATAAAATTAAGTGACTTGGTGTCCTTTAATACGTTTGTTAAAGTTTCTTCATTTCATGACAGTTTCTTGAAAGTCATGTACTCAAAATATGAGATTATTGGAGAGAAATGTCTAAATAGAAGATGTTTTTATTCCTTAATAGTGTATTGGGCAGTGGCTGTGGGTGGATATTCTCTATCCACTTATTAGGCTGTTCCAATATCTAAAACTTTTACTGAAGATAGTAATTTTTACCATTATGAATACTTTATTCTTATTAGAAGGTTAGGCCTACAAGGCATATTAAGTCCCCTAGTCATGAAGATATGAGCTATCACTTACACTTTTGTCTTGACATAGCAGCTGCCAAAGGAATTTTCACCAGCCTGACACAGCAGCTCAGGTTAACAAAATGGCCAAAGCAGTCAAGTAAGCATTACATTCATCCTGTCATTTCCAGCTGTCATTTCTTTCACTATATTTCCAACACTCCTAGTACAGCCCTACACTTACAATGAATGTCTACTTCATAGAGTAGGCACCTCTGAATAGCAATGACATTGGTCTCAAATAATATAGAACTTTTGGTGCCCCCATATGAAAAGAATTAAATAGTGATCATGATGGCTTAGAGGGGAAGAATTTCTTGAGGGGAAAAGAAAGGTCTTACAAAAGGAGGGTTGAAAGTTCATTAGGATCCCAGCAAGAACAGAATTCAGTCAAGGCCCAGTGAAAAATGTGCAAACAGTGACTTAAAAGTTGCATTTGGCTAAGGGCTGGTTTGGCTATAGAAAAGCTCCATTTTTATCCATCTGATAGAGATTCTGGGCCAAATCGTCAGCTGGTGTAAATTATCAGAGCCCCACTGACTTCAACAGAGATGTATCAGTTTGCACCAGCTGTTGATCTGTTTTTTTGCCTTTGAATCCACAAGGGTCTTTGTTTAAGCCTCAAGTGTAGTAATATACAGGGCACACAAATCTAGCCACCAAACTCTTTTAAGTGGGCAGGCCAGCTCCAGTGTTTGCCCTCTATATGAAAGATGCAGTGTGAGATACGCCAAGGGTAAGTCTACACAGCAACTGGAAGGTGTAATTCCCAGCATGGGCAGACATACATGCATTAGCTCTGCTCAAGCTAGGACCTAAAAATAGCAGTGTGTGACCCTGACAGCAGGGTGGCAGCTCAGACTAGCCACTCAATTACAATCTGCCTGGCCACCTGGGTATGTACTCCTGCTACGGCCACACTGCTATTTTTAGGCACTAGCTAGAGCAGTGTATGTCTACTCACATGTATGTCTACCCACGCTGAAAATTAGACCTCCCAGCTGCTGTGTAGGCATACCACAGAAGATAACTCTCACTCAGATAATGATGGAGGGGAGAGAGGCAATAAGGAGTAGTCCAAAATAAAATTTGACCATGAACACATTTTTAGGATACATTAATTGAAGTGAGGAAAGGATCCAGGAAAATATTAATTTTCTTCAGTACACCACAGTTGCTCTTGATTTTGTAGTGATATTTTGTTGAGGGGCGGGAGGGAGCTCTTCATATAAGTTAACAAATACTGTGAAGAAAGGAAAAGGAGGATATTTTGATAGGTGGAGCTCTAGAATCAACTTATACATGTCAGATGAAATTGCTGTGGTAGGGAAGGTGAGGATAACATAAAAGCTGGTTAAACTACATAATGTATGGAAATTAAAAGATGAATAAGTTCTTAATAAGAGATCCTGAATAATACCGCTCTATGAGTATGTCAGTGAAAGTTAGGTTCTGTACTTGACCAGCTGCCATAGGGTACGAGTACAGAGCACAGGGAAATGGATCTCTGGGCTGGAGACAGCCTGCCCACCAATAGAAGACATGTTACAACCTTTTAAATTACAGCTAATTCAAGAGAAGGAACAGCAAGAAGAGAGAGGTGAGGGTAATGCAATCTATTGTTAAAAATATGAAATTGTTGGGATAAACAATGTTGGCTAGAAGTCAAAGAGGAAACAGGACTTCTGACATCTTGAAAAACAATACAAACTGCAGGAGGAAGTGAAACTTTAAAAAGGTAGAAGAGAGAAGAGGATATGTGAGATGAAGAGGTAAATGGCATGGCTCTATATTTTATCTTTTCCTTCTCCTCAATTCTTCCTCTCTGTCTTGTTTAATTTTTTGTTCCTCACATTTTCCTCTCTTCTCCTGTTGCTTTGTCAATACTAGAACTCTCCCACTTCACTTCCTCTCTTTATTTCTTTGTGTTTAGAAATCAGGGACTTTTTGTTGCCCTTAATGAGGCAGGAACTTGAGCTGTGGGGCTGTTTAACTATGGTGTAGACATTCAGGGTTGGGCTGGAGACTTGGCTCTGGGACACTACAAGCGGAGAAGGTCCCAGAACCCAGGATTCAAGTCTGAGCCCAAAACGTCTAAACTCCAGTTTTACAGCCCCATAAACTGAGCCCTATGAGCCTGAGTCAGCTGACACGGGCCAGCTGCAGGTGTTTAGTTGCTGTGTAGAAATACCCTCACCACCTATGAGAGAGCCCTAACTACCAGGCTACAGTGTCACATTCACTCTCTTTCCCCAGCCCAGAGACAATTTATTGTCATTCACTGTGGCATGCCATAGTCAGGCTGCTGCCTCTGCCTGAAAAAAAATCTGTTTTGAGCTGATTTCTTCAAACCAATACAGACTTTTTCAATTCATCAAATTTTGTTCAGTTTTTGATTTAGTTCAGGTTGAACCAAATTTTTTTAAAACAATTTTCAGAACTGCCAGGGCACAAAAAAATAAATAAAACCCCAAAACAATTATTTGCCCCACTCCACTTATGACCTTTGAAGCTCTCAGAGAAAAGCCTCTACACATGCCCGTAACAGTAAAGACAAATTCAAATATATAGAAATACAAATTCGGGGTTTTCTTCTTCCCTCAAAACTCATATTCAGATTAATGGGAGCAGCCGCACACTAAGGACCAGATTATGAGTGGCCTATGAGCAGTGGGGAGCATAAGGTGCCTCTCATTCTTGTGTAGCTGTGCAAGGACCTTCCACAAAAATGGTTCCTGCACTGCTGCAGGACTGTTTGCTCACTCATGTGGGAAAAAATGGGGGTGGGGATGGGCAGGTCCCATCCCTTCTCTGCACTGGTCCGCAGATTGGTGCAGCACACCATGACAACAAGTTGCACTAAGTGTAAGAGCTAATGCAGAGCATACCCACCACTCTGGGGGACGAAGCTGGTCAGATAGATATGCCTTCCTGGGGCACCATCTCCCTAGTACTCCTCCTGGTTCAATGTAGCTCTCCAATGACCCCCTGCTCAGGGCACAAACGTCACATCAAACTCCAGGGAGGAAACTGGATAAGGGTAGGTGTAACAACCGTTGGAGAAAGCAGTTTTTTAGAGGAAATCTCAAACTGTCAAAATGAGCCACCTAAACAGAGTTGTTAAGACAAGTCATCCATAAGAAACAATTTGTTCCAAACTGAAAATGATATTACTATAGGTGATCTCAGTGATGATCATAAGCCCTGAAATTATATACGGTATATGTAAGAATTAGAGGGCAGAAGAACAAGGTGCCATTTTCTGATAGGAAGAGCTCAAGCATCAAATTATGCATCCCAGAACAAACCTCCACTGAGGTGACTTCAGATAAAACATAAGCACAGAAAACACACAGAAAGTAAGAGATGAAAGAGCTCTCAAGACAACATGCTTTTTTTTTCAATTGATGTTGTAATAGTGTTGTTTGAACTTCATGTTTGAAGCTACCAAAAATTGTTCAAAAATAAATACAGCAAGAGATCATCTTGGTTCATTACTTCTCAATAGGCTGAAGATGTACTGATCAGAGAGCAGACTGCTGATAAGGTAGCATTTTTTATAGAAAATGGGATTTAAGCATCAAAGTATTCATCTAATACCCAACTGCAATTTGAAGTAGCTAAAAATAACAGTTTGCATCAGATCCTGCCTCCATTTTTTCCTTTCCACATGTGGTGTAGTTTAGCAATAATTTTCTGTGATAACAGATGTGGGTACTGTTTCATGCTGACATTTGGATCTCTCTCTCTCTCTCTCTCTCTCTCTCTCTCTCTCTCTCTCTCTAAAAAGCTTAAAACTGGTTGTAAGAATAGATGTACTCTGCAGTTCATTAGCTACAGCATCTAGAGCTATAGCAGAGAAATGAGAAGTCAACATAGCAGGGAAAAATATGATGATACAGCAGTTAGGGTTCAAGCATTAAAGTATACAACCAATGAACTCTCTTCTGGGAGGTTTTGAATGTTACGTAACGTGTACATAAAAGATTGGAAGGCCATTGTGGTAGGGACTGTCTTTTTGTTCCATATTTGTACAGCGCCTAGCACAGTGGAGTCCTGGTCTCTTGTAATACAAATAATTATTAACAATAAAGATACATTGGACAAAAATATGTGTGAGATAATACAATATAGGAGTTGATTTCAAAAGCAATCAAATAATGCCCAAGTATTTGTGAGTTCTGTAAAAGAAGTTTTTATGACAAATCATCTATTTGAAAAAAATATTAAAAGCTAAATTAAGATAAAATTAGCTTTATGTGACCCTCTGAAATGCCCATTGGATTTCCTTTTTATAGAAGACAGAATAGCAAGGCAGCATTTTTGACTGGTGGAATTCAAGTAGTAAGTGAAGTAAACTACATGAGTAGAATACTACTCTACTAAACTGCCAACATAATGAGTAAGAATAGAGGGACTTCAAAAGTTGACATAGAAAAGAAAATGTCAGGGTTCTCAGGAGGGGAAACACTTACATGAGTAGATGGTTAATACAGTTAGATTTCTGCAGCTATTCTGAAACTGTCAGAATTTGAGTCCCACAATGTAATTGTCACGACAATTAACTCAGGGAAAAAATGAAAGCCATAATGAAGGAAACTCCTTTTCTCCATTCTGGAAACAGGATACATTAAATTATCAAGTGGGGAGAGTCTCAGCAGCTTATTTTTGACATATGTAATTCCACAGTGACAGAAATGTAAGTAGTGATGAATAAAAAAAGAGGTTTTGTTATATTTCTCCCAAGCCCCTTGTATTTGTCAATATTTCATTGGAAGTTATTTCTTGGACTTGGCGCTTTCTCTCCTGTGCTCTGTCAAGCAACTCTATTCAACCAATCCCCCTGGAGATCTCCTGGGTCTCGTATTCCAGAATGAGTTGCTGTCTTCTAAACCAGATGAAACCCTAGAACTTGCAAGTCACTTTGGTGCTACCTTAGGTTCCTATATGATCCCCATTACCTCACAATTTTAATGTGGTTATCCTCACAGCACCCTATTAGGTAGTTCTATTATTGCCATTTTACAGATGGGGAACAAGCCACAGAAATTAAGTGATTTTCCCAAGGTCACACAGGAAGTTTGTGGCATAGCAGGGAATTAAACCCAGATATTCTAAGTCTCCTGCTAGCACCCTCCTTAGTCAACCATTATACCAGTCCGTAGTACAGTACGTGTTTCAAATGAGCAAAGTATGTGATTTTTTTTTAAGTACTAAATTTTCCAAAGGCTTTAGCAGATATGATTTGGATAAGGAAAATCCATAAATCTGGTCCTGCTAGCTTGCATTTTTGCTTATACTTACTAGATAGTATGTGAATTTTCAGAAGTGTCTGTCAGGAAGTTCTAGGCATGTAATCTTTGATGGAAGCAGTGCATGCACAACACTGTGAAATATACTATGTTTGGTCAGTATTGTGTTTTGTGAGGTACATAAACTGAGTAAGGAAACAACCAAACTGTTTCTCACTGGCAGTTTGTTAAGATCATATCTTAGATTATGGAATAGTTCCTTTAAGGAAGTGGTAGAGGCCCCAGCATTGGCCCCAGTAGTGAATAAAAGACTTGAAGGTCTGCTAGACTGAATGAGCCTGCTCTGGAAGAGGATGAACAGAAAGAAACAGTCTCTTTGGTGACTCTCTCATTTGCTATTTTATTAAGCATGGTGTCAGGGTCTTCTTTTGAATAATATCTATACTTTCTTGTTTAGTTTAAAAATTCATTTGCTTAAGGAAGGTTGAAAATATTGTGATATTATTTTATCCTCCATATGTGCTATTAATTAGAATGGCCAGATTATTGCACCAAATATTCATTTGGTTGTATATTTCTTCAGACTATTTCCCAAGCAAGGTTGGACATGCATGAGTTAATATAGCCCTGTGGTGCAGATGTATCCCTAGTCTTTTGCCCCCAAGTCCTCCTAAATTTCATCCTCCCTGATATACATCTGTAAGTGAGGTTTTAATCCTCAATTCTGTGTGACTGGATAAGTCAAATCAGTCCTGTTGTTTTATATATATTTGTGACTAAGGTAATACCCTATTAGTCATCTATATTTATCCAACCAGATTTGCCAGCATCTCATCTAAAATGCAGGAGGTGGAGAAAAGCTGGGAAAAAAATCTCAGTGGAATCTTGAGTTTTGTTGACTAAATCACAAGTATCTGTCTTTCAAATAGCAGTGCCAGTACTTACTTATCATGCTGAGACTTGGTCATCTACTGTAAAAAATGCTAATATTTTGTGTAAATTTACATTGGTTACAAGTAACTGAGTGTAGTTTGCTCATAAATGTTGACTCAGTGAACAAAATTGTGCTCTCATTTGCCTCTATGTAATTTGACTTCTGTGAAGCTAATCTGGATATATACCAATATCACAGAGCAGAATTTAGCCCCGAGTACTTCATGTACTGGTGCATAAACTCACACTTACTGATTTGTCACCAAATAGGAAACCTAGAAATAAAACATAGAAAAAATACTTAGAAAATAATACAGTAACGCCTCGCTTAACGTTGTAGTTATGTTCCTGAAAAATGCGACTTTAAGCAAAACGATGTTAAGTGAATCCAATTTCCCCATAGAATTAATGTAAATGAGGGAGGGGGGGGAGGTTCCAGTGAAATTTTTTTCACCAGACAAAAGACTATATTGTATATATACACACAGTATAAGTTTTAAACAAACAATTTAATATTGTGCACAGCAATGATGATTGTGAAGCTTGGTTGAGGTGGTGAAGTCAGAGGGTGGGATATTTCCCAGGGAATGCCTTACCGCTAAATGATGAACTAGTACTTGGCTGAGTCCTCAAGGGGTAACACATTGTTGTTAATGTAGCCTCACACTCTACAAGGCAGTACAAATGGAGGGAGGGGAGACAGCATGGCAGACAGAGACACACACCCTGTGTGAGAGAGAGAGGAACAGAGAGAGATGCACATTGCCCCTTTAAGTATGCTGACCGCACTTTAAGTACACTTTCTTTTTAAGTGGATCAGCAAGTTGAGACAGCAGCTGCTGCGAGCAAGCTCACTCTGTCCTGAGCCCTGTCGTGTCCCCCCCTGCTCTATGGAGATGGGGTAAGTGGGGGCAGGCGGTAGAGGGACACCCTGACATTAGCCCCCATTCTTACCCCACCTACACAGCAAGCCAGAGGCTCTTGGGAGCAGCTCCAAGGCAGAGGGCAGGAGCAGCACATGGCAGTGCGGGGAGGGACAGCTTAACTGCTGGCAATTGGTAGCCTGCTGGGCGGCTGCCGCACAGGGAACTTAGGGGAGCGGGGAGCTGATAGGAGGGCTGCCGGTCCACCCTGGTTCCAAGCCCCCACCAGCTAGCTCCAATGGGCTGCTCTTTCTGCAAGCAGTGGACAAAGCAGGCAGCTGCCAAACAATGTTATAAGGGAGTGTCGCAGGGCAGAGTTATAAAACCTTTGGGTGCCCTGCTAAAGAGCCGGCTTCCCCCTGTTTCCCTGTAGGGTGGCTGGGTGTATGGGACAAGACCCTTAGCAGGGAGCCCAGCTGCAGGCCCTAATGAGGGCAGGCTCAAGGTGATCAGCTGAGCCTAGTGGAACCAGCTGGGTTGATGACTGGGAAGGCGTATAAACCCAGGGAAAAGCTCGGGGGGAGGTGGAGGGAGCCAGACAGGAAGATAGGAGGGTTGAGGCTCTGTCTCTGCTGGCTGACCCAAGCCTCAAAGGTCAGAGGACCCAGTGAGGGGTCAGAGCGGGCATAGGTGTTGGGGGAATTGGGACTGTACAGCCACAGTAAATAAAAGAACACGGGTGAAGCACCTGCAAGAGGCGTCTGAGACCCTTTCTTTGGCCAGCCCAAGCACAGGGCGCAGGGACAAGGAGAAGGAAACTTGTGCCGCTTTGTAACATGGAGCATTGCACGACTTTAAACAAGCATGTTCCCCAATTCCACAGTTCTCAAACTAGGGCCGCGGCTTGTTCAGGGAAAGCCCCTGGCGGGCCGGGCCGGTTTGTTTACCTGCCGCGTCCACAGGTTCGGTGATCGCAGCTCCCACTGGCCAAGGTTCACTGCTCCAGGCCAATGGGGGCTGCAGGAAGCGGCGCGGGCCGAGGGACGTGCTGGCCGCCCTTCCCTGAACAAGCGGCGGCCCTAGTTTGAGAGCCACTGCTCTAATTGATCAGCAACGTAACAATGAAATAATGTTAACCAGGACGACTTTAAGTGAGGAGTTACTGTACTTGTATCCATAGTAAAGTATATATGATGGTTTTCTGATTAGATGAAAGTGCTTTTTTGTTGCCATTTAGGAAGCACTAAAGAAGCATAAAGTTGTTAACCAAGAATGTCTGATAATAATTTTGGTTAAAATATCAGTTGTTTTTGTTTTTTCTTAAGTACAAAGGGTCATTAGCTCAGAAGTAACTAATATCGAACAACCATTATGGAACATCACTGGTTCTATTGCTTTGACAAGGACATTTTATTTTAGTATTTTATATTTGTCTGCTTTTTGTAGAGCCATTTCCTTTTAATTCCACTTACTACAGAAGCATGTAATGCTTTGAATATCTGTAATGCATTTGAATTGTAAATTTAATGTAAATGAATGCCATTTGTGGTGTTAGTTTTTGTACAATTTGTATTGTGCAGTAATCCTGCCAAAATACATAATGCATGTTTTTCAGCTGGCAGTGTCCTGGGTGTAGGGATATGTTCTGCTAGCAAAAGAACAATCTGCAAATTGCAAGGTGTTTGTGGTGTGGTGCTCTGGCCTAGCAGCTGATTTATAGGGTAGTTATTGTTGGACTAGTTGACTTCTACAAGTCTTTCAGCCATAAGAAGTTATTTTTCCCCCCCCCGCAGTTTGCACTATGCAGGAGACTGAAGCAGCGGGGAAGTAATGTGATTTCTTGTTATGCAAACGCTGTTTTTTCTCAGCATAAATTAAATAAGCAACAGAGCTGGCTAGGTCCAGCAGTTGGTAATCACTTTACTGTGCATTATGATCCCTCTGAACTGACCCCCACCCCTTCTGATCCACCATAAGAGTTTGCCTGAGTACTCTGATGCTCTGTGCTTTTTCCAACCACTGAAATCATCATTTTGCGGCTATACTGAAAGAAGAACAGGAGACACTTGATACTGATTTAATCAGGCCACAACTTTATTATTAGATGTCTGGGACTACCCGGTGGCTAAAAGTGTATAGTGCAGGCAACTCCATGTTCATTCAAATAACTACCCGGGGCTTCCACCAGCCCCTCTTTCATTTTCCATCCAGGTTCCCCAGCCAACCCATGGCTGGGACCTTACCATCCACACTCACTCGTAGGAGGGTTAAGGTGGGTTATAAGAAAGGAGGGGGTTGGCTCACTGCCGTACCAATCATAGGACACCTGAACTACTCACCCCTCCCCATTCCATTCCTTTAACCAGCACCTCCTTTTTAAGTCCTTTACCAGGCCAGTTATCTGGTCACTGGATGCCTTCCTTATGGAATACCTGCAAGGGACGTCCACCACAAGGAAGTGCCAGCAATTAGCTTGGCTGCCTCCCAGCCCCAAACCCAGTTGGGTTTCCAGACATCTCCCAGTGGCCTCTTTTATAGCCACCAAAACATGTCATCCCCTAAGTCTGATAAGTGAACCCCCATTCTCCTAAAATAACTCAGTTGTCCCTTGCACTATGCCAGGATTGTTGAGGACACTAGCAGCTTGGTTGCCAATGATCATGTCCCACAGCACCCATCCCTCTGTGATAGGCCGTAGCAGTGACTAGCATTTCAAATCCTGAAATTGGAAGAACTCATTAAAACTTCCTTCGCAGCTCAGCCATGTGCCCAGAGCCAAAGATATCCATGCCACCAACAACATCAAACGCAAAGGCTCCATAGTGCCAGCAGCATCCACTCTAGTTTGTCATTAGCTCCTGGTCCAAGCTTCCAAAATCTGTTGGACTGAAAATGAGAAAAGGTATCTGCTATGCCATTATCTACCCCAGGCACATGCTAGGAAGGAAAAATAAAGATGTTAAGGCTTAAACATTGTAGCACAAATGCCCTCACTAACTTCATTACTTTGTGTGATCTGGAAGTGTGGCAATTGATAACATGTACTATCACCATGTTGTCACACCAGAAACGCACCCTTTTTTTAGTCAACTCTGGTCCCCAAATAACCACTGCAACTAAAATAGGGAAAAAAATCCAGGAAAGCCATGTTACACACTATCCCGTTTTGCATCCAGATAGTGGGCTACTACTGGGCACACCACTTGCATTGGTAAAACACCCCAAAACCTGTACCCACGAAGCATCAGAATGGATTTTCAAACCCACCTCTAATAACCATTCCTCCCTTCATAACCATATCCCATTGAATTAACTCAAAAACTGTTCCCACACCTTCAAGTCTTCATCACTCTAGTAACTCATATGTAATGATGTGACCTGGCTATGCCTGCTGTTGCTACCACAAGATGGGCACAGAATGCCTGCTCTTGGGCAACAAACTTGAAGGCAAAGTTCAAGAACTGCAGGTCTCGTAGTATGAGTTTCTTGGCTCCTACAACTCTCTTGAGAAATCCCCAACGCTTCCAAATCTTATCCTGAGGAAGCTGCGATATCCCTGCCCTTGTGTCCAGCTAGATCCCCAGGTAGGTCAATGTAGCCCTCTGTTTTCTTTTCCACTAACACACTCATCTGACCCTGTTCATCCCACAAACAAAAAGTCATCTAAATAATGCACTACTTGGAATAGTTCAGCTGCCTGCATCACTGCCCAGTGCAACATTGTACTACATTTTTCAAATGCTGAACAGGATACCACACAGCCCCTGTGCATAGCCTTGTCAAAAGAAAATTGTCCGTCAAAAGAGAAACCCAAAAGGTTGAAGTCCAACAGATGCACTGGCAGCAGTCAAAAAGCAGACTTGATATCACACTTAACCATTTAGTGCCCCCGGGCCACAAGACCAACCATACGAATGGAGGAATAGCACATGGAACACAGCACTGCCTCTATTCCATCGTTAACGGAGCTACCCTCTGGGTATGAAAGGTGATGAATTAATCAATATTCCCCTGGAGTCTTCTTGGGGACCAAACCCTGCCCTGCACCCTACCCTCATTTAATTCCTGGGTAATCTACTTTTGAACATGTTCCCTCCCAACTACTGACTTCAAATTATTTGACATCACATGGGCCCTACTCCCTGAAAAGGGGATCCGAAATCCCAAAGTAAACCCCTCCCACAAATACACCCCATCTGGTTTGTAGGGTAATCCCATAGGACGGTGGTCCCCAACCTTTTTTGTCTGGTGGGCGCTAAAAAAAAAACAAAAAAACCCCGAGCGCTGCCGGCGGAGCAAAAAACAACAACAAAACCCCGAGCACTGCCGTGGGCGCACTTAAACCCCCCCGGCGGGCGCAATGGCGCCCGCGGGCACCGCACTGGGGACCCCTGCCATAGGAGAACCCTTAACACCTCTTGCCTAACTGGTGATGGCTCCTGTGACCATGTCAACTGCACCACCCCCAGCCCACCCCCCTCCACTGCTCGTGTTCTGTAACCTGCTCCAGCCAAACCATACCTGTGGTTGGCACTTGACCCACCCCCAATCCTGTTTCCCCCCAGCAACCATCCCCTGCTGCTCTGGGAAGAATGGGCTGAGTGGGTCCCACAGCATATCTCGCAAACATGCCTGAATTTACAGGTGCTATGAAAACAACCACTGTCATTAAATGCCCAGCAAATATAATTATGCAACTCAGGCCCCTCCTGAGCTTGCTGGGGAATGAATAAATCACCATCCATGTTACCTTCCTCCAGCAAGCCCGGACAAGTCCCTCACTCCCATTTCAGGTGTGGAGCGGTCATTCTCTAAATCCCTGAGCCTGGGTGCTCTTTCTAAGTTTCTGGGTTCTTCAATATTCTCTCTTAGCTCCCTCTGCAGCTGCAAGTAGGCATGGCCTACTATTTTCATGTTTTTGAGCCCCCTATTTATGTCTAGTAACTTTAAGGGGGGTTGTTTGTTTTTTCTCAATTGGATGTGAATATTGTTCTTTTGGCTGCTTGGTAATATCTAGAGAAACCGGTTTCCTTTTCTGAGAGCAAAATATGTCTATTATGCATGCAAATTCCTTAGCCTAGTGACTGATAGCTATGATCTCTGTTTTGAATATGCAACCTTTCTGAACATTTTTCTGTAGAATGTTTTGTTGGTTTTTTTGGTTACTGCCCCCCTTACCTTCACTGCAGAAGTGTCTATTTTCTAATTGTTCTCAAAAATTAACATACTGTTGAGCCAAAGTCACAAAGAATACTGGAGAATACTACTGTTGAAAAATAAATCACATACAGTTTACTATATGGGAAGTTTGATTTAAAATATCCACTAAATATTTATTTCCTATTTGTAACTGATGAATGTTTTAAGTTTGCAGCTTCAGAAATTAGTGTGGGCAGATGAGAGATCTCTACCTATGTATATTAAATATATATATTAAAAACTTTAGAAGAAAATACATCAGGAAGGTAAGTTATGATCCTTGAGTATAGATTGTGTTTTTAGAAATTTGCATAGAATAACATTGCTCTGGAAAACACACAGCTAAATATTAAATAGCTAAGAAAAATACATTAATAAAATTATGCGTTTCCTTGTAATTTCTTATTCTATGTTATTTTAATGGCACCTAAACGTGTGCTAGGAGCCTCCCAGTTCAGAAAAATAATGATTTTTTTCCCAAAGGAGAGTTTGCAAATCATAAACATGGGTAACAAAACAATACAGAGGGAAGGGCAAGAAGGATAGAGGCAATTAAATTTTGAAATTATAACCTATTATAAAGCTTAAACTTGCTATAATCTATTAAAATCATGTAAATTTAAATAATAAAAAAGCAGTACATGTTTACTGCCAAAGTTTTAAACAAAGTCAAACCACGGAATTGGTGGAAGTCACTGGCTAGCCACCTGGAACCAGAGTTTGTTGAAGAATATTCCAAAGTTAAAGACTGACCAAACCAAGCACAGTTGTAAGAGATCACAATTACATAAAGTGGCACACACTTCATTTTAGCAGAACAATCAGTTACACTATAAAAATATATACTAAAAGATAGCAAACCACTAAAAGTTGAGATACTATTTACTACAAAGACAGTAAGAACAAGTCTTCCATCTAAAAAAGTTTATAAATGAATGTAATATATTTGAGTGGTCTGTCTTTCAGCTACATTTTTGCAATTTACCTAAATGGAATTTCAAATCCTGAGAAGTTGTATCCACAAGAGGTCAAAGTTAACTCTTTGATGTGATATATTATGTTTAAAGTAAGGTACACTTACACAAATTCTGCTTTTGTAGTACCTCGTGGCCTTGTCATTCAATGGGCAAAAATTGTTATGAGAAAATATAAGCCTCAAGCATGATGATGCTTTCTCAGACTCTTATTAACATTTCAAATGTGGCAGTACTATCGGATAACTCAGATTGTTACCAGCTTCACCCTTATTTACAATATAATTCCAGTCTCAAGTAGGAGCTGGCTTTTTGCCTAATCAACATATTATAGTATATTGTCATTAATATATGATCACGAATTACAATCAGATATTTCTGGGGAATTACAATTAATAACTCTGTGTGTGTGTGTGTGTGTGTGTATATATATATATATATATATATATGTATGTATAAACACAGTTATTAATGCATATATAATACGTGTGGTGTATTAATAATTTCAAACTGTAGGCTATATTTTGAATTGCCTGAGGCTCTGACAATTAATTGATTAGGAGACTGTGAGAATATAGCATTTTTTATATTTTTAAAAATCCCAGAAGTTCATTTTTGTAATATTGTAATAAAGCTGATATTTATTTTATAGTAGCTCTTCAATGAGCTTGCAGATTTACTTTATGGCTAAGCTGTGTCAATAAATTGAAGGTCCGTGGTTATGTTGGCAGATAGCTGCTCAGTGTTTCGTATTAGAGTGTAACCAAACATCCTGCCACATAGTTAATCTAGGAGAATGACTTCTATTTGTTTCTAATACAGAATAAATATCTGTCTTGCCAGAGATACAATTTTGATGAATTATTCCAAAATGAAGATCTGGATAATAATCATCCTGATCCTGTTCACTTTCAGTTTCCACGTGTGTCATCTGGTAGGAAATCTCAGACTGGAATTTCTTGTCTACCCTTAGTGGATTCTAGTTATTCCCCCGAGAACTTTTTTTGGCCATGTATAAGCAGGAAATCAATGTGAAGCTATAAAATGTTTCACCAGCCTGATTCTCCTCTTACACTAGGATAAGTATGTCCATTGACTGCACTGGCACTACTCCTGATTTACACCAGTAGGTAAGTGAGACAGGAATCAGTCCTGCGGAGTATAGATGTTGTTTTTCTGGGGGGGGGTTCAGCTTTTAACATTTCTCTAGAAAAGAGCATTACCAAGATGATTTGCTGCATGTTACCTCAATACATATATTTATACTACTTTTGCATAAACATGGATTTAGTATGGTGCAAACATTTATAAGCAGAGCTGGTGGCACCACCTACTATTAAGGTTGTCGGAAACTTGCCATTATAAGACTGCTCTCAGGTGCTTGTAACTTTGCCAGACTTTAACCATTTGGGCTGAAATTTTCCATTCTGTGTATCTGCCTATCGCTAATTATTTTTATTTTTAAAAGTTCAGCCAAAACAATTCAGCCATTTCCAAGACTGAGGCTAGGGAAAAGTATGTTGTTTTTTTGTGTGGAGAAGACAGCGGTCTGATTTGAAATGCAGACGGGACAAACGCAGAGCTGGGGGAAGGCAAAGGAATACATTGGGACAAGGAGTCTGAGCCTGGGACTGAAGGGGGGCAGCAACTGTGACTGAGAGCATCAGCAAGAAGACTGAGACTGAGAGGCAGGGAGAGAGGGAAGGCTGGAACTGGTTGTTTATGGGGACTGAGAGCCATGGGGGGAGATGTGAAGGAAATGGAGGCGGATCAGGAGCAGTTGGCTGGAAGGGAACACCAAGATTGGATAAGGAATGGGGAGTCTGTGACTGGCTAGGCAAAGAGAGGGAGGGGGACTGGGAGCTAGTGGGTGGTTGGAGGGAAGAGATCAGCTGGACAAGAAGCCAGGAGCGGGAGAGGGGAACAGGGGCTATCTGGGCAAGGAGCCTGGGAGAGAGTGTGAGAAAGAGGAGAGATCAGGAACTGGGTGGGGTGTGTGTGAGAGTTTGGGGCTCAAACATTGAGTTTGGAGGGAGACACTTGGACTGCATGTGTAAGGAGCCTGAGATGAATATGAGAAGCCTGAGGAGTGGGGATTGGGAGTGGGTGAGGAATATACAGGACTGGGAAAGGGACAGTTTGGAGGAGTTAGGGGAGAAGGGATCAAACTTTGGGGAAAATGGGAAGAGAACACTCTCCTCCAGAGCTTCAAATGGAATCCAGGATTCTTCTTTGTGTAGCCTCTGCATATTCCCACTTGTGCTATCAAGGTGCCTGTGCTTCCAGAAATTTCTGGAAATCTCTGTCATTTGGGCCGCCTGTCCCTCCCTTCCTTTCCCATCCCGGAAGGTTCTAAGGGTATAAACAGTGAACTTGTATCACACAGAGGGTCCTCAGTGCTTTCCTCGTCTCTCTTTTCCCTTCTTTTCCTCTTTCTACCCTTTTGGGGCAAATTTTATTTTTGTAGATAGTTTGTCAGTTAATCAGGTATCTCTTTTAAAAGAAAGGAGAACAGGAGATGCCCATCTGGCACAGGCTTTGTTTGGACCTGCAGGAATTTGAGGACCATTTCATGCACCCCTACTGAGATGATGCAGGCTCCTCAGGCTGGTCACTGGCAGGGTCTCTGGGTTTGTCCAGGTTGACCTAGAACAGTGGCTTTCAACCTTTCCAGACAACTGTACCCTTTTCAGGAGTCTGATTTGTCTTTTGTACCTCCAAGTTTCACCCCACTTAAAAACTACTTGCTTACAAAATCAGACATAAACATACAAAAGTGTCACAGCACATGATTACTGAAAATGTGCTTACTTTCTCATTTTTACCATATCATTATACAATAAATCAATTGGAATATAAATATTGCACTTACATTTCAGTGTGTAGTATATAGAGCAATATAAACAAGTCATTGTCAGTGTGAAATTTTAATTTGTACTGACTTCGCTAGTGCTTTTTATGTAGCCTGTTGTAAAACAAGGAAAATATCTAGATGAGTTGATGTATCCCCTGGAAGACCTTTGCGTACCCCCAGAGGTATGTGTATCCAGGGCTGAAAACCACTGACCTAGAATACTTAGCTATGTGCCTAAAGTAACTCTCCAGCCATTTGTATCTGGTTACCAAAGGATCTGGAATTGCAGAGCTGAGGTCTGGAAGCCAAGCATGGATCAGATTACCTGGGATCCAGCCAACATGAAGATCTGACACCTTTTCCTATTGAGTCACTTGTCTAATGATTCTCTACCACTGAAACCCAGGATCTACCCATGACAGCAGTCTGTTATTGCAATTTCAAAACCATGATATTTGCAGAACTGCTTGCCTTACTGATTCTTTGCCCAACATAGTGTCATGAGCAAGCAGACCCAGTGTGGAGGTTCTCACAACACTTGAAAGGGGAAATGCATTACAAACTTCTGATCAGATCTGGGATGGTGGATCTCTGTTACAGGATAGTGTTCATGTTGTATTTCCTATTTGGCCATTTTCAGATGCACTCATTCTGTACCCTACTTGGCTGGGAGAGGTTTTTTTCTTCTGATGCTCCATCTATCAGGCTCTTGCCCTGTAAGTGAGAGGAAAGGGACTGATCCCTTTTTAAACTCTTACTGTCAGTAGTCTTAGAAGCCGATTTATATGGTTCTGTAACTTTCAGTTCTCTTGGTTCTGGGTAGGAATTGTTAAGGTTATTTTAGGCTCGCTGCCCATTCCTAAGTATGAATTGTCTAGGAGAGCTTTAGTTGCCCAGGACAAGATTTCACAACAATATAGCTTCTTGGGATATGATAGGCTAAGAACTGACACCTGGATCACAGGCTCCTTTAGGATATATGTGGACTATGCCCACCTGAGTTCTGTTGATTCTGAGGTCTCATGGATCTGAATATTTCTCGGGTATACAGCCTCTGTAGGAGAAACAGGTTACGGTGTCACAGGACCCATCTACACCTGGAAGGACTGCCTATTGGCTTCAGAGCCTCTTCAAAGCCCTCGAATGCAAAGTCAAAAAGTAATATCTGCAGTCCTTTTTATTTAAGGAATTAAAAGGTGCATGGCCAAGGTTCAGCAGAGAAAATAGAAGTACTACTTAGATTTAGAGCTATATGTGAGGGTCTCTGGGAACCACTTTTATATTCCCTGGATCCAACATAAGTACACTGGTGGATCTGTGTGTCTGACCTCTCGTAGGTGGAAATTTTGTTAGGTAGCTCAGAACCCAATAATATACTAGCACCAATTATAACTAGTGCCTGGGTCTATTCCAGGAAAGAGACTTTTCAGGTTTGGTTCTGGCTCTACCATGGAGTACAGTGTCTAGTATTGGATTGTATCTTTGATAGCCCCACTGTAAGTATAGGAGAAACAGCTGGGGATCTCATCCTTAGCTCTTGGATCCAGTAGAAAACTCTAGTACAATGGAAAAGTCAGTCTCAGTCCAGCTTTTCAGAAGGTCTCAGTAAACCTAATGTTGATTCCTGCCTTCTGGGATGGTAGATTTGCACCTAGGGGTTGAGCTGTTCGTCACTGATGCTTAATGGTTCATGAAGCTTGTTTTCTGGCCACACTGTGAATGAGATTTGCCACCTATTATACAATGTGGACAATAGGACTATATGGCATGGGGCAAAATGCTGTCAGGCTGTAATGTTCCCCTGAGGGGACATCATACTTGCTTTGGATTCCAGAGACAGCTCTTTCTAATTTCCAGAAGTGTTCCAGTGGTACTCCCTATTCTCTGGTATGGTTTCATATCCATCTCTTTACACATACCTCTAATTGGAATCCAGGAAAATCTCTATCAGAAAAAACTGTATCTTAGCCATTGGCCTTTCTTTGACAGCAGATGTTCCATTTAATGCCTGGCTGTCATGATTATTCTCCCTGAATAGTTGGGGATGTCTCTGTGTATAGACTTGACCCTCAAAATATCCAGATGGCTCTTCTGTAATAGTGGGCAGTTTCCTTATTGGTGCCGTTATATGATAGCTTTAATACCAAGCTATGTCAGAGACTTCAGCAGGTCTCTTCATGATTCTAGCACCTTTTGAAGCTAGGAGTACCTGAGCCACAACATCTCAGTATTTTCCAAATACAATTCAAAAAAACATATTCTCCAGTGCCGTTATCCCCTTCCTGCCATCTGCAGTAATAATTCCAGGGGGGTGGAAAGGATTCTTTACTTTAATCTCTATCCACTCCCAGATTTGTGATCTCAGTGGGAGATGTGGCTCTACATAAATACAGTGGAGCTGGGAGCTATTTCTTTGACCAGCAAAGCTTCCTCCCAGCATGAAATCCAAATCTGACTAAATTCTGATGGGCAGCATTATGGGCATGCACCACCAAAGAAGGGTTTGCTGTAGCTAGTTGTTAGGGAAATGTCTTTTTCATAAAGTTCAGTATCCTCATTGGATGGGTCCAATGCCACATCTACCAGGGGAAGATGATGATGTCTTCACAGACTCTTTGAGAAGACTTTTCATTCAACAGTACAAAGGCTCCATCTTGTATTAACTGGTATTTATCTTGCTTGTAGAACAAGGTTAGTTCTTTCCCAACAGAGATAACAAACTTATCTAGGTTTCTGATCCAAAGACCTGCAAGTTCTAATATATTGCACTCATTTTCTTCAGCAAGAGCAGGAACATCTCTACATGATGCCTCTAAATCTATTGAATTAAGAGAGTTTATGAATGTTGGTCTAGTTGATACGAAGATGATGTCAATAGCTGTGGCTAGAGATTAGCAGTTCTGTCTTTCAGTAACATGGGTATAATGTTAATATTGTTGATGAATTGTATAGTCAATTGCTTGACTGCACTTTGGATTGTTATTTGATTATGAAATATACTCAAGACCAAATAACTAGGGTCACTCAGGTTTATTAATATGCTACAGGAAAATGGTTCTATATGATACCAGTCTCCAGGGGTGAAAGTAAGCCGGTATGGGCCGGTACAGCATACCGGTAAAAAGTGGCCGCCAGTACCGGCCTGTACTCAGGCAGTGCTTTAACGTGGTTGCCCCTTTTGCCCTCGCCTTCCCCCCCCCCCCGGGCCGCCGATGGGGGGCAGGGGGAGCAAAAGAAGCAGCTGCCCTGGGGCCGCGATTTAAAAGGGCCCTTTAAATCGCCACTGGAGCCCTGGCTGGCACGGGCCAGGCAGTGTAGGATGGGCTGGCTGGCGTACGCTGACCCCCCCCCCCCCAGCCCCGCCCCTTCTACCCAAGGGCCCTGCTCCTTCCAGGGGCCAGCTCCGGCCCCTGTACTGGTAATTGTGGAATGTTACTTTCACTCCTGCCAGTCTCCAAAGAATAGTCCCATGCAATGATGTTACATTCAGCTTACGCAGAAGGTATGCTCCCCAATTACACATTTCAGCTGTTGTTATGATTTTACAAGTTACACAGTTCTTTGCATTTCACTAAAATCCAACTCATCAGTTTGTTCCATTCCATACCATGTTGTTCTGTTCTTTCCTTATATCTGTTTTGAAAACTATCATATCCATGAAGGTCTTCCATGGCTTGTACAAAGATATAGAATGAATGTATCTTAATTGTGACAAGTTTCCTATCTGCTTGTGTCAGATGCTTACTTCAGCAAATTCAAGGTCTTATGAGATACTTAGTGTAAGTGAACAGGATTATGGTATAGTTTAGGCCAGGGGTCGGCAACCTTTCAGAAGTGGTGTGCCGAGTCTTCATTTATTCACTTTAATTTAAGGTTTCGCATGCCGGTAATACATTTTAACGTTTTTTAGAAGGTCTCTCTCTATAAGTCTATATTATATAACTAAACTATTGTTGTATGTAAAGTAAACAAGGTTTTCAAAATGTTTAAGAAGCTTCATTTAAAATTAAATTAAAATGCTGATCTTAAGCTGCCAGCCTGGGGTTCTGTTCACCTAGGCCTGCAGCGGGTTGAGCGCGGCCTGCGGC
>QXTE01000094.1:2878004-2961827 GCA_003942145.1 Platysternon megacephalum | reverse complement strand
GTGTGTGGAGGTGCAGGGTAGAAGGCTGGGTGTGGGGGTGGTTCAGGGGTGAGGGCTGGGTGTGTGTGGAGGTGCAGGGTAGAAGGCTGGGTGTGCGGGGGGTTCAGGGGTACAGGGCAGAGGGCTGGGGGTGTGTGGAGGTGCAGGGCAGAAGGCTGGGTGTGTGGGGGGGTTCAGGACAGAGGGCTGGGGTGCTCGGCTTGTGGGGGTGCTCCCAGCCCCCTGCCCTGAGCGGCTCACGGCAGGGGGCTGGAAGGGATATGCCCTGTTCCACCCGCTTCCCCAAGGACCCGACCCTACCTCTTCTCTGTCTCCTCTACGGAGCAGCGAGCACGCTGCGGCTCGGCTCCGCCCCCCTTCCCCCGGCCATCAGCTGATTGTCGGGAGGGAGGAGGAGGGGCAGGAAAGCTCCAAGCTGGGGGAAGAAGCGGGGGAGGCGGGAGCTTGGCTGCCGCAGGTCCAAGCTTCTGCCTCCTGCCCCCCGCAGGGGTGGCCGGGGGACTGAGTGGGGCTGGGACTGCGGCAGGCAGCGGCGTGCCACCCGAAATCGGCTCGCGTGCCATGTTTGGCACGCGTGCCGTAGGTTGCCGACCCCTGGTTTAGGCTATAAAACTGTTTCAATATTTGTAGTTAATGTTGATGCTTAATGTGTGTGTATATATATGCTGGCTAGCATATAATATATATCACATTAGTAATATGTATTTTAATCATTATGTGTGTGTGTGTGTGTGTGTGTGTGTGTGTGTGTGTATATATATAGTGATGAAAATACACATTTCTTAAATTTTTATAAATATATGTGTGTGTGTGTTTGTGTGTGTGTGTGTGTGTGTGTGTATATATATATATATATATATAGTGATGAAAATATAAATAATGAAATAAAAGAGATTACCTCACCCACCTTGTCTCTCTAATATCGTGGGACCAACATGACTACAACAACACTGCAGACAAGATCCTCCTTGTTATTTTAGACTATTTCTTACACCTTGAATTCCTGCTGGGATGCATTTGGTTGTCAACTCTGGTCCAGGCTTGGATATACAGATCTACAACCTTTCTTCACCTTGGAATTACCTTATATATGACATTCTCTTTGTAAGTCTAGAGTTGCTTGAGTTAGTTACTTTGCTGTGAGAGCTGCAGGAAAGTAGATAAAATTGTCCATTGTAATGCTTGGGATGTCCTTCAAATACTGCAGAAAAATAGGCTTATTTGTCTCACTCTGGGATGAGGCCGGAGTTCAGTGGAAAAAAACAGTATGTGATCATGTAAAGACTGTATCATAATGCAGATGTACAAGGGGGCAGAAAAAAGGTTGCACGGGCAACCTTAATTCTGTCATTTGCTAACTTTTCAGTGCTTACATTTGCAAACTTAATGTACTTTTAATGCAGCTTTTTGTGTATAATATATATGTTGTAATTTAATGCATGCATGTTTCCAGGAGAGGAGTGGCTCAGATTAGAAAAGCGGATTCCTGCTGCCACAGAGCTCTGACACTGCCCTTTCAAAATCAGGACTATGCTGTGTTCTTAAATCCAGCTCCCAGTGAAGTCACTGTGAATTGTGCAAGTATGTGAGAAGAATGTGGAATTTAATTTCCAGGTTCCCAAACTGAAAATTTACATTTCCATTTTAGACAAACAAAGCATTGTCTAATTATTGTTCTCACTTGGTAACAAACTGATTTCTTTGTGATCTGTTCATTTGTCATCAGTGTGCATGGGATAAGATATGTTTTCTTCAACTTCTTAAATCACAAGCTATCATATGTGGGCTTTTTGGTTTTTGGTTTTTTAAAAGCCATTCCAAGTTAAGAATAGCAATCAGTTGGTCATGCGGGGTTTAGACTTCTTATGTGACAGGAAGGATTGTAAAAAGAAAAGAACCAAGTCTTTAACTGAAACATTGTGAATAATGAGATCTATTGAATTTTCCATGTGAATTGTCCATAATTAGGCTTTAGTACTGTGTTCACTGCTAAATACATAAAGGGAAGAGCACTGGGTCACACAAAGATTCAGTCTAGAAGCCTGTGAAGTTGCCTTGAATATGCTAAATCATGTTGGCAATGGAGAGTGAAAAGAACTTTGAAAACAATGTCATGTATGTGTCCTTAAATTCTAGAAACATGCATCTTTAATAACTCAAGCAATTAACTTTTGGAAGAGTCAAATATCATTGCTTTACTGACCAAATAAACATGACTGAAGCGTTTTTTATTATTATTTTTATTTGTATCCTAATAAGCTAATTTTTCTTCTGAAAAAAGCTGATGCTGTCAGGAGAAACATTAATTCACAATGAAATCTCAAATACATACAATACTGGGATTCAGAAATTTTATTTGGTGGATATTTGAGGGGGCTTCTCGTTTTTTCAGCATTTTTAAGTTTAGGAGAATTGGGTTTTATTCAGCAAATGCTGGTCATAGATTTCTCCTTGCACCCCAAAATCCAGAGCAGAAAAAGTCTATTGATAATACTTAATTTTTTTATAGAGAGAGAATTAAAACATAGGGCCCAATCCTGGTAAGATTTTTCCAGTCCATACTTCAGTGGGAGTTTTGCCTTAGTAAAGACTCTAGAATCAGCATTCTTGTTACAGCAAGTACTATACCAAGTCACTTGGGACAGTGTATTCTAGAGTGCAAACAAATACATTCTAATAAAAATATTACATACCAAAAAGGCAACATTAAAAGAACATTAAAGTTGCAAACCTCAAGCACTCAAATTTAGGAAATTAAGTTTTCTCTCATAATCTTATTTCTATCCCCTTGCTTTTATGCATTATGATAGTATATAATCATTTATTAAAGTCTGTTTTCCACAGGACCCTGCCTCATCTCAATACTGGGCACATAGATCCCCGATCTCAGATCCAATGCTTGGTGCCACAATGGCACCTGACTTCTAGGAGGAGTAAGTTCAGGGAAAGTTTTTCTTAGCTGTTGGAGCCCTGGGGGATGGAACCTGCTCAGTCACTGTGGTGCAGATGGTGCATGTACTGTCCATTTGGCCCATAGGAACTGTAAGGAATTGGAACAAAACACTAACAAGCCTCTACTAGTATGTGCAAACTGCAGTTTTTCAGAGGCTTATACCTTGGCCAGATATTGGGTGGATTGTCACAAGGATGGGGGAAAAAACACATCCTTGAAACCAGCATAATCTCTCTGCCAAATTTCAAGCCCTTGTTCCAAAGATGGAGGCACTTGAGGTTTGGTCTTAAGAATATTTTAACATGGACAAAACAAAATATTTTCCCCGATCTTGTTCTTGGAAATGGCTGAATTGTTTTAGCTGAAATTTCCCCTCCCCTTCCCGCTCTGCCACCCCCCCCACTCCCCCAAAAGTCAGTCTGCAGAGTGACACTCAGCATGGGAAATTTCATGGTTAAAGTTTGAAAAAGTTATAAGCAACTGAAAACAAGGTCAGGCAACTTTTAACTATAGGCGTCACTATCAATTCCACATATAATATTCTAGCCTCTTAAAATGCCAAAAATGCGCAAGTACTCCAGCTTTTTTAAAAGGAAAGAAAGTGAATGATGTGAAATATAATATATATAAAATCCACAGTGCTCACTGTGAAAACGCCCCTATTTTTTTTTGGCAGGGGGGAGAAACAATTCCAGATATTTCTTAGATGGGGAGATATTGTATGAAATCAGTCAGATTTCAGGAAGGAGTATGATTTTTTGCCATGTTCAGCAGCTATGTTTTGAAATGATGTCTGGTGTTTGAATGCAGATACCCATCAGTTCAAGGAATAGGTTTTGAATGAAGTCGGGACCTACAATGAGAAGGGCTTTAAAATACAATAGTGCAAATTTAAAGTCAAATCACAGTTTTATAGGCAGCCATGTAAAGAATGCAGAACAATCATAACGTGATTATTGATGGCTCAAACCTGTGAGGGATATTGTGCTATTGTACCATGAAAGAGAAGCCTTAACAAGAACCCTGCCAATAATCTAGCCCCATGATCTCCGAGGCATGCTTTGCTGTTGCACATTAGTTTGTCTTGTTGCATTTGTAAGCACTTTTTCTGGATACCTTATAATAGGAGAGAGAACAATTGCAAAAGGCTGTATATGGGCATCTGGGCCCTAATTGCAAGAATATACTTATGTTCTTTTCTGAATCAGGCCCTCATTTGTTTACTCCATGGAATGCAGATAGTCCATGTTCTGGGAAAACAGATCTGTAAAAATGGGAAAAAAAATAATTCAAGCATGTTAAGAGACATGCTTTGGATGGTTAAAAAAGTTCTTCAATTCTCTGGAAATTACCTGTATCAGACTGCAGCATTGTAGGTCTCTGCAGATAAAAGAAATGGGCAATCAAGCTGTTAGTAAAATAGATAGGGCCAGTGGGTTATGTTACTGGCTTATTCACCAAAGAACACACAGGACTTCAGTCCACCTTCTTCAAGGCTTCAGCTTTATTTCTTCAAAATAAAACTATTTAAGACACGCTCAACAAATCAGCTATGTCTTTCCCCCTGACCCTGGGGTTTTCTACAGGTTCCTTTCATACCTACAGGATTACATTCTGCAGGTCATTTGCTTCTGCATCGTCTATAAACTGGATTCTTTCCCCTGACCTGGAGACTCCTGCAGGAGCCTACCTTCTCTCGGCAGCTCTCCAGCTGGATATATTTGCTGGCTTTGTGAGGACCAAATGATATTCAAATCATCACTTGCTCTGTGGCCTCACAGCAGTTCATTAGGGGGGCCTGGGCCCAAATCCCACTAAAAAGGCAGGCACCCTGTGACAGATCCTAAATAGCAAGCTAAAGCAAACTCTCTACTTAAGTTTTCTTTTATCTTGTCTCTTTCCTGTTCTTATTTCTTTTTGTTCATTTCTCCTGAATCCTATCACTCGCCTCACTACCCAATTTATATTAAATGCAGTCCTCCAAAAAGTTAGAAAAAAACAAGGTAATATTTGGTTAAGATTCAACACCTACTATTCTGAATATGAATCCTCAAAAAGTGCAGGAATACAAGTTTGTGTATCAGTCCAAAGATCCCAAATCACGATTTCATGTAGTTGATAAAATTGCTACAAGAGTTTTATATCTCTGAACCCTGAGCAGGCTAGCATATTACTTGTCTCAAGCTTATTTTTCTACTTAACTACCTGATGTCTACTGAGGATATATTGGTGTATTGAACTCATTTGTTCCATGGCTACTGTGCTGTCAGTTAACTGCATTTATATGTCACTTTATTTTGCACATATTTTATTGCTACTCCAGGACACATTGAATGATGAGCATGATGGCTAATAGTGTTTCTTTTTTTGTTGTTTTATATATTTTTTAAAGGATTTCCTTTTTTACTTTTGTACTTCCTCTCATCCTCCTCAGTTTGAGAAATACATTTTATTTTCATTTCAACAATCACAAAATTACAAGATCTGTTTGTTCTAACAAAGAAGTTAAAACATATGCAATGTAATATTTGTTTCCTTACAAATAATTCTTTATTGGGTGAAAATGCAATTACTCGTGGAAAGATGCTTGTAAATGCATAAGTGGATTTGTTGTGCTCGAAAACTGTGCCACTTTTGGAAATCTTAGATAATTATCTTCTTCAGCAAACATTCTGTAGTCCCTTTTGAACAAACACTTTCTAAGGAGTCTCACTTTCCTGTAGTACTACAATATGGATGTACCTGTTGAGGTGCAGTGGGGTGCACTCAGCTAGTTCAAGACTAACTTAGCCAAATAATTATATGGTTATATATATATATATATATATTTTTAATATGGAGATATACCTATCTCATAGAGCTGGAAGGGACCCCAAAGGGTCATCGAGTCCAGCCCCCTGCCTTCACTAGCAGGACCAATTTTTTGCCCCAGATCCCTAAGTGGCCCCCTCAAGGATTGAACTCACAACCCTGGGTTTAGCAGGCCAATGCTCAAACCACTGAGCTATCCCTCCCCCCGGAAGTGATTAGTATTTTCCTGCCTCTAATGGAGTTTCTGTTCCTTTCAGTGTGCTGCTGAAGCATCTCAAGGTTGTTCCAGCCATCTTCCTCTTCTAAAACTCTACTTTTCTCCCCAACTGCCTAAAATGCTTAGAAGAAGATAGATGCCTTCCAACTTGGACTAACGTAGTATGCTGTATAAGGCTTTTGACACAGTCCTATGTAACATTCTCATAAGCAAACTAGGGAAACATGGTCTAGATGAAATTACTATGAGGTGGGTGCACAACTGTTTGAAAGACTGTACACAGAATAGTGATCAATGGTTTGCTGTCAAACTGGGAGGATGTTTCTGGTGGGTCAGTTCTGGGTATGGTACTACCCAATATTTTCACTAATGACCTGGATAATGGAGTGGAGAGTATACTTATAACATTTGTGGATGATACCAAGTTGGAAGGGGTTCCAAGCACCTTGAAAGACAGGATTATAATTCAAAATGACCTTGACAAATTGGAGAATTGGTCTGAAAATCAACAGGATTGAACAAAGATAAGTGCTAAGTACTACACGTAGGAAGGAAATATCAAATGTATAACTATAAAATGGGGCATAACTGGCTAGGTGGCAGTTCTGCTGAAAAAGGATCTGGGGATTATAGTGGATCACAAATTGAATGTGAGTCAAAACTGTGATGCAGTTGTGAAAAACACTAATAACATTCTGGGGTATATTAACACGAATATCATAGGTAAGACACAGGTGGCAATTGACCTACTCTGTTTAGCACTGGTAAGGCATAGCTGAAGTACTGTGTCCAGTTCTCAGTGCCACACTTCAGAAAAGCTGTGGAAAAATTGGAGGAAGTCTCTTTGGAATAGATTTCCTACTGTTTCCAAGAGCAAAAAGAACAATGTGATGGGTGATCAAATGTGTGCTGAATAGAGGGGAATAATCACTTCCATCGATCTGCTGGCAACCCTCCTATTAATGCAGCCCAATATGCCATTAGCCTTCTTGGTAACAAGGGCACACTTTTGACTCATATGCAGCTTCTTGTCCACTGTAATCCCCAGGTCTTTTTCTGCAGAACTGCCGCTTAGCCAGTCGGTCCCCAGCCTGTAGCAGTGCATGGGATTCTTCCATCCTAAGTGCAGGATTCTGCACTTGTCCTTGTTTAACCTCATCAGATTTCTTTTGGCTCAATCCTCCAATTTGTCTAGGTCACTCAGGACCCTATCCCTACCTTCCAGAGTATCTACCTCTCCCCCCAGCTTAGTGTCATCCGCAAACTTGCTGATGGTGCAATCCATCCCATCATCCAGATCATTAATGAAGATGTTGAACAAAAGCAGACCAACCCTTGGGGCACTCTGCTTGATACCAGCTGCCAACTAGACATCAAGTCGCTGATCACTACCCGTTGAGCCCAACAATCTAGCCAGCTTTCTATTCACCTTATAGTCCCTTCATCCAATCCATACTTCTTTAAGTTGCTGGCAAGAATACTGTGGGAGACTATATCAAAAGCTTTGTTAAAGTCAAGGTATACCCCATCCACCGCTTTCCCCATATCCACAGAGCCAGTTATCTCATCACAGAAGGCAATCAGGTTGGTCAGGCATGACTTGCCCTTGGTGAATCCATGTTGACTGTTCTTGATCACCTTCCTCTCCTCCAAGTGCTTCAAAGTGGTTTCCTTGAGGACCTGCTCCATGATTTTTCCAGGGACTGAGGTGAGGCTGACTGGTCTGTAGCCCCCCAGATTCTCCTTCTTCCTTTTTTTAAAGATGAGCACTATATTTGCCTTTTTCCAATCATTCAAGACCTTCCCCGATCACCACAAGTTTTCAAAGATAATGGCCAATGGCTCTGCAATCACATCAGCCAACTCCCTCAGCACCCTCAGATGCTTTGCATTTAGTCCCATGGACTTGTGCACGTCCAGCTTTTCTAAATAGTCCTTAACCTGTTCTTTCACCACTGCAGGCTGCTCCCCTCCTCCCCACACTGTGCTGCCTAGTGCAGCAATTTGGGAGCTGACCTTGTCTGTGAAGACTGAGGCAAAAGAAGCATTGAGTACTTCAGTTTTTTTCCACATCATCTGTCACTAAGTTGCCTTCCCCATTCAGTAAGGGTCCCACACTTTCCCTGACCACCTTCTGGTTGTTAACATACCAGTAGAAACCCTTCTTGTTACTCTTCACTTCCCTTGCTAGCTGCAACTCCAATTGTGCTTTGGTCTTCCTGATTACACCCCTGCATGCTTGAGCAATATTTTTATATTCCTCCTTAGTCATCTGACCAAGTTTCCACTTCTTGTGTTTAAGCTCACCGAAGATTTATCTGTTAAGCCAAGCTAGTCGCCTGCCATATTTGCTATTTTTTCTGTACACCGGGATGGTTTGTTCCTGTGTCCTCAAAAGTCTTCTTTAAAATACAGCCAGCTCTCCTGGACTCCTTTCCCTCTCATATTAGCCTCCCAGGGGATCCTGCCCTGAGGGAGTCACAGTCTGCTTTTCTGAAGTCCAGGGTCCGTATTCTGCTGCTCTCCTTTCTTCCTTTTTTCAGGATCCTGAACTCGACTATCTCATGGTCACTGCTGCCCAGGTTGCCACCCACTTCTACTTCCCCTACCAATTCTTCCCTGTTTGTGCAGGAAATTGCCAATGGAGCCATCAAATCCAAGGTGTCCTTGCCAGTTAGGCCAAAAACCTATATTTGGATCTGGTATTTACCTTTGTCCATATGGACCCAGAGCAAATGAATGAGACTGCTTATAGTACTCTTTCTCCAGATCTGATCCCTATCCATATTCCTTCTCCAATCTGAGCCCATTGTTGGTTTGGAAGGAACCAGAGCCAACTGGCTGAATAAAGAAAAGTGGAGACAATCTTCTCTGGACACCCAGAAGCTATCTTAGGTGATGGATGTAAAGAAGTGATCCTGACTTGTTCAACCCCTCCTCTCTTCCCAGGGGAGGCACCTAGTTGAATGGGTGCAATGTAATATCTGATACCTGCTCAATTGAGATACCTGGTTCAATCAGTGATGTAACTTATCAATGAACTTGTGCCTAACAACCATTTGTTGTGGGGCCCTGCTGGCATAGGTTACTTCATCTATACATTTCCCTGTCCTCATCGGCTCCTTAGCTCTTGCTTTCAGAACTGGCTCATCAGGCTCATCATGAATGTCACTTGATTCTACCACGAGAATCTGTATCAAGAATAGGTTCCTTGAAGGCCTTCTGGTAAAATGAGTCTCTCTCTCACAGACTGGCTCTTTGCAGAGAGTCTGATGAGGACTGAATTGAGTTCTTTCTAACTGGATTGGCTCTGGAAATAGAGTCTGACACTACAGTAGTTTTCCTCTTTAGACCCTTGCAACTATTGGATCCTTGAGTACTGGGTATCAAGGAACAGCAGCCCTCTGTGGAGAAAGAAGTGATTCGGGACTATTTAGAAAAGCTGGACAAGCACAAGTCCATGGGGCCGGATGCGCTGCAGCCGAGGGTGCTAAAGGAGTTGGCGGATCTGATTGCAGAACCATTGGCCATTATTTTTGAAAACTCATGGCGATTGGGGGAGGTCCAGGATGACTGGAAAAAGGCTAATGTAGTGCCCATCTTTAAAAAAGGGAAGAAGGAGGATCCGGGGAACTACAGACCAGTCACCCTGACCTCAATCACTGGAAAAATTATGGAGCAGGTCCTCAAGGAATACATTCTGAAGCACTTAGAGGAGAGGAAAGTGATCAGGAACAGTTAGCATGGATTCACCAAGGGCGAGTCATGCCTGACTAACCTATTTGCCTTCTCTGACGAGATAACTGGCTCTGTGGATGAGGGGGAAGCAGTGGATGTGTTATTCCTTGACTTTAGCAAAGCTTTTGATACGGGCTCCCACAGTATTCTTGCCGGCAAGTTAAAGAAGTATGGGCTGGATGAATGGACTATAAGGTGGATAGAAAGCTGGCTAGATCATCAGGCTTAACGGGTAGTGATCAATGGCTCCATGTCTAGTTGGCAGCCGGTATCAAGCGGAGTGCCCCAACGGTCGGTCCTGGGGCCGGTTTTGTTCAATATCTTCATTAACGATCTAGAGGATGGAGTGGACTGCACCCTCAGCAAGTTTGCAGATGACACTGGGAGGAGTGGTAGATACACTGGAGGGTAGGGATAGGATACAGAGGGACCTAGACAAATTAGAGGATTGGGCCAAAAGAAATCTGATGCGGTTCAACAAGGACAAGTGCAGAGTCCGGCACTTAGGATGGAAGAATCCCATGCACTGCTACAGACTAGAGACCGAATGGCTAGGCAGCAGTTCTGCAGAAAAGGACCCAGGGGTCACAGTGGACGAGAAGCTGGAGAAGTGTGCCCTTGTTGCCAAAAAGGCTAACGGCATTTTGGGCTGTATAAGTAGGGGCATTGCCAGCAGATCGAGGGATGTGATCATTCCCCTCTATTCGACATTGGTGAGGCCTTATCTGGAGTACTGTGTCCAGTTTTGGGTCCCCCACTACAGAAAGAATGTGGAGAATTTGAAGAGAGTCCAGCAGAGGGCAATTAAAATGATTAGGGGGCTGGAGCTCATGACTTATGAGGAGAGGCTGAGGGAATTGGGCTTATTTAATCTGCAGAAGCAAAGAGTGAGGGGGGATTTGATTGCAGCCTTCAACTACCTGAAGTGGGGTTCCAAAGAGGATGGAGCTAGGCTGTTCTCCTTGGTGGCAGATGACAGAACAAGGAGCAATGGTCTCAAGTTGGAGTGGGGAAGGTCTAAGTTGGATATTAGGAAAACCTATTTCACTAGGAGGGTGGTGAAGCACTGGAATGGGTTACCTAGGAAGGAAACCCATTACCTCCCTTGGTATGATGATTTACTTGAGGTTGGTTCTGCTTTGAGCAGGGGGTTGGACTAGATGACCTCCTGAGGTCTCTTACAACCCTAAAGTTCTATGATTCTATGATGTATCAAATTATGAAGCTGACATGGCTATATACCAATATTGCCTATGGGGACAAATCCATATGCCAGAGGAGCACAGAAAGTTAGCAAATGCCCTTTTGATGGAAGGGAAAAATTTTGCTAAAAATAATATGAAAGTGGCACTTGATTCTTCAGATGCTTCAGCTAGGGCAATAGCTTTGGCTATCAAATTAATAAGGCATGCATGCATTGCTGAGATCAGTGGTCTTCCTCAAGAGGCAAAGATGAGGATTGAAGATCTTCCTTTTGAAGAAGTGGTCTGTTTAGTGCGCAAGCTGATGACTTGCTAGAGAAAATGAAGACTTTATCTATAGCTAGATCCTTAGATTTCTTTAATACAGCATGGTTTAATACAGCTTTGGCTCCACTATTCAGATACCAAAGAAAATACCAACCTCCTTCATCAGTTCCTTACCACTATCAAAGAATGAATTATTATTAGCATCAACATCATGTTTCTCAGCTTCAACATCACTTAAACCACATGATTATAAGGGGAAAACATCCTCCTCCTCCTCCCGCGATTCCTGCAAGGTCTCAGATTTGACATAAGGACAGAGAACTATAGATCAGCCAGCTATACATCTATACTATTTGTCCCCCATTTACCATCAGTGGAAATTAATAACATCAGACAGGTGGATTCTGAAGATTATTGCATTCAGTTATTTTATTTGATACAGTTCAAAACCCTTCCTCCCAATAACTTCTCGCCTTCCCCTCCCCCCATTTCATTCCTTATCAGGGATCTGATTAATCTCGGTTTGCTTAGAAATGAGTTTCAATTTCTGTTACGGTCTGGAGCAATAGAGACAGTGCTTCATGAACGCAAAGGAAAAGGTTTTTATTCACATTATTTTCCAATTCCAAAAAAAGATGGGGCCTCATTGTCCCATTTTGGATCTCAGAAAATTAAATACCTATATAAAAAGTTTTGTTTCCCCATATTATCTCTAACTTCTATAAACCTTTCTCTTTCTTTTCAGGGTTAGTTTGCAGCTCTGGATTCAAAAGATGATTTTTTTTTTTCAATAAGAATGGGTCATTGAAAATATTGGTGTTTCATGCTGTGAGAGGCCCATTTTCAGTAAAAGGTCCTGCCCTTTGGTTTATCCAGAGCTCTGAAGGTCTATAAAAATGTCTGTCTGTAGTCTCAGTGTATCTAAAGAGGTGGGGATGTATATGTATCCTTACCTAGACCCCTGATTAATAAAAGCATTGTTGATGGATGCAATTCTGTTACATGTGAAACAAATGTTTACTTTTTGCCAATCTAGGATTATACATAAATTGGAAAAAATGTTCCTAAATCCAACTCAGAGAATCCCTTTCATGAGGGCCCATGCTAGATTTGATTATATAGCAAAAGCATTTCTCTCAGAAGAGAGGGTTATAAAAATAAAATTGTCTGTACATCTCCTTTTCCAGTCCCCAAAACAGACAATTTTCTTTTTTCCTCAGGTTAATGGGTCTCTTGGCATCAACCCCGTCAGTGTCCCCATATGCTCATTTTCGGATGAGAGACCTGCAAGAGCAGTTAGTGAAAAATTACAAACCAGGTTTAGACAGCATGCATCGCAAATTGGTAATTCCACAGCAGGTGTTAACAACACTGATGTGATGGGCAAGCACTCCAAATGTAATGAAAGATATATCTTTCAATTTCCCTCCAATATCAGTAATATTTGCCTCCAATGCATCCGCACTGGGATGGGGAGCCCATTTAAAAAACAATCTGTAGTCAGACCTCATTGATCACCAGAAGAAAAGAATCTACATATCTATAGCTGAGAGCTGAGAGCAGTCACATTGGCTCTAAAGTAATTTCTGGCTCAGATCAAACATAGGTTAGTTCAAGTGCTGACAGACAACATGATGGTATTGTCTTATCTGAACAAACAAGGTGAGGCTCATTCCCTACAATTATGCAAAGTGCTTTGGGAGTGATGTATAGAATAGGATGATCACCCAAAAGCAATTTATATATTGGGGTGGGAGGGGACACCTTTGCAGATCATTTGAGCAGGTTGACCTGTCAAATGCCTGAGTAGTCTTTGAAAAACAAAGTAGTAACCCACCTCTTCAGGTCCTAGGGGAATTCAATAATAGATCTTTTTACCCCCAGCAACAACAGGAAGTATCAATTTTTTTGTGAGAGCAGGGAGAGACAGAATATTGGATTTGTTTCTAATAAATTGGGACCAGAGCTTGAAGTATGCATTTCCCCCATTTCCTTTAATTCAAAGAGTGATGAACAAAATAAAACAAGACAAAGCCAGGGTTCTTTTAATAGCACCAGCATGGGCCAGACAACAGTGGTACCTGGACTTAATTCACCTATCCAGAGGGTTAATCAAGCCTCTACTATTAGTATTGGACTTCTTGTTACAACAAGATATGAATTTTTAATGTGGATTTTTGTGTATATCGATCCATCTACGACACCAATTGCTTATATTAAAATATTTATTGTATCGTAAGAAAGGAGCTCAGTGAGGATTCCCCTCTCAGTCATATCAGCATACCATGGTCTGTAGATGGTAAACCAATTTTTACTAATGGTGTAGTTAAAAGGTTCTTAAAGTGCCTTAATAATTTATCCTCCAATAAGACACTGTATGTCATCTTGAGATTTGAACACAGTGCCCTCAAAATTGATGAAACCTCAGTTTCAATCTTTGGTTAACTGTACTTGATTGCACCTGTCTATTACGATAACTCTTTTGGATAGCTATCACTTCTGCAAAGCATATAAGTGAATTGCATATGTTAATGGCTGATCTGCTATTCACTGTTTTTCATAAATCTGAGTAATTCTTCATACCCACCCAGGGTTTTTACCAAAGGTGGATTCAGACTTTCTTATAAGCGGTCTACAATTTTATTGATTTTCTTTCCCAAGCCTCACGTACAGGATGTGGAAGCTACATTACATACACTGGATGTTAGAAGAGTTTGAGCTTTTTATTTAGACAGCTCAACTTGGGATCTGACAGTCACACTGTATTCTCTCCTTGGGCATCATCCCTGCAGATCAAAATAGGACCTGGGTGCTATCTGTGCAACAGCATTGGACACAGTTCAAATTATGCCCTTTGTGAGAACTAAGCAAATCTGTTTCAATCAGTGTGCTTGTACAGGTTGGAACTTAGTAAGAAGTGTGACTTTTTAAAAAGGGCCTTAGAAGCCAGCTCATTCCCTCTTAGATTTGTTGGATCCATAGCACCAATGAAAGTGAAGATCAATAAATATACAATTTTGTCAGTCATGGAGATATGATATACATAAGGAACAGATACATTGAGTAAGAGGTTACTGTTTTTATATAGTCACTTTTCAGAGTAGAATAGCACTTTAATACTCTATGAATTTAACTGGATTTGGTGAAAAATATAAATATTAATGTGTATGTATTAAAAATAGCAGTGTTGTGCTTGAAATAGGGCTGACCCAACAATAACTTTCCTAATTATTGCTGCTGCTCAGTGCTGAAATTAACCAACCCCCTAGGGGCATGCCAGGTGTACCATGACCTGGAGGCAAGCTCTGTAGGTGCTTCAGCAGCGAGGCCCTGTAAGTTCTAGCCTTGGTGGGTGCGATGTATTCTCAATCATCTTTTACTCACTGGTATTTACAGTTATAAGCTTGAAGCTAATCCATCTCCTTACAAAATCATTTCCTCCATTATTTGCGCACACACGTTTGTTGTTATAGGGTTGCTAATGAATAAATACAATCTGTGGGAAGAATTATCTCCTCATTTACAGCAATATAACCCTGGAGCAATTCCACTGAAGTCAATATTTTTTTAGGATTTATAGCTGTGTAACTGAGACCAGAATTGGGCCAAAATTGATACTCAGGATTATGGTTGGAACAGACTTTACCAGCATGGAGAAAGAGAATTAGCACGAAATTGAAATCTCTGGGAAAAGAACAACTAAACATAACCATAATTAATCAATAGGTTTTTATAAATTGTTGGTGATATATTTTTGGTTCTGGGAACAAATTTTGTCTTTTCAGGTGAGTGCCTTGTGGGATGGAAACAGGTATTTGATCAATTCTATCTACAAATATTGAATGAAAACAAATTTTCAAAACTGATACCTGGGGGGAAACAACAATTAATTACATGGAATTATCAACTAATTGTTTTTCATACAATTAGTTCAGGGAAAACCAAAATCAAAAAAATTTGTTATTGATACTGATTATTCATGAGATCATCTCAGGGGATGTGACTGTTACTATTTTAGTCATAGGAGTTCTTTTAATGCACTCACAATCAACAATTGAACATGATTGAAATAAAGAATATGTTTATTTAAGTAACTAAAATAACAAGAGAAAATCAATACACAAATTAATCTATAACGATTGTGCACATGAGTTAAGTATATAAAATGAAAGGTAAATAAATGAATAATACAAGTATTAATATTTACAACCAACTTCTAGTCAACTATGAAATACAAAAACATAAGAAAATCACATCAAAATTGTGATTAAATTGGTATCATAAAGGTTAAAACTCAAAAACACGTAAGAATCAACAACCATGCTATTCAATCAATTACTCAAGACATTAAACATATCAAAGGATATTTGTCTCCTGTTGAAAGAGGCTAATGGTTAAGTATCATTAATAATTCAATAAACACACTAAGTAAAATACTATCAAATAACCAAGGTCAATTGAATAAAGGGAAACTAGGCTACAGCACTGTAACTCAATACCAAAAATGTCTTAAACTAAAAATAATTATAATGGTTCAGCTGAATAAGATAATATACTTGATGCTATACTATACTATAATACCAACTTAAACTAGACTAATAATCTTCTCAGATCTGTTTTAAGAAACTAAAATTCTATGTAAATGCCAGATACAGGAGATCCCTGTAACACTTATGCACTCTTGTGCCCTTTGCCAATTGGCATCAATAGGTCCTTGCGAGTCTCTCTCTCTCATGCACACTTACACACACACAAAGTATAAACACTAGCAAGACTGGTATGTAGAAAAGTAATGAGAGGAACACAGTACTTTTAGGCTTGGGCTACACTACAATCTTATGTCGGTATACTGTGTTGCTCAGGAGTGTGGATTTTCCACATCCGTGAGCAACACAGTTACACCAACTGAACTCCTGGTGTAGAAAGCCCTATGTTGACAGGAGACCTTCTCCGGTTGACATAGCTACCACCTTTTCGGGAGGTGGAGTACCTATGCTGAGGGGAGAAGCTCTCTCATTGGTGTAGTTAGCATCCTTCTTCACTAAGTGCTACAGCAGCACTGTATGTGTAGATAATCCCTTAGTAATTGGAATAAACAAGAGTAAGCCTGTAGTAATATAATTTACCACACCCAAAATGGAAATGAGGCACATTTACAGTGTAAGGTATTAACATGTTACATAACTCTATAGTTAGAAACATACCCCATGATTAAAATAAGTGTATTCTAATATTTACAGCACACATATACAAAGACTGAAGTGAGGTTTTGAAGTTAGCTTTGCTCACTCTCATATACAGTATATAGTATAATATTACAAGGGACAGAGATCTAAGGATGCTTCTCTCACCAGCAGTCAATTCTCACTCCCACATGCAAAAAACAGCACATCTGCAAGAGAAGTAAGTGTGTAAGACACAGGGCAGAGTAGAATAGTGATATAACCAAGCTGCTAGTTCTCAGTAACTCTTAAAGTTAAGATTTAAATTTTGACAAGACAATAGAACATAAAAATAACCATCAAACAGTGAATTTTCACAAAGGCTAACACCATACTGTACAACTCCAGATTTTTGGAAATACACAGCAAGAGAGTTATGAGCTCAAGGTTACTTCTTTAAGCAATGGCAAAATATCTTTAGTAAGCGGCGACAGATCAGCCTTAATATACAAACATGCAAATCTTATTTCCTCTCAATTACATTGGTCTTTAGGTGAAAAACAAACAACTGAATTTAGGCACAAGTATTTAGTTACAATGCATTAGTTTTAAATCCTGTAACTCAGTGCAGTTATCTTAAGGCTATGTTAAAGCTCTATTTTTCCCATTTCTAGTATAATCTTTCTTGGTATTTATTTGGAATCAGTATATATTAGTATCTATGAAAGTTAAATTTATTAATTTGGAATTTTAATGTGAGGGTCCAGAACAATGATCTGGATTTATGGAACAACAATCTGAACTAGAAGGAAGTTCAAGATTCTAGAAAGGCAGTATTTCTGCTTTCCAGGCCAAATTCTGGCCTCCTTCAAAGCACAAAAAATCCCTATGGAATTTTAGCAGTAAATATTGACTTAAGTCTTCCTATGCTTTAGAGCAAAGTGGAATTTATCTTCCTTTTGTTGTCCAGGGAGTCTTCTGATATGGTGAGGATTTTGTCTTATATTTGATCTTCAGTAAAACTCTTTCTTTCCAAAGGCTGCTTATATTTGGGACTTTGGGCCATTAGGTTCCAAAACTCAGGTTCCTGTTTGTAATGGACTTGTAGTTAAAATAACATTTCTCTTTGGGAACAAAGTCTCTGCACACTGCTAACATGAATAGGGGAGGAATCTTCTTGGGTCAGGATTGGGACACCTCAGTTTTAGGAACCTTAGGTGAATAGAAATGGATCTCTTAGTTGGAGAGAGAACAATGAACTGGGATTTTGTAACACTTTTATGAGTTCTCTCTTGTAGTAGGGGGCTGGACTGATTCCAAAAAGGGAACAGTTTATGTTTCTAGCATATTCCCTTTGTGCAATCCAAGATTTTGGGATGTATGTAGATCAGGTTGCAGATAATAAATTTGTCAGCAGCACAAGTCAAAGTATCACTGCATATTTCCTACCCATCCAGCTTTGCATCCTCATCTTGGAACTCCTTAATTTCTTCTTTAGCATTGTTCATTAAAATGTACACTAACATAATTGTTTAAAAGTCTTTTTTTTTGCTCAACTGTCTGTTGCTATTTCTTCTTGAACCATTAACAATAGGATAAATGTTTTATCATATTACAGTTTATTTCCACTTAGGTTTATGTATTAGCTCAGTATTATAGCTTCAGAGTAGGAGTTTAAGCACAAGGGAAGGGTGGATGAGTAAATTAGTCTTTCTTGACTACTGGATTTGGTGAGATGTCAAGAGGGGACAATTAGCTATCTGTTCTCACAAATATATTTCTTCTCTGAATGTAATTGATAAAATTCCTGGATACAGAGGAATCTATAGCACAAGAAAGAGGAAAAAGGCAAGTAAACAGTGTTTATAACAGTTGAGGTTAATGGAAGGGTGATTCTGCATTTAGCTTGGCTCGGTGTAGGTTCGGCACTCTCTATATATTCCCTCATACTATAACTTTATCACTTCTAAGTGAAAGAATATCAAAATTGCATATTCAGGGGCCTAATTTAATTCTTTGGAACCCGCAGCCTAGTTTAGCCTACACTATGCAGAGAAAGATTTTTCAGTCTCTGGGGAACAGGAGGCCCTGTGATACTGGGAACTATACCTTTTCAGTGGGGTATCCTCCTAGGCAGGAATTCTGGGGGAGAGTGTTGCAAGAAACCCACATTCTGTAGCTATGTTGAGGGGAGAAGCTCTCCCACCAACATTGTGCTGTGCACACTACCACTTATGTCAATGTAACTTATGTCGCTCTGGGGTGTGTGTTTTTTTCACAGCCCTGAGTGACATACATTTTGCCGACATAAGTGGTAGTATAGACATGGCCTTAGTAAGAAGCGTTTCTGTTCTGGTGGAGCTTTTAGCTGCTCCTTTCTTCTACTCAGGTTATTTTCATTCATTTCTATTTACTCCTGGTTCCATGAGGTGTTCAGAAATCTCTCTGCAAGCAAGGGGCTTGAAAGACATTCTCTTTACTCAGTGATTCAGTTCCAAGTGTCTCTTCATATCAAAGTATGGAAGATAACTGGAAGAGATTAAGCAGAGATTCACTCTGTATCTGCAAGTAATGAGTGCCGGTGAAAAAAGAAAACAATTGGAAGGTAGCCTTATTTTTCTAATAATAACAGGGTCTGATTCACTTGATGTATTTGACAGTTTTCAGTTAACTCAAGTAGAGGAGGCTAATTATGAAACTATTACAGAAACTTAGGGAGTATTGCACTCCATGGAAAAAATGAAACATATGAGAGAAGGTTTTAACCTGAGGGTACAAAAATAAAGTGACGCCGTAGTCTAGGTTTGTTGTGGTGTATAAAAAATGAAATTAAAATGGTAAACTATCAGTTTAAATGCTCATGGATTTCCTCGTCTGGCTTGCAGGCTAGGGGGCTCTGTATGGAAGTGTGTGATCAGAGAGTCAATCTGCAGAAATCTAGAATAAAGTGAGGTAAATTGTGCCTCTCTGTATTATGGAGTACTCTGCTTTGTGTGTCTCTTTTTTTGGTTCCTGTGTGCTATCGATTTGAATTTTAAGACATAAAGTAGTGTTACTTTGCAAGAGTATTTCATGTTTTTATTGAACTTCTCTGTGTGTATGGTATGAACATAACATTTGTAACTGGCTCTTCAGCCTTAGATTAGTTTTGCAAATCCAGGTCCCTGATAAGAGACCAGACTGTGACCAGAATCTGGAACAAATAACTCAGATACTACTAGGGGACCCAGAATTAACCCCTGACAAGGCAGTTGGAATTTGCTACGCAATGGAAGTCACCCAGAATGAAGCCTATGGCACATGGACAGTGCTCTGATATTGTAGACATGATTGAGAATCCAAAATAACCACAAGAAAAAGGATATGAGGCAGACAGGCATGTGGAGCTCAAAGCGAGAGTCAAGCAAGAACAGTGCACAGAGCTGTACATGCTGTAACAACCAGGACAGTGCCTGGCATATATAGGAAAAGAGACAAGAAATGCAATGGATTATATCACTTTGCAAGCACCAGTATTTACTGTGTGGACAAAGAGGATGACCACAGCACCACAAGCTCAAATGAGTTTTTCATAGGAGAAAAATAGACACTGTAGCAGGAGAAGATTAATGCATTGTCAACTTGAAAGCAATATGACTTGGGGTCCTGGGAGCTGCCACACTTAATGAACATGACACAGTGTTCATCACTGGTATAAATGAGTGGTTGCAAACAGCAGTGTTGTCATGTTAGGTTGCCCCATGGTCTTATTATGTTGTCACCCCAGACAGACAAATAGTGATGAGGATTAGCAACACACCTTCTCCGACTTCCAGGTGGGAGGAAGATAAGGGACACTGAACTGGCTGTTTTAACTGAGAAGGTCTCAGTTAAGCAACTACCACAACTGGATAGGACAATCAAGCCCACGGACATAACACTACCAGAACAAACAGACTCACTTCCTTCTGAAAACAGTAGTGTTGATATTTCAAGGGAGACCTCTTAGTCTAAGTGACAGTGCAAGACACTTGAGAGTTTAATTGAACATTGATAGTAAGTTTAGTTCCTAGCCTGGTTATAAGTATTTGGAATTGTGTGTTACATAAAATATTGGTTGTTGACTGTTAAATTTTGGCTGGGAAAGGAAGAAGTGATATTGGGCACTGTAGATTTAAATGATTTAGCTTCTCAGACAGGAAGACCGGGGAGGGGACACTGCAGAAACTCATATTCTGTTATGAAGGGGCAGGTGGAGTTGTGTCACTGAATAAAGCTAATTGCCTTCAAGCACCAGGGCCGCCCAGAGGGGGGGGCAATTTGCCCCAGGCCTCGGGCCCCGCAGGGACCCCATGAGCCCTGGCCCGGCGGTGGTCCGGGTCTTCGGCGGCATTTCGGCGGCAGGGGGGTCTTTCAGTGCTGCCGAAGACGCGGAGCGACTGAAGGGCCCCCCGCCACCGAAATGCCCTGCGAGCCCTGGCCCAGCGGCGGTCTGGGTCTTCGGCGGCATTTCAGCGGTGGGGGGCCCGTCAGTTGCTCCGCATCTTCGGTAGCACTGAAGGACCCGCCACCGAAATGCCGCCGAAGACCCGGACCGCCGCCAGGTGAGTACAAGTGCCGCAGCTCCCCCGCTTTGCCCCAGGCCCCCTGAATCCTCTGGGCGGCCCTGTCAAGCACATTGGGTTTAAAGTGATCAGTCACCTAGCTGGTAGACAAGATTAAGGTTTAGCTGGTAGACAAGATTAAGGTTTGGGCCTTAATCCAGTTTCATGCCCATGGGACTCCAATTATTTCAGCTGTGTTAAAGTGGAGGAACACAATGGAGAACCAGGCACGTTGTTCCTGATTCTCTTCTCACTTATATTGGTGCAATTCCAGAATAACTCCACTGAAGATGGTGAAAGTTTTCAACTGGGGTGATATCAAAATCAGGCCCATTATTTTTATATTTGATTACTACATGGTAGTTTGCATAATTTACTTATCTTGGAAATAAAGTATTTAGTGTTACTTTTTGTATTAACCATGTTGTATAAAAAGAACACATTTTACTGAAGCACTTTTTTTAGACTGAATTATTAAATAACATGGAGGTTACTTGCTGAATGTGATAAAGTAACACAATAGGGACACTTAATTCAGCAGTGAAGACGTAGCCTAATTTGGGTTATCTCCCCTCAGGTTAACTACTCTTGAGTTAGCCTAGCTCAAGTGAGAGCAACCACACTGAAATAACACTTGAACAGCACACAGTGATTGTGGAAGACTCTGATTTGTGCTAAATTTGAGCTGTAGTCAATACCCCCAACCAATTTGAGTAAAAAGCACTACCACACTCAGGTCAAGGACTTTTGTGTGTGGATCAGACTAAAGTCAGGGGCAACACTTGACTTAAGAGCGAGTTAACTCTCCAGTGAGGACAAGGGCTTAGTCATGTCTCTATCAATTGTGAAATCTGAATATTTTTACTGGGTTTAGAAAAAATAAAAGGCTAATTTGTTTTTACATAATTTGACTTGTCTGATGAAATAGCACAGAGCCATTAGGAAGGGCATCAGTAAGGGTATATCAAGTGGGGTCCCGCGATCAGCTCTGGGTCCGGTTCTATTCAATATCTTCATCAGTGATTTAGATAATGGCATAAAAAGTACACTTATAAAGTTTGCAGATGATACCAAGCTGGGAGGGGTTGTAAGGGGTTGCTTTGGAGGATAGTATTAAAATTCAAAATGATCTGGACAAACTAGAGACATAGTCTGAAGTAAATAGGATGAAATTCAATAAGGACAAATTGAAAGTACTTCACTTAGGAAGGAACAAACAGTTACACACATACAAAATGGGAAATGACAGCCTAGGAAGGAGTACTGCAGAAAGGGATCTGGGGCTCATAGTGGGTCACTGTTGGGGAAAACAAAGCAAACATCATTCTGGGATGTATTAGCAGGAGTGTTGTAAGCAAGACACAAGAAGTAATTCTTCCACTCTCCTCTGCCCTAATTAGGCCTCAGCTGGAGAATTGTGTCCAGTTCTGTGTGCAACATTTCAGAAAAGATGTGGACAAATTGGAGAAAGTCCAGAGAAGAGCAACAAAAATGATTAAAGGTCTAGAAAACATTACCTATGAGGGAAGATTGAAAAAAATGGATTTGTTTAGTCTGGAGAAGAGAAGACTGAGGAGGGACATGATAATAGATTTCAAGTACCTAAAAGATTATTACAAGGAGGAGGGAGAAAAATTGTTCTTGTTAACCTCTGAGGATAGGACAAGAAGCAATGGGCTTAAATGCCGCAAGGCGGTTTAGGTTGGACATTAGGAAAAACTTCCTGTCAGGGTAGTTAAAGACTGGAATAAATTGCCTAGGGAAGTTGTGGAATCTCCATCATTGGAGATTTTTAAGAGCAGGTTAGACAAACACCTGTCAGGGATGGTCTAGATCAGGGGTCGGCAACCTTTCAGAAGCGGTGTGCCGAGTCTTCATTTATTCACTTTAATTTAAGGTTTCGCGTGCCAGTCATACATTTTAACGTTTTTAGAAGGTCTCTTTCTATAAGTCTATAATATAGAACTAAACTATTGTTGTATATAAAGTAAATAAGGTTTCAGAATGTTTAAGAAGCTTCATTTAAAATTAAATTAAAATGCAGAGCCCCCCGGACCGGTGGCCAGGACCTGGGCAGTGTGAGTGCCACAGAAAATCAGCTCGAGTGCCGCCTTCGGCACCCGTGCCATAGGTTGCCTACCCCTGGTCTAGATAATACTGAGTCCTGATTTGAGTGCAGGGGACTGGACCAGAAGACCTCTTGAGGTCCCTTCCAGTCCCATGATTCTATGATTCTATGGTTATTCATAGGGAAAAGGATGTAGTAGGAAACTTCACCTAAGGCCTATTCCTGCAACTTGTTTCTTTGAAGTCAGAGAGGCTCCACATAATTTCAGGGTGCCCTTGTGTGGAGCTCATTGAAGGATGGGACCCTTACTGTGGATGACTGTTCCTCTCTCTTTGTAGGTGAACTGGACACTTCAATATGACCCACGTCATTGTGAGTGCCTCCAAATTTAATAAAAAATCAAAACCAATTCTTTCTCTCTTCCCCTGCCATGCCACATCCACCCCTGAAGTAATAGCTGGGAAGATAGAAAAGAATCCTCATGCCCAGATTTGTTAAATGGAGAAAAAAAAGTATAAAACTCTTGTCTTTTAAACTTAGGTTAAATTCAGGACTTATGTGCCATTTCTGTACACGTTAAACCACCTACTGCTGTATGCTGATGGACAAGTCAGTCAGGTATATTTTGCATCTGATTTTTTTTCCTGTACCTGCACTATGTTGTGAAGATGAGTAATGGTGAAAAATACACTTGTTTGTTTCTTTTAACTAAACATTTCAAGGTCTGGGTATAACAAACACACTCTCCTACTGCTTTAACCTGGCAATATATGTGATTTTGAGTATGATAAAAGGAATGTGCAAAAAATGTTGTGACGCTCGAAGTAAGCAGTAGCTAACCAGTGGAAGGGTTCTTATGGTGAAAAAATGAGTTAATTGGTATGTTAACAATGTTTTTTCTTGGGATGCAACTTTTTATATATGTTCTAAGGAATGTGAGTTATGCTCATGTTGATTTTCATTTGCTGCCTAATGGTTTCTGACTGAACAATTCACTGAAAATATTGTGTCTATTCTTTCTAGACCTGAATTTTGTGACATTCAATCGCATTGCCTTTGTGGGAGTGTCTCTACAGTGGTTTTCCTACAAAATATTCTGAAGTATTTCTAACGTATTTTGTCCCACTAATTTGTTGAATGCCAGAAGTACAACATTCTGTACTTCTGTGCCAAACCTTCTTAAAACCCTTTAAGGATTAATACAAAGTGTGTGTGTTTGTGGAGGAGTGAGAGAAATATATGCAAAGATGACACAATCTTTTCCTTCTAATCTTACCATGTACCTCATCTTTATAGGTGCTGTACAAGCCATCCTGCAGTGAAAGGGGTATGTCTGTTTAAGGGGAGATATTTTTTCCCTTTGAAAGTAAATTTCAGTTCTGCTTTTTCACCAGGAGGTGTCTGAATAGAGGTCAACCATTACTGTCTCTTGGGAGAAAATAGCACCACTTGCATAATATTCAGTTTCAATAGGGAAAAGTTTCATTTCTATTGAATTTTGGTCTACAATGTTCTGAGAAGCCATAGGATCAGTCAGCCTTGTTTTATTATTCTGTGGGTCAGTGATATATTTTTCCCCATGTATTCTCCTTTTTCTCTTAAATTTCAGGAAATATTAAATTTGATCCACAAGCTATTCATCATACTGACAATAATACTTGTGGGAATTGGTGCCAAAACACTAAAATAAAATGTTAACTGTTTTGCAGAAAAGGGAAAGACCAGTGCACCAGATCAAAAATGTATTTCCAAACATCAATAAAAAAGAATAGTATTGTAGTCATGACAGTGTACTCTAGTACTATTATAATTGTTATTACTTATCAAGTTTATTACATAAAATAAGAAACAATCTCTACCCCCAAAGAGCTTGCAATCTAAATAAGGAAGAGAAAGGGTAGGGGAAAGAAAGAGAATATACAAGAAAGCGAACAATGTGATGGTAGCAAACATCATGTTAGTTCCATTTTAGTTTTGGGTTCCATTTGTTATATACATCCTTTCAGTGGGTTTATGTTAGGAGGGGATTAGCTAGGTGGAAAGACAAGGAAATGGAGGAGTCTGGAGACCATCAAAATAGTGTGATGACATCACCAGTGTCCATCAGTCCCTGCTTGAACTGTTTTCTGCAGCTGCCTTGTGCTGGCTCCGTCTCTGGCTGGCTTCTCCCTGCAATTTCTTTCCAAAAGCCCATAGGGCTGTGAAAGGGGCAAAATGTCTCATGGCTCCAAGTAGGCCTGGAGGTGGGATCTCCCCTGAACAGTTCTGGGCCTGGGGTGCTGCATGGGAGGATGGCCCCAACTGAGCCCCATTTTGCCCCTCCCACAGTGCATTAGTACTAGAGAGGTACAATGTTATCACAGCTTTGTTTCTCTCTCTGTCCATGTATTATTAACTATGTATTAAGCTATGACAGAACTATGAAATCCATTTCTGAAAAAGTCATGGGGAGACTTTCAAAGGCACAAAGTGCAGTTAACCACCCAGCTGCTCACTCTCACTAATTTTTAAAAATATATAAACATTTGATTTTTATGGTGGATTACTGCCAGAAGGCTGCAGAAAGAGTACATTTCTTAAGGTGGGTGTTGAACAGAGGGTGGTGGGATGATGCTCAGTCCAGCTCCTTTGAAGTCGATGGAATCCTTTGCACCAATTTCATTGACAGTTGAATCAAGCCTCTTTTGCACAAGCTAGAAATTATCACATCATCTAGCCTTAGCATAGCACTAATGTTGAGTAAACGAGTCTTTGCATTTTACCTTTTTAAGATTTCCTTCATCAATGGCTATTAGCCAGGATGGGCAGGGATGGTGTCCCTAGCCTCTGTTTGCCAGAAGCTGGGAATGGGTGACAGAGGATGGATCATTTGATGATTACCTGTTCTGTTCATTCCCTCTGGGGCACCCGGAATTGGCCACTGTCAGAAGACAGGATACTGGTCTAGATGGGCCTTTGATATGACCCAGTATGGCCATTCTTATGTTCCTAGCCTGCCATGAAGTGAGTATGACTGTGAAATATGTTCCTTAGTATTTTAGAATATAAAAAGGATGGCAAAACAAAGTTTTAGTCATTTTTTCATCCTTTATTTGGTTTTTATCAATATCAAAATATTGGTATTGGTGAGCAGCCCTTAGTTCTCAGAATGAATGTAAAGAGTAGCTACCAATTTAAGCTTATGTTAAATACTGATATTCATAAGAAGGTGTGAAGGCTAATTAGACAAGAGACACAAGGCATGTTTATCTAAAGTCGTAAAATGACTGTTCTATTAACTTTCTACCAAGCTAACTTCTATAGGTGAAGCAAGTAAACAGCCAAGAATACAAACTTACATAATTTTGTTGGTATTATTTAGCATATGTATTAAAAGTAAAGAATACTATCGAATATTTATCCAACATGTGTCTTATAACATGACAAAAATTTGAAGTACATCTAGAGCTATGACTTGTGTGCACTACTTTTTCCCTGTATTAAGGGAATCTAAGACTTTTCTCTATTATGTCTTTGTTCCCAGTGTTTGTCTGTATTAATGTTTTGCAGCATTATGCTTAATTTCTTTAGCTGTGTTAGTCAGAATTGATTTCACTGAACAATCATTTTAAAATTTATGTATTTATGTATTAAGCACTAGCAATATGACCACAACTGCACAAGACACACACAAATCTGTGACTGCAAAAGCAATGAATAGTATGGCACACTAAAAGAACCTAGATATATAGACAGATGGTCTCTGTAGTCTCAATAGATGGGTGTCCACAAATGGATACTATGAAAGATTCTATTTTTGAATACTTGTTTTGGGGTGCTGGTGGATAATTGGAGGGGCAGTCAGTAGGCTATGAATGGGCTGCTGGACAACCAGACCATGATGTTACCTGGCAGGTACTGCAAGCTCAGTGCCCAGCTGAGCAGAAGCTTTGATTTCCACTAGCTCAGCCTGCACTAGTGAGTTCCCACTCACTCACCAGACTAAAACTCCAGCCTCTTCCAAGAAAGTAGAAGCGCAAGAGGAGTCCTACAACCTTGATGTGTGGAGAGAAAGAAAAGGGAAGAATCCCTGGCTCCCCACTTACTATCCCTCCTTTTCTCTTAGACTGCAAAAGAGAGAGAGAGAGAGAGAGAGAGAGAGATGACTGCCTGCTATTGCGGGCTGTCTGGGAGTCAGATAATAGATTTTTCTCTTCTTTTGATTGGGAGTTGGATAGGAAGGAACTCCCAGACTATTTAAATACTGTGTTAATTTACAGTTCTTCTGGTCACCAGCCCAGCCCTGAAAAATGGATTCTCAACAGCTCTTCTCTCTCAGACTAGGCCCTTTTCCCCAACCACAGTTAAATTACAATAGCTAGAACGAGTGCCCGAGGTGCGACATGGGTATAGGATGGACTTTAATGGGGTGAGTGAGGTGGGGATTTAAGGCACATGGTTGTGTGGTGTGGAGGTCAGAGAATAGTTTGGGAAAGAAATAAAGTGCATTAGAAGAGGAGTGAATGTGGGAGGGAGGAAAGAATGAAATATAATAACTTCTGTTCTTTAAAAAACTGTACGTAGATTCTTCCGCTATTCCTGGTCATATGAGAATCCATAGGTGAAAGAAAAGAACATAAATTCTCTAGAAGTTGGCCATGCTTAATACTATGTGTTAGTATTTGCAAAGAGTCTTTAGGATACGACAGCAATAGTATCAACATAAAATGTTGGCATTCCAAATGTCTATATCATCACAGTGGTATTATACACAGATACATCATGAGAGATTCCAAGTTATCATTAATTTTAAAACTACTGCTTATATTTATTTTTATTATTTATAATATTTGTGGGGGTTTTTATTTGTGCAGGTTGTCTGGATTTCAGCTGCCATCATCTATTGTGAGCACAGGATCTATCCTCACACTTTGTTTCACCACAGACTTTGCTGTGAGTGCTCAAGGTTTCAAGGCTATCTACGAAGGTAAGATCTGCCTGTTTTTATCCTTGGAAGTTACTTGGAGAGTTACTGCAGGACCTCATTTTGAAATGGGTTTGTTTTGAAATGTTGGTTGGACCTCAGGGTCCCCTGTTGAGCCCTTGAATCCAAAACTACAAATATACTGTGACTTTTCTGTATTCCAGCATGTCATTCATAGACGTAGTCTTTATTTTTAAATTGTGCATACAGTCAATGGTGAAACTGAGTGCTTGAATCCATACCGGTTTGAGATGATGGTTCCAAAAATGGATCCTGAATTATTTAAATTTAAAAATTTGATTTTTTTTTGGTCTTCAACAATTACTTCTGAAAACTTTTTAAAAATGCTGGATCCGGGATATAAAAAAAATGGTCTGGATACTAATTTGATCTTGAAAATTAGTATGAGAATCTTTGCTTATGGATAAAATGCTCACATTAGAAACTGAATGGCTTTGATATTTGAAAAAAATGAGACAAATAACAAAGGAGTCAATGTGAAAGATGATCAACAAGTTTGAGAATTCTGCATTTGTAGACAAGGTAGGGCCAAGAACTTCATGTCTGCCATTATGTACTATGTACTTAAGTTTTAGGCTCTTAAAGCAGGAGTAGTACTATTGATATAATAGCTTTGAATCTTACAGGAAGGATAATACTCCTCTTTTGATTTCTTCATCCTGCATTTTGAGGCTGTTATCAGATTCAGTGGTATATAGTAAATCACTTATAATACTGAGTTGAATTATTAATTTTTAGTGTAAATACTTCCTTTGTTTTTATAGCTGAGAGATGATAGTCTCTACATAGTTAAAATTGTGACAAGCTTGTTTTTGGACCCCTTTCTCCCAATCCAATTTTGCAAATATGAAACCAGTCTTCCTGCAATCTTCACAAGTGTAGACTTCCTTCCTGACAGAGGAATTTATTTCAAAAACATTTGGGACAATAAGTTATTTATCAGCTACTACAGTATGAAAAGTCTGATTTTCACCTTTGCTGTGTGTGAAACATAGCTCAGAAATGGCTTGGCCTTAGTAATTTGGCCTTGGTCTATTCTTTCCAAGTGTGGTGGGATAATTTTAGTTATTCACAATGGATAGGGTTTGTTTTGTTTTCAAATGTGCCTAAATCCTGTGGATTTAGGTTTATAAGTTACTTAGACATTTTTGAAAATTTTACATAATTCTTATTCAAAAATTTGATAACCCTGGAGCATTTATTCTGTGCATTTATGGTGGACTTCATTATATTATCTATTGACTAGTAATATTTCACTCTCTCTCCTAAAGTAGTACATACCTTGCCCATATTAATTAGACACCTTGTGACATTAATTCTGGGTGGGATTTTCAAAAGTGTTATCTAAGGTTTTGTTGCTGTGACAGTGTACTATCTGAGCAATAGCTTGAAGTCTTCAGTTTTGTTTCAGATGTCCAGTTGTGGTTACTCTATTGATAGCTGGGGGATACTAGAATGAATTTAATTTGGTGTTTGTGTCCTGCGAGCTGAATTAGAGGCCTAGTCTACACTACATTTCTTTTAGCTAAAATTAATCCCTGGTGCAGTTTTGTTGGTAGCTGGGGTACTAGTGTATATAAGGTACTATCAATCATCAGCACTTTAATCACCATTTTACCTGGGCTATCTCTAAACTGGATTAGATGATCCAGCCACCTTTCTACACTAGCATTCCCCGCATGGATCTCACTAGTAGAGCTGTACCAGTATTAATCATAGTAAGAAATTTTAGAGGGAAAAAGACTAGACACATCCTTATGGCCCATGTAGACACATCCTTATGGCCCATGTCAGGAGCTTTTCTAGGGGAGTCAAATAAAAACCTCAAAAATAGGAGCTATGCCATGGTTGCCTCAGCTGCAAGTAGATCTTTGAATATCTCCCCTTCCAGCAGTTGCACATGAGAGCCTATCCCATCCTTGCATGAAAACTATGATCTCTGCTTTTCCAGTTGAGACATAATAGACTATTCAAAGGAACTTCTCTTGATTGTCTGCAAGGAAAAGATACACAGAGCCCTAGGCTGTAATATAATGACACTACTTGCTGGCCTATTTTCTTTTAAAACCCCGGTAGGAAGGGATGTAACTAACACTGACATAGATGGTGCCGCTCACTGGTTAAACAAAATGATAGTCTTTTAAATTTATTGCTCTAAAAAATGGGACAGTTCATGAGGTCTACACTACTGCTTAAGTCAGGGGTGGGCAAACTTTTTGGGCTGAGGGCCACATCTGGGTGGGGAAATTGTATGCAGGGCCGGGGCAGGGGGTTGGGGTGCAGGAGGGAGTGCGGGGTGAGGGAGGGGGTGCGGTGTGCAGCAAGAGGCTCAGGGCAAGGGATTGGGGCAGAGGAGGAGGGCAGGGCATATGAGGGGGCTCAGGGAAGGGGGTTGGGGTGCAGGAGGGGTGTGGAGTGCAGGAAGGGGCTCAGGGCAGGGGGGTTGGGTGCAGGAGGGGTGCGGGGTGCAACGGGGCTCAGGGGGCTCAGGGTAGGGGATTTGGGTGCAGGAGGGGTGCAGGGTGCACGAGGGGGCTCAGGGAAGGTGTTTGGGTGCAGGAGAGGTAAGGGGCGTACGAGGGGGCTCAGGGCAGGGGGTTGGGGTGCAGGAGGAGCACGGGGTGTACAAGGGAGCTCAGGGCAGGGGGTTGGGGTGCAGGAGGAGTGCGGGGTGTACGAGGGGGCTCAGGGCAGGGGGTTGGGGGGCGGGGGGGGGGCGGGGTGGGGGGGGGGGCGCAGGGGAGGGGGTTGGGGGGGGGGGGGGGGGGGGGGGGCGGGGGGGGGCCGGGGGGAGGGGGTGGGGGGGTGGGGTACAGGAGGGGTTCGGGTTCCGGCTTCGCGCCACTTACCTAAAGCTGCTCCGGGGTGGCAGCGGCGCGCACCGAGGCTAGGACAGGCTCCCTGCATGTCTGCCCTGGCCCCATGCCGTGCCATTGCAGGAAGCACTGTGGCCCCTGGGGGAGGGCGAGCAGAGGGCTCTGCGTGCGCTGCCCTTGCCGTGCCTCCAGGTACCTCCCCCGAAGCTCCCATTGGCCGCGGTTCCCCATTCCCGGCCAATGGTAGCTGCGGGGGGCGGTGCTTGGAGGCAAGGGCAATGCACGGAGCCCTCTGCCCCCCACCTGGGGCCTCAGGGAAGTGGTGCCGGCTGCTTCTGAAAGCGGCGTGGGGCCCGCGGCACCACAGGGGGCAATCCTGTGGGCCAGATCCAAAGCCCTGATGGGCCAGGTCTGACCTGCGGGCCGTAGTTTGACTACCCCTGGCTTAAATCAGTCTAATTTACGTCACTCAGGGGTGTGAAAAATCTCCCCCTCCCTCCCAAGCAGTGCAAGTTTCATGCTGTCCACACCGGCGCTACGTCAGCAGGAGATTGCCTCCCGCCGACATAGCTTCCGCTTCTCGCTGAGGTGGAGTAATTATGCCAGTGGGAGAGAGCTCTCCTTTTAGCATAGCACGTATTCACCAGAAGTGCCACAGCAGCGCAGCTGCATTGGTGCAGCTGTACTGATGTAGCGCTGTAGTGTAGACGTGCCCTCAGACAAAGTGATGAATGCCACTCTCCAGTGTAAAAAGGTGCAAAGTGTATAAGTGAGAAGAAACCTATATAGCAATAGCTAGGGAGAAGATTTATCAACAATTAGGAGTTTTGTGGATTTCCCTGGGAAGTCTGACAGTTCCTAACTCAGGCTAGACAGATTGATATACTTGGCATTTGGGCTCCTGATAGTGACAACAGGGGCTTCTTCCCAGCATATTTAGGGCACTCCCTTATACATCATACATTAGGAGTAAGTTCTTCTTTATTAATTGAATATTGGTCAGTCAGGAACAACATTCAAAGGGAGAAATTCATCAATAGAGAATAGACGTGTCCTGAATAATAGTAAGGTAACAAACAGGTTTTCAAAGAACTTTGGAGCCAGAAAAAATGGGCTTTTCATTACCCTATTCACGGGCATGCCAGGGGAGTTATTCCAGATTAATGCTGTTGACCTCTCCCTTGTTTCATGGCTGCAGATGAAGAGGAAGGTTCTGAAGAATTCAAATATCAGGAGCAGTGAAGTAGAAGGGTAGAAGAATTTATTTTCATGAACTTTCCACATTCTGGGAAGTTGCTCAGTGTGCAACTGCAAAGCTATTATTTTCCCCCACTTTCATTTGAATAAGAAATTTAATCTGAATTAGCCCCTAAGTGTTACACTCATACAATTAAAAAAACAAATCAGTTTACAATAGATTGATTAAGCTATAGTTCCTTAAATAATAAAACTATCTTTAAAGTAAGCTTTTAAAATATTTAGCATGTGGAAGAGCTAGCGTATTTTGGTAACACTGGTTCAGATCTCATGTCAGTTTTGCATTATTGTAGCTCAATTCAACAAGATTCTCTGCTACACTAGTTTCCACTTTGCACAACAGAGGGGATGCTGTCAGGGAGCAGGTTGCTTCTTCTTAATTCTGTGTCTGGGTGCTGCCATACCTGTGCCAGATGGCAGTGGTCACCATGGGATCATCCATGAGGTAACAGTAGCTGAGTGCAGCCTACTCCAGCCATGGCTCCTTCTCCTCCTTTGCACCCTTCACACTTGTGAGCAGGGGAGGGGGACACATGAGCCATCTATACTTACCCTATGCCAACTGAGGACTTTGCACACTGAATCCTCAGGGGAAAGAAAATGCCAGTTTTTGTCCCCTCCTGGGCCACAAGGCCTAGATTCTGGGCTATTGATTTTACTGCCTTTACTCATAATTTTCACTAGTGAGTATAGGAAGTAAAACGATAATCAGGCCTACTGAATGCTGTAGGTTGCTATGAATGTGTTAGTGATGTTATTAATATTAAATAGCAGTGTTCATAGTCCAAGTTTTCATATTCATATTTATGTGATTTGCCTGCTGCCACCTAGACTCCTCAAGAACATGAAATGTTGCATCTCATGAGTCTATCCCACTGAGCAAAATTTGTACTTAAAATAAATCTGACTTTCCTGCAGTAAGCTGGCAAAAGTCATCTAGGATTGTGAATAAAGAGATCTGAGTGGTCATGTAGCCAGAATTCAGTTGTTATTTTCTGCTAAGAATGAAACTTGCTTCAACTCAACAGATTGCAAGGTTACATATTTATTTAAAACTAGATTATTTGACACCAGAATTCTTTTTCTATATATTTTTGAATATCAGTAACTATGGTAATCTTTCAAGATCTTGCATTGAGCACTTTAGCACTCTAATCTGTTTCAGACAGTATTATGGACTAGTTGTTATTTGCCAGAATTATTGTTGAAGTAGAGGAAGTTCACATCAGATGAATGGGTATATATATGCAAAAGTCTGTGAAATTTCAGAAATAGTAATTTGCAGAATTTCTTTGTAAATTATTTAAGCAAAACTATAAAAAACTCTATGAATTATACATATGTTGGCTGGCATTTTACTATTTACACTACTGGAGCTTAAGGTCATAAATTGAATCCAAGACCTTACCTCGAATCTAGGAAATGGAATTTTCATCAGGGAAGTTTCTATCTAGCATTATTCCTATTGATCGTTATTTTATAGAAAGAGAGAGGTTGCAGTGTTCTGTAATACATAGGGTACTGGACTGGGAATCAAGTGACCCGAGTTATATTCTCAGCCCTGCTAGTGAATAGCTGAGTGACTTTCAATAAGTCATTTAACCTTTTTCACTCAATTTTCTTTCATTAAAGTGGGGACAACAATTCTTACACACATTTTGCAAAGCAGTTTGAGAACTACAGGTAGAAGCACAAAAATGCTATTCTTCTTATAAAATATTTTATTTTTCATAATGATATTTTATTATAAAATATTATTCAAAAGGAAAAAAAGCAGAAACATGTTAACACTTCCTCATACATAGAGTACAACTACAGAAAGTTGAAAAGAATTTAATGGTGTTCACACTTCAAATGATACCGGAACAATATACAGATTAATATTTAATTCTGTAATGCTTTCTGTAGCGGGATAGTCTAATAACCAACTGTCCTAGTAGTTAGGCAGTGGCCTTACAGTTTCTGCCAGTCTAGTCGTCCTTGAGGAGGACTCAGCCAAGTTGTATGTGGTGGACCTCAATCCCTCCTGAATGCTTAATGCTGGGAGTTCTGCTGCTACAGAGGAGCAGGGAGGCAAGGTAGAAGACCTGGGCCCTTATGGGGTTTTTCAAAAAGTGTCCAGACCAGTTATCAATCTTCCCCTAGGTCACTTCCTACCAGACTGGAGCTCCAATGTTTGGTGTGTGGTCACTGGTTTAGAAGACACCCTAACCGTCCATCTGGAATGTCTACACTGCAATAGAAAACCTGTGGCACTGACTCTCAGAGCCCAAGTGAGCTGACCCAGGCCAGCCATGGCCATGCTACTAGTCTTTTATTGCAGTGTAGACATACTCTTAATGTCCTGTTCAAAGCAGTCTCTGTTAAGGCTTCCAGGTCACCAAGGGGGAAATCGAGATCCCCACTGCTAGAGGAGCCTTAATAAGATGTACACACTCCTATCACAGCTCCTAGTATCAGCCTTGCTTCCTGGTGCATCCTGCAACTCCTTCCCCACTTTCCCTGGCCTAACAGTGTCCTTTTAAACTATTTCTCCACCATGAGCATATCCTGTACCTGTTCAGGGGTGGGGCCTCTCTAGACCTGTATTGCTCTATTCCCTAATGCCTTTAACATTATCCAGTGACAACTTTAATCTGAGTTGAATTTTACTGGGCAAATGGTGTTGCACAAAAACTAATATTGCCATATTGTATAGTTTTTTTATACCTGGCTATCTTTCAACTTTCTGTACAACCCAGTGTTCACCTAGTTTGAGAAGGTAGGTGTTTTGGCAACTGGAGAAATTAGTACATTAAAAATATTTTTGGTATTCTGTACAGTAGATAGTTGGAGGTACACTGGCTCTCACACCTCCCTGGGCCTAGAATGTGGTCTAGATCCAGGACTCACTGGGGGGGGGGGGTGGTGTTTCTGTATCATTTTGCTAAAAGTACAAGTTGCTGAAGTGAGGGAATAAGTGCAGGAAAGATACTTTTAAGCTAGATTCACATCTTTTATGGATGGTGAGTGTGGTATGTGTGAGAGAGAAGCTAGCTTTAGCACTGCTACTCTAAAAAAAACAAACAAAGCTAGGTTTCTGTTAAATTAGACTCAAGTGCTGCAACTCAATCACAGGGCTCCATAATAGAGGTGGTAAGAGTTGGAAATGGAAGACAACCTATGTGCCTAGCTTACCGTATTCTACATAATTATTTAAAATAACCAGCCAAAAACAACCCTGAAATCTTTATTGCACAACCGCCTATCATTCTTGAAGTATGTTAAGGCCCTGGTTCAGTATGGGGTCTGTAAACCTCATCACACTTTCCAGTGACATGGCACACCATTAGTCTACTAATCTGAGAATTCCCTGCCATGCATTTGTTCAGAATACCCAATGTATGTTCAGTACACAAAATGCATCAAGAAAGAAAAAAAATAATTTCAAGTTCTCTGTTCCTTATCATTTGTAAGATGAAATGATCATGTTACTTTATCTTACATTATGCTACACTGTTTTCTGCCACTAAGTAGCAAACATCAGAAGCTTAAAATGAACTAGGGATTTTTAACCTACCTCGGTTGACATTCCAAATGTATTTTGTCGTGTAGAAATGTTAAATGCTTAAAAACAAAAAAAAAACAAAAAAAATGCACAACAAAAAGCCAGGATTGGGCATGTGCTCCTATCTCCTCTTGACCGCCACCTTGCCACAGTGTATTTTCTTTGACGTCATGAGAGCTTGTGCAGACCGTATCCCTCTTTCCACTCCCCTGAGGGCACCGTTGTTTTGAGCTCTCACAGTTTTCTGCTCATGTGAAGCATTAACATTTTATAAAAGAGGTCACCTTATTTCCTCGTATGTACTTTCCCTGGAGCTTCTTCAAATAAATAAATACATAAATAAATCCTTTCAGCATCAACAGCGGTAGACGGCGGTCCATTTTCAAGGTAATGTCTTTGAAGAATTATCTATCTTCACCTGTTACCCCCACTTTCCCACTGCTGAGTCCCTATATTTCGTTTGTTTGGGTTTTTTTGTTTTTTTCTATGGTTCAATACTCCAGTCTCTCTAGGGACTGTGCGGGGCCAGGAATGTTCCTTTTTCCTTACATTTACACAGTGGGCCCTCACAAGCATCAAAAAAGATTTGTTTCCTTTGGAGATCGTATGGTTTTTTTGTTTGTTTGTTTGTCTGTTTGACTTCACATGAACCCACTGAGAGAAGACCAGAAGCTTGAATGCCAATGTGACTGTCATGGTTTGCCATTGCATTCATTGGTAGGCCTACTAGGTCCGCAAGTTGTAAGCCTAACTACAGGAAAGCAAATAACTGATGTGCTTGTCATGGGACTAAGCAGGTCAAGTTGTGTATCCTCCAAACGTTGAACCAAGTTTAACTGTTTAGTGTTGTACAGGGACAAGGTCATGTTAGCATCTTTGACTTACTGGGCCCATTTATTCCCTCAAAATTAACACAATAGTTGGACTGTACATTTGACCACTCTTTCCTGTGGACACCCTTTCCAAGTGACATGGCTGCACCTGCACTTCTCTCAAGAGTAGAACCCCACAGTTCATGCTATTGTTGACTGGATCACCTGGTGATAGCACCCATGTTTAGCAAGCATATTACCTCCAGCTGACACACTGGATTTAGCCTCTGGTAAGGAATCCTCTCTGGGAGCTCTGACCCAAAATTAAATGCAGGTACATGTTGTGTATTTGGTTGTTGTGGTAGGATATAACAGTACAGAAGAGAGCTTGTCCAAAACAGAGTATGATGTATTTGTCCATAGGAATATCACAAGCAGAAAGAACAGGGTTAAAATAACAAAAGCTTAAACACATACTGTCTTATCTAAATTTAGCCTTTTTTGCCAGTTTAAGCAGGTTCCATTTAACCCAGGTTCCCCTCCACAACTGCTGCCTCCCAGAGTGTCTGTCTACCCTGTCAATCGCTCTCGCTCTCTGCGCCCTTAAGTCACAGGTAGTCTTTCTATCCATTCCAAAGTCTCTTTGCTCAGAATTCCCATCCAAAGATCTCCAGGGGTTCTGAGCATGGCAACTGAAGCTGACCAGACTGGGTTATGCATTTCTCTAGAGGGTGTCAGAGGTAATCTTTCCACATTACACTTCTGGTATTGTCCATATGAGCATCAAGGATTTCTGTCTACATTCAATCCTTGCAGGATTTGTCCCTTATTACCTTTTAGCCAGCAATACCTTAACCACCAAGCCCACAGATATATATGCATATACAGTCATAAAAATTAAGACAGATAATTCCCATATTCTTCAGTGAGTCTCCAGCGGACAGTATAATGTGGCTCTAGTCTTCGCCTTTCAAAGGGGAAATTCTGCCTTTTTTAGATTTCTTCTTATGCGTGAGTAGAATCAAAATCAATACCACACTGTAGTAAAAAAAGTACAGGTATTTTTAATAAATATTGTCTGGAGCTGCATACCTTAGCTTAGACTTTGTCATTGATTGTTAGTGTATTTGACAATAGCATCTAGTGGCAATGGACCAGATCAGTTGCTCTTCTGTGTTTCATTAAATATTTGTCTCATGTACTATTCTGATAGTCTGTTTGATGTTCTTTTCAAACTGGGTTCTTCATTAAATCTTTAAACCATGAATATATTTTTGAGTTTACTTTTTAATGAATGTAAAGCTTGAAATAAGATCCTTTTAGGCTGAACTTTATAGATGTATTGCTTTTTGGTACAGAAATAATTGCTTTCTTGAAATGAGTTTGGATACAATTGTCCCTTGTTAACAAACTTTATTAATATGCAAAGTTACAGAACAGCCCTTATGTAAAAAAATAGTTTGTCCTCTTTTAGTGAATTTTCTTAATATTTTTTTAAAAAGAAGACATGCTCCTGTCCTATTTAGAATGAGATAGAAAAAAATCATAATCATGAAGTGAAAAACAGAAGTGGTGGTTTGGTGGCCACAGTATAATGTTGTGTGTTAGCAGGCAAGATGTCAAGATGTCAAGATTTGGGGTTAGGAGAACTGTGGCAGTGATGTTTCTTTGTTCTAAAGCAGGGGTAGGCAACCTATGGCACGGGTGCCGAAGGCGGCACGCGAGCTGATTTTCAGTGGCACTCACACTGCCCAGGTCCTGGCCACCAGTCCAGAGGACTCTGCATTTTAATTTAATTTTAAATGAAGCTTCTTAAACATTCTGAAACCTTATTTACTTTACATACAACAATAGTTTAGTTATATATTATAGACTTATAGAAAGAGACCTTCTAAAAAGGTTAAAATGTATTACTGGCACGCAAAACCTTAAATCAGAGTGAATAAATGAAGACTCGGCACCCCACTTCTGAAAGGTTGCCGACCCCTGTTCTAAAGTTTCTTTGTTCTATCTGTTAGCTAATCTGGTGCAGTAATGCTTTAGGCTCCAAGAGAGCTCACTTCGGCCCTGACACCCAGAGCAATGTTTTTTGGAATGAAACTTGTACAGAATAGTGGAGGACTTAGTAAAATTAAAATTGAAGCCTTCATAAAAGTACAGATGCCCTGTGACCCCTCCTCCCCCATTCTCCCTCTTTGTTCTCTAAATTTCATGAACATGTTTAATAGTCCCCTGTTGGAAAGACCTCAGTTTTTAGGGAACTCAGTTTGGAGGTCAGAGCAAGAAACAGTCATTGTGTGGATTTGAGAGGGAGAAGATGGAAAACAAAAATGCAGTGTAGAAATGTATTAACTTGTACAGCTCCTATAATGACTGGAATTAAGAATTTTTTAAGTTACCATTAAAATGTGCAACAGTGCCCAATCAAAACTGACTCACACATCCCACAGCTATTCCATCCCCATGGAAAATTTGCCTGTCCTGAAATATCAATACAAAATAAACTGACATTCAGTCTAGTGCCTGATTGCGGGAGGGGAAGCCTTCCAGTGTTACCTGAAGCTTGTCAAACTAGGGCTTAGGGACTGGGTTGGGCAGTTCAGGAAAACAAATTCCAAAGACAGGACCTTCTTGACAAAGTTCTCTATCCCCAGTCCAGGGAAACAGATATACCCTCACAGAACTCATCAGTTGTGATGGAGCATACAAAAGTAGAATTCTTCTCCCTAAATCAGAAAAATATAAAATACAATGTGGGGCATTTAAAAAAAAAAGTACTTGCCTTTCAATAAGATACATATTTTCCTGTGGGTAGCTATCTGACTGGCCTATTGGAATGGACAAGTATTCTGATGTTATTGTTTGGTACTTTAGTTTTGAAATTGTCAAATGATTTTTACTTTCCAGCTCTCTTTTATTTGATCTCAACCCCGATGCAAAGGCTGTCACTGTAATTTGAGTATTATGGATTAGGCCTTCAAACGTAAAATATGTTTGTAGTCCCAATCCCTAGTGTGATGGAGACCCTTAATTCTTCCCCCCTCAAGAACTTAGTGACCCCCTTTTCCCCAAGAGCCAATGAGACCTTAGTGCTCAGTGATTCTACCTAGTGGCTGGGTAATAACAAGCCCTATGACTTCTATGATTTTCTAGTTCACAGGTATAATCAATAAAGAACCAACATAAGCAATATTTTGTTCACAGATAGGAAAGGAGTAAATTAAAAGATGGGGAAGGCAACAGGCAAAGAAACCAAAGGTTAATAAATCAATGAGGCTCCAACCAATCCCACAATAACTAAAACCCCACAAACTAAATACATGTAATGAAAAATTACATATCCAAATCCCCCCACAGGCCTGATCTGGATGGTGTTATCCCTTTCTGTGAGGCTGATAGCTCGCCTTTTCAGCTAGCTGCAGTCCCTGGCAGCCTCAAGCCCTCTATCCCCTAGCTACCAGTGCAAGAGAGGCCTACTGGGCTCATCTGTGCAGCAGAATTTTGGGACTCGGTCTTGCCCCTGTGGATGTGGGGATTGCAAGTTGCTCTCAGGCCCTTTCAGAGGGAGGGACAAAATAACTGTTCCTCTTCTGCAGGAGAGGCTGCTTCTCCTCCAGCCCTGACCCCTTGAAGTCAGCTCTCTCACTAGAAACACTGTCCCTCCAGCCTCAGCTGAGTCAGCTCACATGGCCCAGACATGTGCAAACTCAACAGGCCTGTAATTGATTATCCCAGCATGTCAGGTGCCTGGTCCAGCCAGCATGGGCTGTGTATCCGTCCAGCACAGCCGTGGCAGGCAGTCGCAGTTACAGTTGCAGTCTCTGCCTCTGTGCTGCTCCCTCTAGGAGCTGCTCCCAGAAGCCCCCGCACTTGCAAGAGGTACATGTTCAGTTAACCTCTTAATTTCACGCTGCTGTTTTCCAGTATCCCAGCCCTAGTGCCATTTGAATGATCAATCCAACTATCATGGTCAAGAAGGAAATTCCTTCCATACTATTTTTTAATCTGATACCATCCCTTCTCTTCTTTTCTTTGTATCCCTATATGGCTGGTCCCATTTGCTCCTGCCTCTTTTCAAGTCTACAAAGAACTCAGAAACTTTTATGCTGGTAAAACACCTGGTGCAGTTTATTTACAATGTTGCTTCCCACAACCCTTATATGCTATTCAGCCCTACTCCTACGGCAGCAGTTCTCAAACTTAATTGCACCGCAATCTCTTTCTAACAACAATTACTATGTGACCCCAAGGTGGGAAACCGAAGCCTAAGCCTGCCCGAGCTCCACCGCCCCAGATGGAGGGCCAAAGCAGAAGCCCAAGGAATTCAGCCCCGGGCAGGGGACCTGTAACCCATTTCCCAGGGCTAGGGCTGAAACTGAAGCTTGGGTCTAAAGTCCCCAGGCGGTGGGGCTTGAGCTTCAGCATTGGCCCCGGGCCCCAGCAAGTCTAACACCAGCCTTGGCAACCCCATTAAAACTGAGTCATAACCCACTTTGGGGTCCCGACCCACAGTTTGAGAAACACTGTCCTATGGTCCTAGGGAGCCCAGAGCTCCTGAGGCAAGCAGGGAAGAGCAATCTCTCTTTCCCTTTCTCTGTTTGCTTCCCCGCTCTTTCTTCCTTCCTGTATATCCTCTGCCTAATTGCTTAATTAGCCTTCCAGCTCTCCTCCACCCACCATTTAGGCACAGCTCTTCTTAACAAGGTCTGTTCTGCAGTGTTTAACTGGAGCTGGAGTGTCCAGAGTGCTGGCTCAACTTTTGTTGTCCAGCACTCTGTCACACTCAAGCAAACTAAGGCAATGATTTCCAGTCCTTATTGCCCAGTAGTCCTGTTGACCTCAGGGCTTGTTTGCACTTAAAACGCTGCAGTGGCACAGCTGAGCTGCTACAGCATTTTAAGTGTAGACACCTCCTATGCCAATGGGAAGGATTCTCCCATCTGTGTAGGTAATTCAGCTCCCCAAGAGGCGGTACCTAGATCGACTGAAGAATTCTTTCTTTGACCTAGCGCTATCTACATGGGGATTTAGATTGGATTACCTACACCACTCAGAGCTGTGGATTTTTCACACCCCTGAGTGACATATTTATGCCACCCTAATTAGCTAGTATAGACCAGGCCTCAGAAATAGATCTCTATTCTAGTACCCCTGGTTAGGGGGGTAAATTTCAGCTACGCCACTTTCATGTTCTTGCTTTTGTGTGTATGTGTGTGTGTAAGCAACATTAATACATTTAGAATTTGAATGAATGGTTAGAAGAAATTATTATCATTTAAGATCAGTGCTTTAAAGTGTCTCAACTGATTTATGGAAGTGATATCCTAATCTGAACCTGAATTAAGGCATGCAGGCTGAAGAGTACACCTGGTCAGTCTGCACAATAGACATTTGATAGAGAAAAGAGGGTAACTTTTCTACTGTTTTCTTTATAATGCTTAAATCCTTCCACTTGAACCTCATTTCTTGGGGGTTTTCTTTCTTTTCTTTTTTCTTTTTTTGTACTGTGTGCTACTATTCAAACTATTAAAATATCTCCTTTTCTTAACATTTTCTGCAACTGTTTGCCAGAAAACAAACAATGAATCAAGACAAAACCATTACTGTTCTTTTAAAAAAAAAAAAACACACCTGGTACTTCAGAACTTGTGGCGACACTAGGAATGTGCACTTTGAGAGGACTATTTCTCACTCTTACCATATAGTGTATACATAGCTCCCATCAATACATTTAAGGATCTCAAAGCATTTTGCAAAACATCTAAGCCTCACGACAACCTCTGACTGAACAGAGATGACATTCTTGGTGGTTCAAGTTCATAGGCAATTCAGGGGTTTTTTTAATTAATTTTTCCTGGGTTCGCATCCGTGGAGTTTCACTGAAGTTTCACTTTGAATGAAACTGAAAAACAGTTAGTCATCCAAAAAAAATTAAGATTTGCATGATTGCCATCCCAAATCATAAGAGGGTAGAGGTTAAAGAAAGCTCTTCAATGCTGTTCTGTGGTCTGGTCAACTCTAATGCTCCAGTAGGCCTCTTATATATAGCTTTCCTTTTCTGTTTTCTGGTATGTGGAGACTTGAGAAACCAGTTCTCTGCCAGTGTCATAAGTGGATGGCTCTTTCCAAGCTCCTCAATGGCAATTGACTGACCTGATTCCCCACCTGCCATCAGTCAATAACTGGAAAATTAAACACACCTCGTTTTTCCCAGATACCTTCAGGAAAGTCTGCTGCAAATCTCACCCAACCATCACAGAATGCACCACTTTAACCGGAAATTCCAAGGTGAAATATGGCCTAGGTTTATCTCAGTGAGTGTTCTAACCAACCTGAGTTCAGAGTCTGGTATTGAAACCTGAGACCAGGTAACTTTCACCTGGTTTCACATTTCATAAGGAAAGCTTCTCATTGCTCTGCTTGGCAGGTAGGAGATAGAGAAATTATTATTGTTCACAATTTTGAAATGAAACTCAGAGAGGGTAAGTGTCTTCTCCATGGCCAACACAGTGAGTCGGTAATAGAACCTGATTCCTAGTTCTTTACCCCATTGTTAGTGTCTTCTGCTCTGAAAACTCAGCAACATCTTTTCAACCTTAACAAAATATGTTCTCAACCAGTGTAGAGCTGTTATTAATAACCATTGCATTTTGTTAGGAAATTTCTCTGAATTAAATTAAAAGTTTTTGCCCAACATTGGCTTTTATTATGAAAACCCCAAATAACACTCAGAACCACTGTTCACAAATAGCTTGTTACTTCAGTGGGATAGGGGACTCAGCATGCTTTTTCGGTGGAGTAGTTGCATCCATGACTAAAGTTCTGTGGACTTAGCAGACAGTTGGGTAGAGCTTTCTCTTCATTCAGGTGCTACTAGTTGCAGTACTTAACATACCCCCTTTAGTCCATCAATCAGCCAATCTTTCGTGCATATATCTAACCTATCATATATATATATATATATATTTTCACACACTGTGCTTTTCATCTTTTCATGTCATTCTGGTCCCTTAATAGTTGTTGCTCTTCTCTGAATTACCTTCAGTTTGTTACATCTTTTTGATACTGAGGTTTCCTCCATTTACATAATGTTTTTCTTGTTTAATTAGGCTAATAATAAACTATATATATGGAATTCTACAATTAAAAATATGCATAAAAACAGGAATAACTAAATGACTGAAGCTTTGAGCTATTTATGTTTTATCAATTTAAAAGGACTTAAGTCAAAAGAGTAAGAAACCTCTTTAGCTGTTACTGTACAATTAATACATAATTAGAAGCTAGTTATTTTACCCATTACTAGTTGCTAGTTATAGATGCATTAATGTTGATACACTTAGTGTGGATACTATATTTTATAATCTCCTAATCCTCAAACTGTGTGCATTAGTCTTCCAAGTGATCATATAATCATTCTGGGCCAGGATGTGATCCCCTTATTTGCATGGGTGAGCAGTTATTCTCCTTATTCCCATTAACTTCATTGGGCCTACATGTGTAAGTAATTATTCGTTAATGAGTATAAACAATTCACAATCCGGCCTAATGTATGTCTTCTCATCCTTTATCACTCCCCCCCCACACACACACATCCCTTCCCTGTCATGTAGTCAGTCTCCTCCTATTGTTCTCATCCTAAGGCCAAATCTTGGAAACATTTACTACACTCATTACACTACTCTGCATTATGGACCTGATCCAAAGTCAAATGCAGGCAAAGGAAAGATTGGCTTCATTGGGTTTTGGATTCAACTCTGTTTTTGATAGTGAGTATGCAGATACATTCCTTATATGCAGATACACACCTTAATGCACATTATAAAATCCCTGGGACAGGGACTGAATCTTTATCTCTTTTGCAGAGCCCATGAGCACTTGTGCATTACATAAGTAATAGATCATTGAAGTCCATAGAGGTTCTTCACAGAAAAATAGCCTCCCAAGATGACACAAGTTCATAATTACATACTATTTTAATTTTTAATCATCCAAAAAAAGTTTTGAAATCACTAAATCCATATATTGTTTTACTCTCTCAAAGGAAAATTTAAAAAAAAAATATGTTTAGTACATGTCCTGTTTAATGCCATATCACTTCTCACCTATGATTGTTAAATTGTGTGGAAGCGATTGTGGAGCTCAGGCTGTTGTGCAGAAAATGTCTGCTGTGGCCTGACAATGAGGTAGCTTGTAAAAGGTTGGCGATCTTGGCTCTATTCCTAGTTCATTCAGCTGACAATTGAGCTAGGCCAGGGAAAGAAATTCAGCCAAGTAGATGGGTGCTTTCTGTAGAAAGCTGATCAAGGTTAGGCAACAGTTGATGTAATGAGTCTCTTTTATTTAACGCCTCTGAATCTTCTCACCTGATTCAGGAGGATATGAAACTGGGGTTATGTTGAACACTTTTTGGGAATTACCAGAGAACTTCAGATATTAACTGCCCTCTGCACCCAAGAATGACAATTGCCTGGTCCTTGCTAGCAAAACCATTTTAAATGCACTAATGTATTAAGATTACTCTTCATTGTCTCATATCTTCTTTAGCCCCTATAATTATAACAGTTTTTATAACATTTCAAAATTATTGCTCCCTGATATGATGCTAAAGCTAAACACTGTCTCCTAGTGGATTCTTTCACTGTTCAGTCATGGATCATATACTTTCAAAGGATCTTGCCTTAAGATCCTCGGAAGCTTGATTACTGGGTTGGTGTGAGAGGCATATGCCCTGATGTGGACAAATGTTCATACAGTCCTCTTGACCTCACTGGAGTTGGAGTTCATCCTTATTTGTTCATCATAGACCTGTAGGTTCTGCCTAATTGTTAGAGGTAGAGAGAAAGCCTGGAAACAGCTTTTAACAGGCAAAAAAAAAATGGTGCCCCATTGTAAATAAGGTGTGTTAGTGAACATACAAAAACAGCATCTCTTTTTAACTGAGAAACATGGGCACCCTTATAGAAAAGTCCTAAACAATTATTAGGCATGAAATCAATAGTGGTCTATAATAATTACTCCTTCTAATAACCAGGAATTTCATAGATATCCTCTTGCTAGGATTTTTAACTATGTTAGAGAAGGGATATAATTTCCTTATTACATCCTAGAGGATTTTTCCATATATGGATGATAGAAGTGAGTCGTGTTCTTGCAGAGCTAGAGAACGTTCAACCAAACATGCTTTTTAATATATAAAACAATTAATTACACAAGACATAAGTGAAATTTCATCGTGTGTATCAAAACAGAATTCATATTTCCAAATCTCTGTACCTCCCATAGGGGAGATGGGGAGAGATGATGAACTGAACAAAACATGTGCAGCCAGCTACACAAGAAATATATATTGACTCTGTGCTCTGTGGTGATAATTAAATGTGGATAGTCTTCACTAGCACTTCATGAAATACCATGATGATTACGTATGCTTAAAAAGTACAGCAGAAAGTACTGTGAACTAGAGTATTATAAAGTAAGGGCTTGATTATGCCATTTAGGCACAACTGTGCCATGGAAGCAGTGCCGTGTCACACAACAACAGTGAAAGCTGAAGGGAAAAAATGAGCTTTCTGCTGAGCAGGGGTGTGTCCAAGCTTCATCATCCTTTAAATGGTGCAGCCAACTCATCCTGTTGCACCCAGCCTGTGCAGTGGGCTGGCGCAGAAGGAGAGGGTTTGGCTATGGCCAAGTGACCTCCAGGCTCTTGTAGGTTGGCACATGCATCTGTGGGCACACAGAGCAGATTTTGTGAGCGTAAGGACTGTGATTATAAATGGACTAAGGAGGCTGCTTTTATCCTACTCCTGCTCACCTCTGATTCAACCTGGCCATAACCCCCCCTCCCCCCCCCCTGGCATTATTATAGGAATCGCCTTTTTGGGGGGGGGGCGGGGGTTATAGCTATTTTGTTCTTCACTTTGTTCTCTTAGTGTACTTTTTTCTTTTAAAAATGTTTCACTTGAAATAATGAAGTACTAAAGAGCTCAGTTTAGGAAAGAAAAAGGTGGTGGGTGAATGGACAGCTGCTGTGTGTAGGATGTTCAGATTATCTTCGGTGCTGTCATTTCAGCTCTGCTGTAGGAGTGTAGCAAATGGCATTAATGCAATAAAACAATACTGAGCAAATTTCAGTTCTGGCCTTACATTGGCAAAAAGGGTGTCTTACCATCATTGTCATATTTTATTTTTCAATCGCTAAGACATTCACACTTGCCCAATTCCTACCCACACGCCATCATTGCTGATACACACAACAAAGACTGCTCAAAAAATTACTTATTTATTGAAGTGAGCCTTTTCAGGCAAGAGACGGAATATGAGAACTCAAATATATCACAGCTCTGACAACATGATTACTAAGACCCTATGCCTGGTCTCTATAGTAATAGAAAATAAATCTCTTTTAAATTAGCCAAGTTCATTACATGATTGTCAAGTTTTGAATTGTGTAGCATTTTTTTCACTTGATACATGTCTCTCAGAATAAAATGAAAATGAACCAGAAGTTATATTATATTTCTGAACTATAGTGTACTATATGGCATGTGCTCCAAAATTAAATGTCATACTCACCTTTTCAAAGGATGCAGCAGCAATGTTTTATGCAATACTTTTAACATACTAGAGCATTTTAAAATTATCTGCCTTGTTTAACTCTTTACATTTTTAGGTTTTGTAAAGGTTTTTTAGATGGCAGATTATAGTGTAGGAGAAGAATTTAGGTTTTACCTTAAAGAAATGTTGATGGTTGCTTCTGTATATAGTATATATGGAATCTGATTTTCATTTTAGACTTTATGTATTATGTACTTGGGGAGGGGAAGAGAGTATCTGTCTAATAATAATAATAATCCTTAAAGAGTATAGTGTTTTTTATCCATAGAACTTAATGCACTCTACAGAGGGTGGGTAGGGTATAATTAATTATTGCCACATTTTTCCATTCTTACCCCAACCCTCAAACATATATTTTAAGGCCAAAAATATCGAAACTGACTATTGCTGGAGACACTGGTTATATAGTGTGATTGTCAGAGACAATGGTTATCTTCAGCTTCCATTGACTTCACTTGGAATTCAAGGTGCTTAGGACATCTGAAAGTCAGGCCCTAGATGTCTCAAGCTGGGTACTGAAAAACAGACTAGCAAAATTAATGAAGACTTTCAAAAATTGTAGCCTCGGTGACTTACTTAGATTCTCTGGTTCCTGGTCCCTTGTCTATGCTGCTAGACTACTTTAGCTACATGACATTGACAGTGAATGAGACCAGACTCTGTGAGAACAGTGATTTTATATTTTTTACATTTCAGCCTGCTGTTGGCGGTAATACCACCAAGAAACCCCATGAGTGCACTAAACATCTAGCCTTCTTTGTCATTTCCCGAATTTGGACCTCTCCACTGGTAACAAATGGAACAGATATTTCTGAATAAAGTGTCTGTGATCATAGGGAGGCATGATAGAGCCAACTTAAAAGGTGTCGTATTGGGAGAGTAGAAGTAGTACTCTGGAATTCTTGGTACTGTGGTGTCCTGCACTCTGAAGGTGGCACTAGGTCAATTAAACATTGTCAGGGTTATGTCTGCATAACTTGGGGATTGCAGGAATGGCAGAAGTTCTGCACCAAAGCCCAACTAATCTGCTTGCATCTGAAAGAGGCTAGAACTATCCACTTTGGAAGCCCTGTGCCTCTATACCAGTTCTAGAACCCGTTGGCCATCCCATAAAGCAGCAGATCCATTGGAGTTATACTGCTAAAGACTCCAAAGGCAGAGATTACATTAGCTTTGCTCCAGATTTCACATGAGTCTTGTAAGGGATAATGCACATGCCTCTGCTTCCAACTTTTCTTGTCCTCAACCTGCCCCCTCTACAGCCACAGATCCCTAACCCTTCACAGCATTCTTTGCAAAATCTGCAGTCGTGAAGAGGACTGTGTTGTGGAGGCAGCTTAGCCCCCCCACCTCTTTGTGGAATGGGGCAGATCTGATTGTAGGGTCTCCTGTGCATTGGTCCATTCGGGAGAATGAAAGAGCGCAATATGTCTGTTTAAAATTTCTTACATTTTTATTTGCTACAAAATTTCTGATCCTTAGTCTGATGTAAGTCAGAAATCAGGCAGTCAATGCAATTGTACTAATGAAAAGCTACTGTATGTGAGAGGAGAATCAGGCTCAGAATCTTCACTTACTAAGTATTGGCTAGTGTTGCTTTTGTGTTGCTAAATTGCTGCCACATTGCACCTTAGAGATGACTGTTTTTCAGTGATGAATGAAGTGATTATTTTAGTCCATAAACTGCTTGGCGATCCTTTTGGATCAAAGGTAGTAAATAAAAGTAAAATGTTATCTCTATGTATACACAGTACTTTAACTGTTCACAATCTTCTTTAAAAGTTACATATAGAAGAACTTTTATTTTAATTACATTTTTAATCAGTAAGTTATTTAGACCGATGGATCACCAGGTAGTAATATACAGAATATAGATGTTACTTTGCTCATGACAATAAGAATATGAATACTACACATCTAAAAACTATATTTGAATGTTGCTTAATTCATTGAATGTGTTTCATTTGTTAGATCATAAATAAAAGAGAAGTTAACCCTGTAGGATTGTATCTAATTGAAGAGAATATGATAAAAGTTGTCAATTTAAATATACGTAAGTGCTGTTTGGTGCCCAAACCTAATGGGTTAAAATCCTAGAGCTTGGTTTACCACTGTGTACTCCAGTTTTATGCCACTGTAATTCTTCTGAAATCAATGGAGCTACATTGCCATAAACCCAGAACAACACAGAAGAGATTCGGGCTATAGGCTGCATCACCATATTAAAAGAGAGAGAGAGAATGAAATTAAATTGGATAGTTATATAATGTACAAAGGTGGTGGGTTATGGAAAGAGAGGCGATGAGGTTGCAGCTGTTGTTAACTAGGTATTTTGCAATCTATTTCTGTTGGATCCAGTCCATTAGGATTTGTATTCTGGTTAAGTTACTAATAGAGGCCTTGGTCCTGTAAATTGTACTCTCACGAGTGACCTGTTTGAAATTACTGGGCCTACTCACTTAAGAAAGAATTACTTATATGAGTAATGGCGCCGAGCTGGATCCAGAGTTTTTTTTACTGTGGTCTTGGCATTTAAGATGCATTAAAACTAGTACTATTGAGCAATTTTAGCAGGGACTGTATAAAGGAGAATAATAATTATACCATATTTGGCACTACATGAAATGATAAAAGGTATACTTACAAACACTTTAAAAACACTGATGTATGGGCTATTAGTATAAAATTACCAAGAATGGATTAGAGATCTTAGAACTTTTTCAGTAATCATGGTGTGACCTCAGATAATTGAAAAATTGGAATAAATAAGTGTTGTGAAATTGAGAGTACAATTCAAGCACCTGAAAGATTTAATTTGGACTAGTTTTCAGTTATTTAGTTCAAGTTGAGAATTACTCTGTTCAACATCATGCATTGTTTGGGATTATATTCAGGGAAGAAAAATATAAAACATTTTAAATTAATCCATTGGGATTAGTAGAAAATAACATGGATAGAACACGCAGGAACGTATTGATAAAATTTGAAAAATGACAAAGTTCTTGCAGGGGAATTGTAAAATGGGAGTTTTGCCCTTATGGCACACTACAAGATGCATGAATATTCATTGCTAAGCAGATAACACTTCAATAAGGAAATACTCATGGGAATATATTTTGATATACAGGGACAGACCCTCCGGTTCTATAAATTGCCATTAACTTCAGTGGAGCATTTGACACCAACTGAGGATTAGTTCCATAATGTCTTTTGGTTAGATATGGCAAACTCTTGTGATGTTAGTAATAATAATAATAATAATATAATATAGCACATAGTTAGTCCAGAGTGCAGACAGAGCAGGTGGCTTAAACTCTGGGGAGAAACATGTAGAAGACCTGGGAAGAGGAATCCTCCCACTTTGTTACAGAGCTGCTCCACAGAGGTGTTTCAGTTCAATTGCTACTTTTGTGGCTCCAACCTTACCCCCATGGGTGTAAGTCCCACTCCTCCCCACTTCGTACATGCTGCTGTACAGGCAGGCTCCAAAGAGCAGGGCATTCCCACATACTCTGGCTACCCTTCCACACTGGTTCTGCTGCTAATGGGACCTCTCTGAGCATAGACAAAAATGCAAGATTTCTCCCTATATGCAGCAATCCAGAGGGCAGAATCCAAAGAATGCATAGCAAGCATTTTGTTATTATTTTCAGAAGTTACAACACCCAGGCCTGAAGCAGCTATGCCACAAAAATGGATTCTAGGTAGTTAACTAGATTAAGACAGAAAGTAAATTCTCTGTCACTGCCTCGCCAAAGAATCAGCCTCACAAAACTAACATTACACGATTTCTTCAAAGATTGTACACTCTTGGCATGCTAAGATAACTTGTAAGACTATGTGTAACAGCACCATCTGGTGACTGCTGTTCCCTAACATGTTTATACATTTTTATTGCTAAACCCAATTTTTACAACTGTGTTTTAAGGCACTAGTCTTAACTGACAACTGATTCAGTGCTGATGGAGAAGTTTTAAACAAACCTGTATTTAAGCTACTTTAGTATAAAAAATCATCTGAAATCTTGGGTGAAAAGTTGCTTTTTGTATTTTGATAACTAAACAGTCAATGGAATTTTAGGAAGCTTTCTTACAAAAAATAAAGACAAGAATCATCTTTGAACTAAGTACAAAGGGTAACTCTTTTCCCCAGAAAGTGTTTCCTCAACCTTAAAGTACAACTATTTAGTGCAGCTAGTGCAATGTATTAAGAAGGTCAGCTAAGTTATAAAGAATTGTATGCTCCTATTGTACTTAAAGAGATGCTGTATAAAACGTCATTGGGGGAAAAAAAGAGAGATGAAGAATTGGAATTTGGGTTGCTTTAGAAGCCCTGAGTCACTCTTAAGGATCTTCTCCTGCCAGGTGCTAGGCATAGTCAGTGACCATCGACTTCAGTTGGAGTTAAAGGTGCACAGCACCTGACAGAATCAGGTTCTAAGTGCATTATTCACCACATCTTTTAAGAATAGAAACAAGATTATATACATACAGCAAGAGAAAGAAAAGAGATGGATTGAAGTTATCAACCTTCATGTGCTGTGCTGCCTTTATTTAAAATGGCATAATTAGGAAGATTGTATTGCACATGCCTAAAATATAGATTATTAAATTTAAGAACTTGATGACTCCAGGTCAGTCTGGACTTCAGTCTGGACTCCAGCCATGGCACTCAACTTGAACAGCTATAATGAAAGTGAGTAGTGATGTTGCTGGCTCTATAGATAAGAGGGCACTTTTTTATTGGCTGCATCAGGACTTTTGATTGCATTGATTGCAAGTTTTTTAGGAGAAACCAAATAAAAGGTCATACTTTATATTAAGTTTCCATTCACAAATAGTGTATAAAAGGTTAATAAATTGTTTTAATAAATGGTTAATTAGCTTTTAGAGTTCAAAATGTTGATAGGTTGCTTAGAACCAGCTACAGCACTTTCTACTGATGTGCTTATAACCATGTACAACACATACTGCTTATTTGTAACATAATCATAACATTTATTAATCAGCTTTCAGCCCTTTATATAAAGCTTCCTTTCATAGCTACCTTATAAAATATGATCAAATAAACTTAGCTTTTAGACCAAAAGTGGAGAGTAGGAATGACAGGAACACTTACATGGTAAATACATATACGTTAAAACCTGTGAGAGAGGATTCTGGGGGAGGAAGTCTCTGTTAAGATTACATCCCTTCTGTTGTGTGACTTCTCTACTATGGAATAACCTGCTGGACCCATAACAAACCTTGGAGGATCCCTGTGGATCTACAAGAATACTAGCCATTCACATGGAGGCCCTGTGCTTCTGCACTGAGCTAATCCACCATCCCTGTCAGTGAAGGTCATACCTCCAGGTTGCAACAGCCACCGAAACCCTCATGTTGGTTGGGTTGGGTTTCACAGAGAAGATGATTCAGTCCCAAAGTATATTCCTATGTTTTAGTTATCAGTTCTAGGGATTAAAGTTTCTACCGAAAGGGGGAAGAACAATAGCTTCGCTCTAAATAGATGGTGTACTAAACTTGAAGTGCCTTCCACAAGAAGAACTGATTCATTTAAATAAAATGACATGCAAAAGGAATGTCTGGATAGTAGACTCCTCTTCATTTCGTACATGGAGGAAAAACTACTAGACAAAGAAGCCATCTTCAATATACTCTATTCCATATCAGTTATGTTGGGGATGGTGAACATATGCTCAGAAAGCAGCTTAATGGTTAGCATTATCTTGATCTTTACTTATTTCTCTGACTTTTATTACTTTAGTTGACTTCATCCTACCTTCTTATTATCTTGGCAAAAGTTTTCAAGTGCAACTAGTGATTTTTTTTTTGGATGCCCACCTTAAAATATATTATAGGGGTCTGATTTTCAGAGAGGGGCTTGCTAAACACTTTTTAAATATCATGTCCTTTTATAGAGTCTCAGTATGGACACCCAAATCACTAATCACCTTTGGAAATCTTGACATGTAATCTTGACATTGTGTGTAACTAAAACTGTTTTGACAGTGACCTCAATCTTAAAAAAAAGAAGAAAAAAAGAAAAATCTGTGAACCTATCATACGCTTTTCTTTTCCTTGCTCCTTCTACTGTTGTGAAGAGACACTTCATAAGCAAGAGAAAGAGAGGTAAAGATGCGTACTGTAAGTGTTTGTAAAGCTACCAGTTAAAATAAGTATTTAAATGCATAGCCACAGCTCCTGAGGATTATAAATGCTGGATTAAATTTATAAAAAGGAGTAATACAGCACTGTTGTACAGGCTCGCCACTGTGATGTTTACTTTCCAATCACTGCCATTGTCAGTATGCTGAGGATCGCAACATTTGTCATGTTGACATCAGCTCATGAATTGGACCACCACCACTAATGGCAAAATCTTAAAAGATGTAAAGAGCTTTTCACCTTTTCTAATCCTTAGTTGAAACTTGACAGCTGAGAGCAAGATCCAGAAAAGAGATTGCATATTCTTATGCATTTGGTTAAACATCATAGAAGCTGGTGGGTGTAACAGCCACCTTTCATTCAGAATAACTGTAAAAAGCAGCTGAGCTCTTTTTATGGAAGCAGACAGCTGAAACAACAGGAGGACCACCCAAAGCACAGGCACATGGCAAGGCTTGAGTAAAAGCTGAACCATGTAGCCCAAGAGGTTTCCCTAGGACCTGATATAACAATGACAGGGCATTGATTGGTGGAGCTGTATGTATGAGAAACAGTGAGAAACACCAAAGAAGCCACAGACATAGTCACAGAAGCACTGGTACTGTGGCCCTAAGAACAATTAGCTTTTTTAGAAAAAAGAGTGTTTTGAGCAAGCAGCTGGCTGGAAAGGGGACTGGAACTGTGAGGAAAGAGGCTGTCTTCTGCTATGTTCAGGGAAACAGGACTTTGTATGCATTCTTTGTACATAAACAGGATTGCATAAAAGAAATACCTTACTCCATTATAAATTTCTCCTCCTAACAGAATAAAATGGCAATACCCCAAGTTTTGGACTAACCACTCATTGAAAAAGGGGTAACAGTAACACATAGTGGATGGAAGTGTATTTTTAACTTTTAGCCTCAGATATATGTATGCATGCAGGCAACTTTATTTAAAAACATTTACTAACAAAGGGAAATTTAAGGAATGGTGAAGAATGATGGGTAAAAATAATGAGTTGGGTTTGAGGAAAAGACGTTGGAGTTTGATGGGAAATGTGTATAAAGGGCAGCACCGACTCCAGGGTTTTTGCCGCCCCAGGCAGCCAAAAACAAAACAAACAAACAAACAAAAAAGCTGCGATCGCGATCTGCGGCGGCAATTCGGCGGGGGGTCCTCCCGCTCCAAGCGGGAGTGAGGTACCCTCTGCCTTGTCGCCGAATAGCTGGACGTGCCGCCCGAAGCACCTGCTTGTTAAGCTGGTGCCTGGAGCTGGCCCTGATAAAGGGTGTGTTTGCAGTGGAATTGTCTTTATAGTGAAATTGTATTTTCACAGAACAGAATCACTCAGTGGAGAATACCTGCAACTGCAGCCATAATCTGCACAGTGCATTGCATGGAGAGAATTATTAATTTCATAGATTCTAAACTAAGTTTACCACTGGAATCATCTAATTTGACCTCCAGCATAACAGAGGCCATAGAACTCCCCCAAAATATGCTCTCATTGAAAAAAGAATTATCTTTTAGAAAAACATCCATTTTTTATTTTAAAATCGCCAATGATGGAGAATCCACCACAACCCTTGGTAAATTGTTCCAAAGGTTAATTACCCTCATGGTTACAAATTTACACCTTAGTTTACACTCTGAATTTATCTAGCTTCAACTTCCAATCATCAGATCTTGTTATACCTTTGTTTGCTAGACTGAAGAGCCCTCTATTATCAAATTTTTGTTCCCCGTGTAGGTACACGTAAGCTGTGATCAAGTCACCCCCTTAACCTTCTCTTTGTTAGCTAAATAGATTAAACTTCTTAGGTCTATCACTGTAAGGCATGTTTTCCAATCCTTTCATCGTTCTCTGAATCTTCTCCAATTTATCAACATCAGTTTTTGGACTTTATTTCTGTTTTCACTATATTCACTCTACATTGTATTGTGTCCTTTGCCTAAGAGAACTGGATACGAGTACTCCAATATTTGCTGTATTATCTCTACCTCCCTATACATACTATAGACAATATTGTGGTAAAAATTATTTAATTGTGTAATCCAACTTTGCTGCACCCAAAATCATCTTCCTTGCCTGTTGTTCTGACCATATCATGCCCCTCTTCAGTCTCTCAAATGGCTTCTGAATACACTGAGTGTCAAGTGTGAACTTTTTGTCCTTGCTCTCTAGGCCCTTTAGCAGTCCACTGGACTGTAGTTTCCACCCCCCCTGCCTTCCTTAGCCTTTTGTTAGTTTTTCTTTCATAGAGATCTTTCATAGATGAGATCTTTCATAGATCTCATCTCAAATTAGATGATAAATTCTTCAGGGCAGGATCTGTTTCTTCACTTACTTTGTAAAGTGCCTTGGTGATGGGAGTTGCAACATAAAATAAATGATCAATAATCATAATAGTGTGTCTTGCTTTTAAGGGTGACCGCTGTATTGCTCTACATCCATATGGAGATATCACTGGGAGTTCTGTGTGTGGACTGAAAGCAGAATATGGCCCATAAGATAGAATCAACAATTCACTCTAACTACACAGTACAAAATGGAAATAAAATATTAAATATCATAACTAGAGTTTGTTTTTTAATAAAAGGAAAAAAATGGATTTAGGACCAGTTTTTGAGAGGTCCTTGAATGGCTATGTAGCAGCCGAGTGACACACAGGAAGCCCCTGCCCACAGTAGCTGTCACTGTACCACCTGGTGTCTGAGGCATATAGGGTATATCTACACTGCAATTAAAAAAACGCAGCTGGCCTGTGCCAGCTGGCTCAGGCTCAAGCTGCTGGGCTGTTTCATTGCTGTGTAGACTTCTGGGCTTAGGCTGAGCTTCGAGATGGGAGGGTCCCAGAATTCAGATTGCAGCCCAAGCCCAAAAGCCTGCACTGCAATGAAACAGCCCCATGGCTGGAGCCTGAATCAGCTGGCATGGACCAGCCACAGGTTTTTAAAAGCAGTGTAGACATGCCACAAAGGCTTATCTTCCCAGCTCCATCCCACAAAGTAAGGTGCCAAAAAGGTGGCAGGGAGGAGGTAGCCTTCCCCGGCCTTCCCTCTGCACCAGCTTGCACAGCAGACCTAGACAACTGGGAAGGTGAGAGAATCTGTGCCGCCCCAATGGATGGAATTTATTGAATCTGCCTGTGTTCATAGAGTGGAGCTGGGAAAAATTGTTCCTCAGTCGCAAATAATCTTTCCAGCACCTCCACCCGGATCAGTGCAGCTCATCTCCACTCTACTCTCTACACAAAAACAGCACAAACTAGCCCTTTGTGTATATAGTTTCTGCGTTCCAATTGATCGTGTGTGTATTTTCCAATTTACAATAACCTCTTCTTGCACTTTCAGCGATTAGGTGATAGTCTGCAATAAAAGATTTAAACATTGAAATATGTGAGTAGGAAATTACTGGTGCATGGAACTCTTCAGGAATTCTTCAATGAAACACTTTTCATTGGAAAATGCCACGTTGTTGAAACCGGAACTTTTTGCAGAAATGTGTGTTTCACCAAGATGGTATTCTCAAGTCAAGGCTGGAATTGTGAGAGAAAGATCCCAGAATATCCAATAGCTCAGTGGTTACAGCCCTCAAATGGGATGTGAGAGACCCATATTCAAGTCAGGCCTCTGAATCAGGCAGCACAAGCATTTGGATCCCCTGTGAATACCCTAACCGCCAAGCTCTTGGCTACTGTGGCCCACATGCCTCTCAGTGTTTTTCATGAAAAAATTTACAAGGTCTCATTTTTATACTGATGTGGAATGAAAATAAAGTTTGAAACCTCAAAATTTGTCATAAAGTAGAATTCTTGCTTTCAAGCCAGACCTATTGGTGTGTGCCAGCTCTGTCTTTGTATTTGTCTTTTGTGATGCTCGATTTGATTTCACAGTGCCTAATAAAAGCGAGACACAAAATTTGCCCTAATTTAGTATTATTTTACTTATTGAAAGATTTAGCCATTTCATAGCTACATTATTTTGGCAGTATTAAAGCTGTATTAAAACAAGTTAGATTTAAGAAAGAAGTGGGTAATGGATGACAACATAATTACTAGGTACCATATTTCCACAATTAGCTGTGAAATTTATGCTTAAATGTTATTTGCATTTTAATTTTAAAAAAGATAAACAAAAACATTTATCTTTGAGAGCTACATTATAAACATGTTTATTGTATCTCAGGTCTTTTCCTAGGTTATGTGATTGAAAAGTTGCAATAGCACATTTTCCAATTAAAATATTATTTAACTGGTAATATGTATTTCCTCAAGGTGCACACTAATCTTTTTTGGTAGTAAGAATCTAACCTTAATTAAAAACTCTTCAGTTTGCATTTAAAATGACTCTCTCTCTCTCTCCCTCTCTCTCTCTCTCTCTCTCTCTCAAAAAAAGCAAGTCTATTTAATTTAGCAAGTGAGTGTAGTCTAGAGGGTGGAACAGTCTCGCTATGTAACTTTGGGCAAATAATTTAGCCCCCTTTTACTTCAGTGTATCCAGCAGTATAATAGCAGTATAATAATACTCACTCTAGGTATCATCAGATAAAAGATAGTATACTTTGTGCATAAAGTATTATTTTTATTAGTACTATTTTTAGATGTAGATTTTCTTTTTGACATTTATATTCCTAAATATTTGCTTATTTCTTAAACCTTGCTTTAGACCCACCCTTGGACAAGTTCTTCCAAAGCATTTTGAACCCTGTATAACATTCACTCTGAAAAGGCACAGATAGGAAAAGCTATGCCAAATTTCCATAGCTGAGATTTCCTGTGGAATTGTTTGAGGGAGTTGTTACAGGGCTTTCCCTTCACCCCCCTCCCCTGGTTCTTGTCACACAGACAGAAAGCAGAAGACCAGAAGTCCGAAGTGCAGGCAGTGCAATGTTTATTGGGGTTAGTTCCAAGCAAACATATCCATAGCTCTACACACCGACAGCGTCTGTTTCCCAGTGTTCCGTTCCCAGCTCTGATGCTGCAGAGCATTTACCCCGTGTCCCCCTTCCCAGCTCTGAGGCCGCAGATCCTTGCCTATGTCCCTGCTTGTTCCCCGTTCCCCATTCTCTATTCCCACCTCCTCCTCCTTAACAGGCCCAAATATACCTGCAATGCATGCCCCGTCCCATCCCTTACAATTTATGGTCATGTTCCTTTTTGGGGGGTCTTGGGTCTGTGGTCTTCATCGCACCCCTTTTGTACCCCATGGAAGGGGTAAGGAATGAGATTCCGCTACAGTCAGGGACAGGCATTTCTTTGGTCTTTTAGTGTTTTATATTATATTGCATATTAAATTTTTTTATTAAAGCTAATGTTTAAAAAATTATATACTACATAGGTTGGGAAAAGAGTGTCTGTACATCTGGGTATAGTGCTTAGATTATCTACAAATACAAAGTTAGTTTTTAAAAGTCATATGATACATAGAGTACATAATCAGCAATAACCCAAATTTAGGTGAATAGATTTAACAATACAGTTTAGATATTAGAATCCGAATATGCGGGTACATCACTCATGAAAAGTTGTACAGAGATTTGGTTATGGAAAGCAAAATATATCAATGAGTGGGGATTGTCCCTCAGTAATTGAGAATTGGGTTGGTTGTCCATTTAGAAAATACAATCCATGAGGCAAATATTTGTTACTTTCCTGACTGCGCTTCTCATCCGCACACCAGCTCATCCCTCCTGGTATTGCTGATGTCCAGTGATGTGTCTATGTAGATGTCCCTCGACCCCCTGATGGCGTCCGACACCATGAGTTGCTGCATCAGCCGAGCATAGCATTGACTGATTCCGCATTCTCTCAGCACTCGCTCATTACTGGGGTCCCATGCACCTAAGGCTCCGACGATCAGTGCGTGTGTCCGGACTTGGTAACCCTTAGCTCTCAAGGTATCGGCCAGAGGGTCGTATTTCTCTACCTTTTGAGCTTGGGTATTGTGGAAGGCCAGGGTCCTGTTCTCAAATGGCACTATGACATCCACAATGATGATCTTCTTCCGGTCCTCACTGGTGATGACGATGTCTGGTCACAGTTGGCTGTCGGTTCCGGGGATGGCGGAGTTTATGGCAATCTTCCCCACGGGTGGTGGGATGGCTCTGGCCAGGCAATCTTGGATGGTGTTGTGTTGCAGCTGCCAAGCTCTCGAATGGGGCTTGCAGCTACACAGGACATGGGGTAGCGTCTCATTGGTGTAGCCGCACTTCCTGCTTCGCTTGTCTCGATTCCCGTGGCGGATGGCTCCGTTCAGTGGGATCCAGTTGAGCCGGGCCCCGTGGATGAACCTCCAGTCGGCAAATTGGGTGAAGCTTCCCCCGGGGAGGAAGTGGTTGCTGGCATCCTACTTGCACGTCACCTTGAACGCCTTGCCCTGGTCCAGCTTCCGTTTCAGGTTTTCCACGTATTGGCAGCAGATGGCATCCTCCAGGGTCCTCTCCAGCATGGGTCTAGCTCTCGGAGTGATGATGAGAGTGTGATCTGTATTCTTCACTTGTGGCACCAGGACTCCCAGCTCCTGGCGTTCCTCACACCACGTCCACGCACCTCATACCTTTTGTACCCCATGGGAGGGGTAAGGAGTGAGGTTGTGCTATGGTCAGGGGCAGGCATAGTGTTTTATATTATATTACACTCCCACGATACTCTAACACTTTAGCTCTATCCCTTATCTTTCCTCACTGTACTAAAAGCCCCATCTGGTTGTAGGAAATGCAACACACAGTGTCTTTGTTCATTGTTCTTCACATGTATTAGTATAAGATATAAGAGTATCAAAAAGTCAAGCCTCAAATTCTATCTCAGGCTAACAAACAGGCTTATATGTTAACAGGAGTTATGCAGGTAGTAAACCTATACCACTAACTATGACACTTAATAATCCTGGTACCTTATCCCAGACTCCAGAAAGCACATTGTATGGGAACTCATGAGGATGGTATCATATGGGCATAGATCTAGCCCCCAGGGATTTAATATTTTACGTGAAAACCATGAAACCCAAAACCTGTTGATAACTTCATGGTTTCAAGCTGTTTTTGTTTTTGCTCTTCAGATTTGATTGAACCTGAAGCTCATATTGAAAATCAGGATTTGTAAATTCAGGTGAACCAAAGTTTTAATAATAAGAAAAAATTGCTGAACAGAAACCAGTGAGTTTGCCACTTCTTTCTGTAACAGCTACCATGCATTACAGTGTCATATATTCCATAGCACTTAGCTATCATAAGAGTAGTGGCATTGAAAATTGTTTATTCTGATTTATTAATCTTATTCCACCTTCTACACTCCACAAACCATAGAAGGGAAGTTAGACATAATTGTGTCTTTTTAAATTTCTCTCCTCGGCCTAATGAGGAGCATAGATTGGAACATGGGTCCCCCACCTCTCTGGTGCATGCCCTTACCACTAGGGTCTAGAGTCATTCTCTGGCCCAATGCATATTTAATTATTTATACACAGTGGACCATTTTCATCAGGAGAGACTGAGAGCGCTCCATATTAGGCCACTCACCTGAGAGATGGGACACACATGTTCAGATTCCTTCTCCTTAGGCAGATGGAGGAATTGAACTAGGATCCCCACATTCTAAGAGATCCCTAACTACTGGGATAAAGGTTATAAGGGAGGCCGCCTTCCCCCTCCCCCGGCCATTTTGTGTGGAGTTAGATATATACCACGATTGTTTTTATAAGAAGGAGCTTAAGGACTTCACTCCAGGAGAGGGTTCCCTGCTCTGGAGACAGCAGAGATAGATACCTCCCTCTAGCCCAGACTAAGGCAACGTCTACATTGTACACCAAAGGTGGTGGCATGCAGGGTATGTGTAGCTACATCCAGCAGTGAAAAGTAAGCTGCATCCATACTGCAGTGTGTTAGCTCTATGAATCCGAGAAAGGCTAAGGCAGCGGCGAAAGGCTGCTGGAGCCTTTCCCTACTATTTCCCCACTGCCGGAGTTTTTTGCTGCAGCAGGGAAAGNCGCCTAATTCCCTGAGAGGGGGCTTAGATCCTTAAATCCCTTTGTGGATTTGGACCTTAAGTGGGAGCCGTGATCGGCTGGACCTGCGGACAGGGCAGGTAAACAAACCGGCCCGGCCCGCCAGGGGCTTTCCCTACACAAGCGGCAACCCCAGTTTGAGAAACACTGGCCTAGTTCAAATGAGAAGGTAACTGAAAAATAACACTCAAGCTAAACTGATGAGCTGTGCTAACTCAAGCTGTAGCCTTACCCCTCCCCCACTCCAGAGGCCAACCAACTCAAGTTAACATTACCGCCACACACTATTTATTGGTTCTTGGATGAAGATGGGATTCAAGTTAGAGGAAACACTCGAGTTGCCATTCAGGTTAACTCTGCAGTGAAGAGAAGTAGTTGTGTACCTCACATGACGTTATGAGGCCTAATACATCAGATTGTGAAGCTGCCATTACTATAGTAATGGTGGCCATATAAGTAACTAAAATAAATAATTATTTTCCTATTCTCTATTTGAAAAGTAGGATAATACCATGGCATTTACACACTACTGTGTAATAATTGTTGGCAACTGCTGACTTCATAATACTGACTTCTTTAGCCCAGTGAATGTGAAGCTTAATTAATATAAGTAAAGCACTTTTAGGCTGTTGGAGAGAAGGTTCCAAGTGATTATCTCAGACACATAGTATAAAAAAAACCTGTATAGAAAAAATATGATAAAATTCAGTGAGTTATTTGACCTGAAGTGGTGAGGGGAAAATAAAAATGTATGCGCTAGGTTTTAGGAACAAATGCACGATACTTATACTGTATCACCTGAGAAATAGTTGATCATAAAATTAAAAATTGTATTTGGATACATATGTACAAGTGGGAAGACTTAAGATTGTATGTGCAACCTTCATTTTAACATTTCTTGGCTTTTGCGTACTTAAATGTATAACTTTAGAATTTTTTTAACAGGGTTTTGGTGGTAGAGGTAGAGGAGTTTGTAAGAAATAGAAAACGAGGATGCTTTTTTTTTGTCTAATGTGGTTTCACATTACTACACGTAATGACTCTTAAAGACTTCAGGATTCAGTGTGGACAGCATTCTGAAACTTGATGTCTTTCATAGTGTCAACTTGTCTGCTGTGAGTTCCATTCATACCATCAGAACATAAAGGTATGAACTAGTGCATTCCCTACCTTGTTGAAACTAGTCAGTTGAAACTGATTTTTGCTTAAGGTTCAGGACTGAAACTGAGCTCTTTATTTAAAGTTCACATAGCTATTACCCCATAGACTTGGTGTCTGGCAGAGCTCATGACCCTAATAAAATTCTGTAAAAGTACTGTGTAGCAGTTTGATTTTTAACACATGCACCTGGATGATTGAAATCTTATTGAATTTGTCCTTGTGCAGTAGATGTTGAGCAGGTGATGTTTAATCCTTGTTACTGTTCCTCTACTGTTGTCCTAGCTCAAAGACACAATCTAAAGCAAATTATTTCCGTCGTCTGGTTTCTTGAATATCATCTTGCTTGGAACGGAGTTATCTCAAAATAAATCTTAAAGTAGTCCCTTACAGCTGTGAAGTTCTGATATATGGGCCATTTCACCAAACTAATTCCAATCTCTTTTCCTTCAAATTCGGAGTTCTTAGTGACACCACCCATGTGCTATATCCACGTATAGCCAAGTAACAAGTTTTCTTCCGAGTACCAGAAACTTCATAAGATGCATATCTTTAGTTATTCACTTTATCAGTGTCAGCTGTTCTTGCCCCCTCCATTATGCCCTCCCCCCCCATATGATTTTGTTTTGTTTTTCATTTGCTGTGCAGAGAGATTTCCAATTTAAGGAAGAGCTAAATAAAATCCTGGGGTAACAGAATAATTGAACTATATTTTCAAAAGTGGCTGCTCACTTTTGAACCTTCAGATTTTGGCTTCCCGACTTGAGACTCATTCGGCCTTATGACAGAAGTAAATCAGGTTCATAATATATTAAGATAGGCACTGAAAGAGGGATTTTCTGGGCATTTTTTAAACTTTAGTTTTAAGTGACTAGATGTATGATGTGATGCAGGGAGTGGGGTAGGGAACCTTGATATAATCAGACTTATAGATAGATAGACCTTTGATAGTATCTCAGCTGATCTCTTGCATTCTGCTTCATTTTTTATTATGAAAGGGACAAAATGTCGAAATACACTTATATTGTGCTAGTACCATGATTCAAGCCTCATTCAGGTCTTGATCTTCTTCAAAGAAAATTGTTTGACTTTAAAGCCTGTTAGGGATCATAGCCTCCATACCTAAAACAATTTCATGTCTGAAAAGTTTTGAAAAGAAACTATGCATCATCGTCTAGTGTGGTGACATAAAAGAGTTTGTCTTTTTTTCCATTTCATGCAGATGATAAAGACTTGGGCAAAGCTGCTTCTTGTTACTTATTCAGGGTGAAAAAATAAATAGTTTAGCACAGGACTTTGTGACATATAATTACTTGCTTCACTACATTACTTTGATTTGCTGAGCAATTATCTCAATTGGGGCTAGTTGCACATTTAGGGCCAAGTATCAAGCCAAGCTGAATCTGATACTGTACCAATGTTTGTCCCAGATAGTACACATTTAGACAAGAATGTTAGAACACTGTTTATTGCTGAGTTCTTTATGATAAAGCATAAGCAATTAGCAACAGAAGTCAACCATACACATAAGCTCAGGGGAACAGATTTGTGGAATGGATAGTGGCTGGAATAGTAGACTTGGAGTCAAGTTATTTCAAGCTCTGCCTTAACTCACAGTACAATCTTTGGCAAATCACTTGGGGCTTGATTCTGCAAAGTGCAAGTACCCTCAACTCCCATTGACTTCCATGGGAGGTGAGGTTGTTCAGAATATGGGAGGATCAAGCCCTTAGCCTTTCTGTGTCTCAGTTTACCCATTAGTAAGATGGGTATAAAGATATACCTTTATCTTTTGGGACTTGTTTAATTGAGACTTGGTAAACAGTTTGAGTCTCAATTAAATAAGCTGTGTATGGGCAAAATACATATTACTGTTTTTATATACAGTTGTATATGTTCTTTAACTCAGAATAAAGCAAACCTCTGACAAATCTCTGTAGGATTATAGAAAGAACAATTACCAGTTTTGAATATTATTATTTTCACAATTAATATAATAAGGTCTGTAAAATGAATAAACTTGGGGGGTTTAGTTCAAAAGTGCCTGATATGCTGAAAATGAATTGCTCTTATAATTGTGTTTCACTGGCTAAAATTCAGAGCCAGTATATGTTTTCTTTTGACTGTCTAAGTGTTAAACTATAACAAATGAGCCCTTGTACACATAATGTACAGAAGTTAATTCATTTGCTATTACTTAAGTAGTTTTGTTCTTATTCTTCATACTGTTATTTTATCTACTCAAAATCCTTTTAAAAACATCTGTTTGATTTAGATACCCTTGACGTGATCCTGCTCACATAGAAATCAGTAGTAATCCTCCTATTAACTTCAGTATGAGCAGTATTAGGTCCCGTTTTGCTAGAGTCTCATAGTAGTCAGTTTATCACAGTGTACAGTTTTAGGGAAAATTACTGTAATGATAGTGATCTCACCATACATTAAGTGGTGGGGGCTGTTGTCTGGCTTGTCAAAAAAGGTGTGTTGCCCTTTTAAGGGCTAAAGAGCCAAAGAGTTACTTGTCACAGCAGCTTCATACCAGGTCTGCATGGGGATGCTGACCCATCTCCCTCTCCCTCCCCCCTACGTGATTGGGGGATGGGCTATTTTTGTCCACACTGATTCAGCAGAACCCACCCTCCTGCTCAAGGAAGTACTGTATATACTCGTTCATTAGTTCGTTTGTTTATAAGCCGACTCCCCAAGATGGTTAGGTAAAAATAGCAAAAACTGTATGACCCTTTCATAAGCCGACCCTATATTTTCGGGGTTGGCAAACTTTGGCTCCTGGCCGTCAGGGTAAGCTGCTGGCGGGTCGGGACGTTTTGTTTACATGGAGCGTCTGCAGGCATGGAGCCCCTCAGCTCCCACACCACTTCCCGCAGCTCCCATTGGCTGGGAACGGCGAACCATGGCGACAGGGAGCTGAGGGGCTACATGCCTGCAGACGCTCCAGGTAAACAAAATGACAATGTATTAGATATTCAATTCAATGATTCCATAGAGTTTAAAATCATCACATTTTGGTGTAGACCCATTTATAAGCCGACCCCCGCTTTTTGATGCGTCTCTTTTTTACCAAAAATATTCGGCTTATGAACGGGTATATACGGTAGTTAAAATACCAGGCTTTATCATGATCTGCTGTGAGCATTACACTAGTTATTCCTTGCTTTGGGGGTGCTGGGAAGGAATTTTTTCCCTCACCACCAGATTGGCCAAGGTGAGGTGGGTGGTTTTTTGTTTTTTGTTTTTTGCCTTCCCCACAGTGGGATGGGGACTTAGTTGGGGCAAAAAATGAAATGGGGGTTAGGCTATGATGTCGCAACTGATTATGTAAACATGGGGCAGATGTACTGCACAGATATTCCACAGGGAAGGGATTTGGGGATCAAATGAAATGGATTGGTAAAGGATTTAAAGGAGGTATTATTTAGAGGAGCAGAAATGGGGGATTTGGGGCTCCTATGACTGGTGTATCATGGAGTCACCCCCCCCCCTCCTTTATAGCTCCTCTTAACCCTCATTCGGAGGGAGGGGGATGAGGTCCCAGCAGCGATTTGGCTGGGGACCAGGATGAATAAAGGGGGAGGGCTGAGAGCAGCGTCCTGCTATATGTAATTGACTATGGAATTACCTGCACTGTACAGTTTTATCTGCCAGGTCCCCCCAGACATTTAGGAATAAAGTTGTGGCCTGCTTAAACCACATCCAGTGTCTCCTGTCCTCCTCCTGGCATAGACAAAGATGTTAGCAATATGCATCCTAGTGTCTTGTTTACTGTACAGTAAATGCTTCTCAGCAATAGTTGTTTTGTGTTAAACTTGAAACCTGCTGTACAAAAATAATTATAGCTGCTGTGTGAACTGGAGCTGTGAAAAACCAACTGGGTTTGGTTCACAGGGACTATGTTTGAATTTAATTTATTTTATTTGGCTCTGCATCTGTTTCGGTGGGATCAGACCCCCAAGATTAACTCTTTCTGCTACCTCATTGATTTTCTTCCTCTCTCTGTGTCCTTCATCTCCTAGTTTACCTCCATGAAAAAAAAAATCCTTTTTTAAAGCTGTAATCTGGTGCTCAATCACCTATGTTATAGGGAGGTAGGGAGGCAAAGAGCTTTATGATGAAGAGGGGGATGTAATTTAAACAAGGAGAAATATTATCAGGCTTCCATTTTCAAAAACAGTTCTTATCTGAATAATAATGCAGATTCTATAAATGAGCACTCTTATGTACTGAGACATTTTGAAGTAGTCAAAATGGAGATTTGTAAACTATCCTATCCTTCGCTCATGTAAACCATTTTGCTGAAGTTTGCATTTGTGCATGCCTCTAGAACCACAGTTCAAATAAGGGCTCTATAATTACTGTAAAATGTTCTCAGAAGTTATGTTGACTGTCAGGCACTGTATCTCTTTCTTGAAACTCATTGAAAATTGGGGGGTTTCTTCTATTTTAGTATTTTGAAAAATAAACTATTAAACCTGAGTGTTACCAAAAAAAAAAAAAAGTTCCTTGAAATGTATTTCTACTGTGTTGATATCCTTTTTGTGTTCACTTCCCATAACTTTTCTATCATATGATAGAAAATAGCCAGTTTTCATGATATTCATAGGTAGTGAATTTCAGGTGCATAATTGGCAATATTCAACCTCGAATACACATCCATTTATGAAATGTCCTATGTGATGTATATGTTTGACCAAAACAGCTCAGATTTTGAATGGTACCATAGTGTTCACAAAATAAGTTCCAGATCAAGAATTAGCTGCAGAAAGTACTCAAATCATTTTGGATAATGAATATATTTGAGAAAATCACAATCTGTTCACTGTACAATAGAAAAAAAGAAGCAAAATGCATACAATTTTATTTTTGTAACAAATTATTTGTTCACCTCTTTCTGTAAAAGATCAAAATGTTTTTCTCTCAGCTGCATTACATTTTTGGATATATACTTTCCTTATAATACTTTTTGATGAGTAATTTTCTCTGAGTGCGGTATACAAGAACAAAAGAGGAAAAAGAGGCAAATGATATTCATAGATTCATAGATTTCAAGGCCAGAGGGAACCATTGTGATCATCTGGTCTGACCCCCTTGTATAACACAAGCCATAGAACTTCCACAACATAATTCCCAGAGCATATCTTTTAGAAAAACATCCAATCTTGATTTAAAAATTATCCGTCATGGAGAATCCACCATGACCCTTGGTAAGTTGTTCCAATGGTTAGTTACTCTCCCTATGAAATATGTATACCTTACTTCCAGTCTGAATTTGCCTAGCTTTCACCTTCAGCCATTGGATCATGTTTATCTTTCTCAGCTAGACTGAAGAACCTATTATTAAATATTTGTTCCACAGGTACATATGTATAGACTGTAATATTCTCTTTCTTAAAATAAATTGATTGAGCTTCTTAAGTCTTTTACTGTAGGTCATATTTTCTAATCCTTTAATAACTTTTGTGGTTCTTCTCTGAACCCTCTCCAATTTATCAACCTCCTTCTTGAACTGTGGACACCAGAACTGGACAGAGTATTCTAGCAGTGGTCTCATCTGTGCCAAAGAAAGAGGTAAATTAACCTCTCTGTTCCTACTTGAGATTTCCCTGATATGCGTTCAAGGATCACATTAAAACTTTTGGCCATAGCATCCCAATGGGAGCACATGTTCAGCTGATTATCCACCACAACCCCCAAATCTTTTTCAGAGTCATTGCTTTCCAGAAAAAGGTGCCCCATCCTGGGGGTAGGGTCTACATTGTTTATTCCTAGATATGTACATTTATATAAAGCCATATTAAAATGCATATTGTTTGCTTATGCCTAGTTTTCCAAGCAATGCAGAACACTCTGTGTCAGTCACCTGTCCTCTTCATTATTTACTACACCTCCAATTTTTGCGTCCTTTGTAAACTTTTTTCGTGATCATTGTATGTTTTCTTTCAGATCATTAATAAAAATGTTACATAGTATAGGGCCAAAAACTGATTCCTGTGAGACTCCACTGGAAACAGACCCACTCAATGATGATTTCCCATTCACAGTTATATTTTGAGACCTATCAATTGGCACAGACTAAATGGATTAAAAATTGGCTATGTTAATTTTATATCTTTCTAGTTTTTTAATCAAAATATCATGCGGTATCAAGTTATGTGCCTTCCAGAGGTCTAAGTATCTTACATCAAACTGTTACTTTTATCAACCAAACTTGCAGTCACATCAAAAATAGCAGATTAGTTTGATAGAATCTATTTTGCATAAACCTATGTTGATTGTCATTAATTATATTGCCCTCCTTTAGCTCTTTATTAAACAAGGTCTCTATCAGTTGCTCCATTATCATGCCTGGAATCCATCTCAGATGGACAGGCCTAAAATTACCCGGGTCATCCCATTTACCCTTTTTGAATATTAGCCCAACATTAGCTTTCTTCCAGTCTTATGGAACTTCTTCAGCGTCCCAAGACATTAATGGTTCAGCGACTCCTCAGACAACTCTTTTAAAATTCTCAGAGACAAGTTATCCAGAACTAACATAAGAATGGCCATACTGGGTCAGACCAAAGGTCCATCCAGCCCAGCATCCTGTCTGCCGACAGTGGCCAATGCCAGGTGCCCAGAGGGAGTTACCCTAACAGGCAATGATCAAGTGATCTCTCTCCTGCCATCCATCTCCACCTTCTGACAAACAGAGGCTAGGGACACAATTCCTTACCCATCCTGGCTGAGAGCCATTAATGGACTACAGAATTAAAAATGTCTAACTTTAGTAGCATAACTTTAGTGAATACCCTGAAGTATGAAATTGATTACCCATATCTATAAATGTTATTGGTTAATTAGCTAATATATGTTTAAAATACATTGGAAAAAGAGCTATGTAGTATCACCGGTCATAAATGTAGCTAGACTTTTTAAAAGGTAGTTGAATTACATAATTCCAAGACCTTCCATATGAATGAATGACTGTGGCTGAGTACACACTATGCCCCCAGTCTTGCAAAGATTATGTGTGTACTTAACTTTTCACACTGTGGTTAGTTCCACTGAAGCCAAGGAATCAGGGTCTGAGTGAAGAAGCATTTCCTTCTAATTGTTCTAAGTATACCTGCCATTAATATCAGTGTTCTTTATTAGGTAATAGCATCAGTTTTCAGTATACATCTACTATAACAGTAAGATAACTTTTGAAGTGAGTGAAGTTGTATAAATAATAAAGCAGTGGTTCTGAAAGAGAACTCTTGAAGATCCCTCAAGGGACAAAAACTTGATCAGTGGAATATAATAAGGAATGATCTGTAAATGTGGAATGAACCAATAAATTAATGTTATGTTGCTCAGGCATCTATCTTAAATTCTTCAAAGCCTCCCAATAATCAAAAGTGCTGTAAGGAGAAAAACTAGGCTGGAACACTAATATTTAACAGAGCTCTGAATCAAGAGGTCACTGCCAAATTTGGGAATGATAATCTTGCTACTATCAATGAGAATGGAAATATTTTTTTTTAGACTATCTGGAGGTGCGGTTAATGCTAGAAATGTAGAAAGATCAGACAAAACTTGATACGTTGTTTTGGTGAAAGACAAAAGCCATTTCAACACTGAAGTGATGGTCTATTTCAATGAAAGGTGCATTTGGGGCAGCAGTATTAACTGTGCCGTTTGTACCAAACAATCATAAATTGCCTGAGATGGATTATATTCCCCTTCATTGGCATGAAAAGTATTAACTGGAACTAGTGAGCTCAGTATAGTCTGGCTGCACTTGGAGGTCGGCCAGCTGCTACTGAAGATGAAGTCCAGCTGGGAGAGGAGTTAAGTTCTGAGCATAAAGAGAAGAAGCTCAGATGAGAAGGTGGCTTCAGGAAGTGAAGGGAAGAACTCTGCTGTCCCTCTCTGGTTGCTAGAGAATAGATAAAAGGACTATAGAGACACAGACATACAGTAAACCCAAGAAGAAGCTGTGGGAAAGGGCCTGAAGGAAGGCCAAGGTAGAAATTCCAGAGAGGCAGCGAGGAGTCTGAGAGAGCAGACCTTTGCTGAAACACACAGGAGAAAGAAGGCCTGAGTTCCCCTACAAGCCACCAGAAAAGGTGGTGTGGAAACTCCGTGACATGAGGAGGCAAAGGACTATTGAGTTTGAAATCAGGTTTCCACACAGAAAGCCCTGGGAGGCATCTCTTCACCCAAGCACAGGAGAACAACCCTGCAGAGCCCAGGAAGGGGAGAAGAGTCTGTGGAGGAGTGAACCTATCTAGGGATGAAGAGATATGTTTGAGGGGCGGGGGGGTTATTGGATTATTTGGTTACTCTAGAAGGGGTGAGACTTTAAATGTGATTTAGGTTGGCTAGATGGCTGAGTCATGAGAAGAGGCAGACCACCAGGCCAGAGTGCCTGTCACCATGGGGTGCCAGAGGAGGAAAGCCAGCTATGCCACAGCTAGCCATGAGGGGGGCATACCTGTGGTGAGTCTACTCTTCCACATTGCCCAAGACCACCTTCTGTGGTGTCTCATCTAGTACAGTAGTATCCTCATTTTATCTTGTAAATGAAATTGTTCAGATGATAATCTCCCAGTCTTGTTCATAGTACGTCAGTGACAGATACAGCAATGGCGAGAACACAACACTATATTTTATATTAAAATACTTCACAAATGTTTGACCTGAGCTGAGATTAGCTCATGGAGAGCTGCTAGGCATGCTCGCCAAGCTGGACAATCAGGAAAAGGCATTTCAGAAATTCCATGGGGCTTTAAGTGTGTGTGTGTGTGAGGGGGGACTTCTGGTCTCTGTGCCCCTTGGGTAGTGGTGTTCATGTTGTGGCAAAAACTTAAACATTGTCATTGCTCTCCTATATTGCTGTTTTACAAATGTTCCCAGTGGTGTTTCTTTGACTACTGGAGTGTCATTGAGTTGTTTGGAAAGGAAGAAAACAACTAGATAAATTCCTGGAGGCTAGGTCCATCAATGGCTATTAGCCAGGATGGGCAGGGATGGTGTTCCTAGCCCCTATTTGCCAGAAGCTGGGAATGGGTGACGAGATGGATCACTTGATGATTACCTGTTCTGCACCTGGCATTGGCCACTGTCCGAAGACAGGATACTGGGCTAGATGGACCTTTGGTCTGACCCAGTATGGCCATTTGTAGATGACGCTAAGCTGGGAGGAGTGGTAGATACGCTGGAGGGTAGGGATTGGATACAGAGGGACCTAGACAAATTAGAGGATTGGGCCAAAAGAAATCTGATGAGGTTCAACAAGGACAAGTGCAGAGTCCTGCACTTAGGAAGGAAGAATCTCATGCACTGCTACAGACTAGGGACCGAGCGGCTAGGCAGCAGTTCTGCAGACAAGGACCTAGGGGTTACAGTTGACGAGAAGCTGGATATGAGTCAACAATGTGCTCTTGTTGCCAAGAAGGCTAACGGCATTTTGGGCTGTATAAGTAGGAGCATTGCCAGCAGATTGAGGGACATGATCATTCCCCTCTATTCGGCATTGGTGAGGCCTCATCTGGAGTACTCTGTCCAGTTTTGGGCCCCAAACTACAAGAAGGATGTGGAAAAATTGGAAGGAGTGCAGCGGAGGGCAACAAAAATGATCAGGGGGCTGGAGCACATGACTTATGAGGAGAGGCTGAGGGAACTGGGATTGTTTAGTCTGCAGAAGAGAAGAATGAGGGGGGATTTGATAGCTGCTTTCAACTACTTGAAAGGGGGTTCCAAAGAAGATGGATTTAGACTGCTCTCAATGGTACCAGATGACAGAACAAGGAGTAATGGTCTCAAGTTGCAGTGGGGGAGGTTTAGGTTGGATATTAGGAAAAACTTTTTCACTAGGAGGGTGGTGAAGCACTGGAATGGGTTACCTAGGGAGGTGGTGGAATCTCCTTCCCTAGAGGTTTTTAAGGTCAGGCTTGACAAAGCCCTGGCTGGGATGATTTAGTTGGGGATTGGTCCTGCTTTGAGCAGAGGGTTGGACTAGATGACCTCCTGAGGTCCCTTCCAACCCTGAGATTCTATGATTCATTCTTGTGTTCTTACAAGTTGGATATAGTGAGTAAGATTGTCTCAGTCAGACAAAGAATAGAAAGCTGCTGATAGGGGAAACAAAAAACACTCAGGCCTGCACATATGAAAATATTTATAAAAATACTGAACCTTTGCCAGAAATATGTTTATCAGAAAGGCTAGTGATATAAGTGGACAAAGAGATTATAGCTACAGGAGATCAATTTAAATACTATACAGCGTTTCAGTTTTCCCAGGTGAAAGAATCTTTTATATTCAGGGGTCTATCAGTTGAATGATCTATACAGTTGCTTCTTTCATCCCTGATTTGGTTTTACTGACTGCAAAGCAAAGTAGGCTGTTAGAAGGAACATGTCCCTAGGTGGTTTGTGCAGTCTCCTGAACATGCTTGACGACTTTTGAATATTGTTTATGATGTACCTCATTTAAAATATATGCTATAATGTGTATTGGGGACCAGTAAGTAGAAATGTAAAGGAAATTAAGCTAATTATTGTTATTTTGTTTGTTTCTGCTGCAAGGAATAGGAGCTGCTGTCCCTTTGCCTGGTCTTTCTAAGGCATGTTGAATTACTAAAAAACCTGCCCAGTGGAATTTTACTTCTAGTTAAAGCTGTGTTAGAATTTCCTTTGCAAAGTAGGTCTAAGTGAATAATTCACAATGAATAACTTATCCAATTAATGTATCCTTTCTTTTTGCTCAAAGTTTCCATGAGCATATATCAGGTTCCTTATTTATTTATTTATTTATTTGGGGGGGGGGGGGGATAATTCTGTGGATTCCTCACAAATATTTTGAAACAAATATTTGCTATTTGAGCAGTATTAGTTTTGATTTAACTGTATTATCAGTTTTTATTGTAATACATTGATTAATTATAATGTCCATTTTCTTTCCTAATAATTTAGCATATCTTAAAAAAAATGCTGGGACTTTATCAAATGTCTTCTGTATTCCTATTCGGTGTAAAATTGACATTTGAAATGTCAGTTGTTGATCTAGTGGACAAACCTTATATAGGAAGAAACTGGGTTTCCACTTTCCTTATTTCCTTACCATCTGCACATGAATCTAGGCCAGGCTTACTTAAAGGTTACTGATGTGCATTGAGCTATTCATATAAAAGGTATCTTTTTGATTAAAAATCGACCAAGAACCCCCCTCCGGAGTTGTATAGTACAAAATAAGGCATGAAAAAGTGACACAAACACATTTTTTCTCATTAATAGAGCCCAGCAGTGTTAAAGAAAGGGAAGATGGCTGAATTACTGTAAATGAAATTGTTAATTCAGATCATGTACTAAAAAAAATGAGATGACAAGTACTATTTGTGTTAATGAATGGGAATAACAGTTGCAATTGGGTGTCAATTTCTAAAAATCAAGCTCAGATGAAGAGCTAAGACATAAAAGCAGAAGGAGAAAGTGATGATAATATCTTCAGTCAATGCTTAAATTTAATTTAAAAATAAAACAAGAATATTTGCAAATAAAAAGGGTAAAATAACACATGGGACAGTACTCAGTAGCTGTCCGTTAAATATAAACCAATGCAACATGAGCAGATTTTTTAAATAGTACATTCATATTTTGTTTTCAATCAACCAAAATAGATAACAGGACATTTCCAGAGTTGCTTTCTGGCATTAATTAGCTATGAGAATTTGGCATTGAAATGTTACATTATTGGGAACTTCAGCTTTCATTGCAGATTTTCTTGGTACTTGTTTTTGAAACATGATATTTAAAGCATTCTGAGAAAATGTGTTGTTTGGTATAATTGAAGAAGGTTCTGTATTTCCTATATGAGGTACAGTAACGCCTCACTTAAAGTCATCCCGGTTAACGTTGTTTCGTTGTTACGTTGCTGATCAATTAGGGAACATGCTCGTTTAAAGTTGTGCAATGCTCCCTTCTAATGTCATTTGGCAGCCGCCTGCTTTGTCTACTGCTTGCAGGAAGAGCAGCCCGTTGCAGCTAGCTGGTGGGGGCTTGGAACCAGGGTGGACCGGCAGCCCCCCTATCAGCTCCCCGCTCCCCTAAGTTCCCTGTGCAGCAGCTGCCTGCAGTTCAGCTCTCCCTCCCCCACTGCTGTGTGCTGCTCCTGCCCTCTGCCTTGGAGCTGCTCCCCCAGACTCCTGCTTGCTGGCGGGGGGGGGGGAAGAAGAGGGGGGCTAATGTCAGGGTGCCCCCCTCCCCCCTGCTCCTGCACTCCAGGGGACACACCAGGGCTCAGGACGGAGGGAGTTTGCAGCAGCTGCGGTCTCAGCAAGCTGATCTAATTAACAAGGCAGCGTACTTAAAGGGGCAATGCGCAAATCTCTCTCACACACATACGGTGTGTGTCTCTGTCTGCGATGTCTCCCCTCTGTCCATTCCTGCTGCCTTGTAGAGTCAGAGTGTTAACCCTTGAGGGCTCAGTCAATTGCTAGTTCATCATTTAGCAGTAAGGGAATTATCCCACTCTCTGACTCCTCAACCTCAACCAAGCTTCACAATCATCATCACTGTATACCAGTATTAAATTGTTTGTTTAAAACTTATACTGTGTGTATATGTATATATATATAATATATATAATATAGTCTTTTCTCTGGTGAAAAAAATTTCCCTGGAACCTAACCCCCTCATTTACATTAATTCTTATGGGGAAATTGGATTCGCTTAACATCGTTTCACTTAAAGTTGCATTTTTCAGGAACATAACTACAAGGTTAAGTGAGGAGTTACTGTACCAAAAAAAAAAAAAAAAAGTAAAATGGCATTAAGAGGCTGGCTTGAAATGACAGATATGAGCAAATTCAGATTAAACTTAGCTGCATGTCTTTTTTTTTTTTTAACTGTTATTGAAAATGGGCCAGATTCCCCACACACACATTTTACACCAATGCCATTCCATTGAGTTACTAGAGAGTGCACATGGCAGTCTCTTCCTTCTATTCAGAAGAGTGGTGAGAGAGCTATGCATGCAATGGATCGGGCCCTCCACGTTTATAACATGGTGCCTAAAAATAAACGCTCTCCTCGCCAAAAAAATACTGTTTCTCTTTATTATACTGTTTTCAGTTGCATTCCTGTACATGAAATTATTTTGGTTTTTAGCCTTTCATGTTCCATTACAAAAAACAGCTACATATAATCATTTAAAAATCCAGTCCTGGCTGAACATAGCCATTTTACCAAAAAGAAAAATAAGAGTAATCATTTTAGTCAAACACTTCTTTTTTTAAGAGAGTGGAGCAGAGACCATGATTAGCAAAGATACCATGATAGTCCCCAGGTCTGCCAAAGAAGGCCAGGACTTCAGTTTTTACTCAAAACTTCACCCAATTAAGGCATGAGTAAAAATTTATAGTAATATAAATTTATAGTAATATATTGCCTATTATGAGATGTGTATGTCCATACTCTTTCTATCATCCTTCTGAGCCAAGTAGTTTCAGTGGTTAAATGCTTCGCTGGCGAGGCTATCACATTGAAACTGTCAGCTATTACTCATCTCATCATACTGAAACTTGCTCTTACTATTCAGAGGCCACATTAAACAGTTATTTAATTAATTTTGTTTATCCCTATTATGTTCATTTTTCCAGCAATATTTTAGTACCAAGAAATACTTGAAGAAGAAGCTGTAGAGCTATAAAGCAATACATATAGAGACCTATCTTAAAGCCATGTATGGGGTATCACATGGTGGTCACCGATCAAATAGCGTAATGACTGCTGAGCAGGGCTGCTTAGAAAACAAAAATTCTGTTCTGCAAAAGATTTTGAGGTTTTTTTTTAAATGTCCTCATCAGAAAGAAACCTTGACCTTTTGAAAATTTTCATTGAAAAAAGTGCGAGAAAGAAACCACAGAATAGCTAATAGTCCTGTGGCGTGGTATTCCCCATGTTCAAGTCCCACTCTGATTCAGAGCCTTGGAGCGTGTGTGTGGGGTCTCTCTCTGTCTCTGGTATTGACTTGAAATTTGATTATGCACCTGAGATATCCCCCCCTCCCCCCCAACAAATGTAATCAAAATGGATACATTTCCATTTTGATGAACTGGTATTTTCCAACAGAAAAAATGTTTTGCTGAAAATTTCCCAGCAAGCTCAACTCATGTGTGCCAACTTTGTTGTAGCTGAAGTGAATTGCAGTGGAGCACAACAGTTTAATGAAGTTGAAATTGGATCATGGCCTCAAAGAGTCGTAATCACTGGCTCAGTGGCCTATGTGAATCTAGAGGACATTCCTGCAATGTATCCATCATGCTATACCTCGTGGCAATCAAGCTCTGGCCATGATGTGGAAATGAGCCAAAAGTCACCTTTCCATTGGGCTGAGGATTCCCCCCCACAGCTGTATCAAATTATGGCATATTTTCCAATGCTCTTCAGACTTTTTCTCCTTATTTAGGTGGATACAGAGGTCACATACATTCCTACAATTGAAATGTTGTAGTTCGAAGTATGGTCTCCTACTTCTGTACAAGTGTTATATTGTAAGAGTTATGTTCTGCATTCTTCAGAGATGTGATAGGGTGGGAGGAGGTTGTATTTTGGGGGGAAACATTTATTAATTTAACCCTGAAGAAGGATCCTTTTTCTTAGGATGTACATATTGCAGAATTTAACACTAATACAAACATTTAGCACTAGAGACAAATGCTTGGAAATCCTCTCCGTAAACTCATGGATACTATATTATGAATATTATTATGTGCTGTGTGTGTGTGTATAAAATCTGCATTATGCAATTACATGTGTTCTACATAACCTATTTTAATGTAAATACATTGGGCCCAATTATAATCTCACACTAGTTTTACTCTTGTGTAAATGTTGCCCTTATGGATTTATCCTGCTTACGGGCCTGAATCAGCTCCCAATAAAATTAATAGGAGTCTTTCCATTGACATCAGTGAGGTTAGATCAGCTTGTCAGATCTGTAATTTTCAGTAGTAGGAAATTATACAAATGTGCTAACTCATCCATTCACACCCATACTATAGAAAATAACATATTTACAGTCATTGTCTAGTTTTTGTCTCCTTCTCCCAAAGCAAAACACAATGATATAAACTGCAAAGAGCAAAATGAATTACAAAGATAGAAATAAAGAGAAATTATAACTTACATCCCATTCAACTCTACTCACAACAATGGGGTTTTGTTACATTTAAATTGGAATGGAATCTGGTCCCAAATGTCTATTCCTTGAAACAGCTGTTACCGATGTGAAAGTATAATAATACACAAAGCTATCTGTGGCTGTTACTTAAAATTCCAAATTCTTACATTTGTTGAACTCAATTCTGATCTGTTCCGGTCTTTATACCGCACCCATCATCACAGCATCTGACCATCTATAGTATCTAAAGTGCTTAACCCTGTGCCTCACTGAAATTAATGGAAGTTGTCCATTGACTTCACTGGCAGCAGGATTGGACTCTAAGTAGAAAATTAATTGGCAAACCAACTATATTACCTCAAAACCTAAACACAAACACAATGGATTAAATTTTCAAAGGAAGACATAGTTTTTGCCTTATGAATCCCATGTAAAGTCCAGGAGTGTCATGCTACTAACACCATAGGCAAAACTTCAAAAATTTACTCCAATTGGTTTGAAAGTGGGTCGAGGGGAGGAATCATAATCTAGTAAAAATGAATAAGCTCCTCTTGAGCAAAACATTCTAGAATATAATACTGCATATCCAAAATGACATACAGAGCAAATAAAAGCAACTAATCATTGCCTAACAAAAATACCTCTGCTGGAAGCCAATTAACATCACAAAATATCTGCAACAGAAATTAATTTTAATGAAACTGTTTTCAGATGCACATATAGCTACCAATGAAAGAGCCTCTGGATCTTTATCACATCTGTTTCACAAGTAGCAACAGTAAATGATTACATGCAGAGATCATGGCAATCAATCAACAACGTGCATGAAGAGGATTCAGGCAAAAGAAGCTTTAGCGCATTAACACAAACAACATTTTGCCTTCAGTGGATGAGGGTTTAGCAGACTTATGTGTAATTCAGTCAACCAATCTTTATGTATCTAGGACATAATGAGAAAAAAGTCTTTGAGTACTCATCTCTCAGATGCAGTAGGAGTGAGATCCCACTGAGTTCTAGAGAGATGGAAAGGGGCAGGGAGTTATCCTGCCTGAACAAGAAAATAAGAATGTATTGCTTCTTGTGAGGCATGGCTGTGATATGTGTCTTGAGCTCAAATCCTGAGATTTATGTTTGAATTGTATTCCTTCCTCCTTATGATCAATAGGGGAAATAATGGTTGGTGGGTCTGCATATGCTCTCCATTTTAAGGTTGCATTGGAAACTGAGTTGTTGTGTTTAATTGTACAATGCAATATACCTTATTATAGACCACCTTGCAATATGCATTCACTCTGATGCAAGTATGATTTAGGATCAGCAAGGAAATGTTTGGTTTCCATGAAAAACCTGAGACAGACTGGCAAGTTTTTTGTGGAGCTGCTGTCTTAGTTAAATGGAATAGTGAATGTGTTCCTCATAGACTCAGACTTTAAGGCCAGAATGGACCATTAGTCTGCCTTCCTGCATGTTGCAGGCCACAGAACTTCACCCACCACTCCTGTAGTAGGTCCATAACCTCTAGCTAAGTTTCTGAAGTCCTCAAATTTTGATTTAAATACTTCAAGTTACAATAATCCACTATTTACTCTAGTTCAAATCAGCAAGTGACACTGTAGAGGAAGGAGAAAACCCCCCAGGGTCACTACCAGTCTGATTTGCGGGAAAATTCCTTTCCAGCCCCAAATATGGTGATCAATAATACCCTGAGCATGTGGTCAAGACGCACGAGCTAGACACCTGGGAGAGAATTCTTTGTAGTAATTCAGAGCCCTCCCCATCTAGTGTCCCCTCTCTGTCTGTTGGAGATATTTGCTAATAGCAGTCACCAATGGGCCATGTGCCATTGAAGGCCTCCTCATCATACCATCCTTTCCATAAACTTATAAAGCATAATCTTAAAACAAGTTAGTTTTTTCCCCCCACTAGTCCCTTGGAAGGCTGTTCCAGAACTTCACTCTTGAGATGGATAGAAACCTCCATCTAACTTCAAGCCTAAACATATTGATGGGTAGTTTATATTAATTAGTTCTTCGGCTTACACTGGCCCTTACCTTATATTATTCCTCTCCCCCCCCCCCCGGTGTTTATCCTTCTGATGTATTTATAAAGAGCAATCATATTTCACTTCAGCCTTCATTTTGTTAGGCTAAACAAGCCAAGCTACTTAAGTCTCCTCACATAAGGTAGGTTCTCCATTCCTCTGATCATTCTACCATTTCAAATTCTCTGATTTCAAACGGATTTGTATGTAATCCCCCTTCAGCCTCATTGCTCACAGCACATGTTGCTCCCAATTTATGTGTGAAGATGCTTTTTGGATCACTGTCTGAATGGCCTACATGGAAATTATTATAAGATTCCTCCTTACAAATGCCCAATGTTAAGAAAATTCTCATAGGCAGTAAACAAAGAAATAATTCAAATATAAATGAATAACCTTAGAATGTTTTATCCCTGCTACAGACCTCCAACAGAAGGTGTGATAACATTAGGAAATGTCTGATCAGAGAACTACTATTTTGGACTAGCAAATCATTGTGTCATGTGATGGTGTGTGATCTTCCCTGCCTATCCTGCCCCCATTTGACAGTAGTAAGGGGCAAACTCTGAAATAGACTGTGAATTGTCCCTTACATTGGTGAAGTTGGGGCGAGGGATACAAGGAAGGTGAGCAAGGCTCCTTTATATAAGGATCAGGAGCAATACAGTCCTGTTTGTTTTGGGTATGCAACATATTCAGTGTATTGATTTGGTCCCAAACTAACTTCAGTACATTCTATCAAGTGCTCTTTTGCTTCTCTATATCATTAAATTTTAATAAAATTGGCAAATTTAGGGTTTCTCTTTTTAGCTCCAGATAATTCTACACCTCCTACACTGAACTAGCATTGTACTGAAGTTGCTTCTGTTCCCAAGCTACAGTCCTTACTTTGCATCATGTTTGAGACTGACAGTATCTAGGGCTCTTATTATGCAAGAAGAATGGAGTATAATTTAGTATTTCTGTTTTACCAGGAATGTTTGCCTAATTATTGAATATATAGAAACTTATGAACAATTACGGGGAAAAGAGGCTATTAGTGATTTTTATAGAAAGAGAATATTACGATGGAACCTCTCAACATGCTGTATAACATTCAGAAAAGTATCTGAAAGATTTGCTTACATCTTTTGTTAATATCATCACTCAAGTATCCTTCATTTTTAATGCTAGTTTTCTGAAGCGAATCCTGGATATTTTGTATGTACCCAAGAACCTAAAGTAATTGATAAGCAGCAGTGTATTAAAAACACTTACTTTCCATAAAGCTAAAGAGACAGGAAGGACTAAATTTAACATATGGGAGATAGCATGATTTTGTCATGAAGCAATGGACAAGGAGCCAGGAAACTTGGATGTTGATTCTTATTTTCATAACAACTTCCTGTGTGACTTTGGTGAAACCATTTATTCTCCTTCTACCTCCTTTTGTATGCATGTTATTTTTTTTATATTTTAACACAGATTGTCTTAAAACATCCAAGTGGATGCACAAATTGTTAAGGACACCAATGTATCAGCAAGGCAGCAAGAAAGCAATTTATTTATAGACTCATAGACTCATAGACTTTAAGGTCAGAAGGGACCAATATGATCATCTAGTCTGACCTCCCGCATGATGCAGGCCACAAAAGCTGACCCACCCACTCCTCGATTAATTTTCTCCCTTGACTCAGCTGTTGAAGTCCCCAAATCATGATTTAAAGACTTCAAGTTGCAGAGAATCCTCAAGCAAGCGACCCCTGCCCCATGCTGCGGAGGAAGGCGAAAAACCTTCAGGGCCTCTGCCAATCTACCCTGGAGGAAAATTCCTTCCCGACCCCAAATATGGCGATCAGCTGAACCCCGAGCATGCGGGCAAGACTCTCCAGCCAGACACGTAGGAAAATGAATATTAATATCACATCATTGACCCATGGTACTAATTACCAGTGATGGCAAGTTATTGACCTATTGACTAAGATCACGTTATCCCATCAAACCATCCCCTCCATAAACTTATCAAGCTTAATCTTAAAGCCCGAGAGGTCTTTCGCCCCCACTGTTTCCCTCAGAAGGCTGTTCCAGAACTTCACTCCTCTGATGGTTAGAAACCGTCGCCTAATTTCAAGCCTAAACTTCCCTACGGCCAATTTATATCCATTTGTTCTCGTGTCCACATTAGTACTGAGCTGAAATAATTCCTCTCCCTCTTTGATATTTATCCCTCTGATATATTTAAAGAGAGCAATCATATCTCCCCTCAGCCTCCTTTTGGTTAAGGTAAACAAACTGAGCTCCTCAAGTCTCCTTTCATACGACAGTCTTTCCATTCCCCAGATCATCTTAGTGGCCCTTCTTTGTACCCGTTCCAGTTTGAATTCATCCTTCTTAAACATGGGAGACCAGAACTGCACACAGTACTCCAAATGAGGTCTCACCAACGCCTTGTATAACGGGACTAGCACCTCCTTATCTCTACTAGAAATACCTCGCCTAATGCATCCCTAGATCGCATTAGCTTTTTTCACGGCCACATCACATTGCCGACTCATAGTCATCCTGCGATCAACCAGGACTCCGAGGTCCTTCTCCTCCTCCGTTACTTCCAACTGATGCGTCCCCAGCTTATAACTAAAATTCTTTAGTCATCCCTAAATGCATAACCTTACACTTCTCACTATTAATTTTCATCCTATTACTATTACTCCAGTTTACAAGGTTATCCAAATCTCCCTGCAGGATATCGCGATCCTTTTCCGAATTGGCAATACCTCCCAACTTTGTGTCATCCGCAAACTTTATCAGCCCAGTCCTACTTTTGGTTCTGAGGTCAGTAATAAATAAATTAAATAAAATCGGACCCAAAACCGAACCTTGAGGAACTCCACTGGTAACCTCCCTCCAACCCGACAGTTCACCTTTCAGTACGACCCGCTGCAGTCTCCCCTTTAACCAGTTCTTTATCCACCTCTGGATTTTCATATCGATCCCCATCTTTTCCAATTTAACTAATAATTCTTCATGCAGTACCGTATCAAACGCCTTACTGAAATCGAGGTAAATTAGATCCACAGCATTTCCTTTGTCTAAAAAATCTGTTACTTTCTCAAAGAAGGAGATCAGGTTGGTTTGGCACGATCTACCTTGCATAAAGCCATGTTGTAATTTGTCCCAATTGCCCTTGATCTCAAGGTCCTTAACTACCTTCTCTTTCAATATTTTTTCCATAACTTTGCATACTACAGATGTTGAGCTAACAGGTCTGTAGTTACCCGGGTCACTTTTTTCCCCTTCTTAAAAATAGGAACTACATTTCCTAATCTCCAGTCAAACGGTACAACCCCCGTGTTTACAGATTCATTAAAAATTATCGCTAACGGGCTAGCAATTTCACTCACCAGTTCCTTTAATATTCTTGGATGAAGATTATCCGGGCCACCCGATTTACTCCCATTAAGATGGTCGAGTTTGGCTTCTACCTCGGATACTGTAATCTCTACCCCCCCCCTTTATTCCCACCAGTCACGCCGCCACTATTCCTAAACCCTTCATTAGCCTCATTAAAGACCGAGGCAAAATATTCGTTTAGATATTGTGCCATGCCTAGATTATCCTTAATCTCCACACCATCTACGGTTTTAAGGGGTCCCACTTCTTCTTTCTTGGTTTTCTTCCTATTTATATGGCTAAAAAACCTTTTACTATTGGTTTTAATTCCCTTCGCAAGGTCCAACTCTACCCGTCTTTTGGCCTTTCTCACTCCATCCCTACACGCTCTGACCTCAATAAGGTAGGTTTCTTTGCTGATCCCTCCCATCTTCCACTCCTTGTACGCTTTCTGTTTTTTCTTAATCACCCCTCTGAGACGCTTGCTCATCCAGCTCGGTCTAAAACTGCTACCTACTAACCGTTTTCCCTTCCTAGGGATGCAGGCCTCCGACAGCTCCTGCAACTTTAACTTAAAATAATCCCAGGCGTCTTCCGCCTTTAGATCCCTAAATACGTTAGTCCAATCCACTTCCCTAACTAGTCGCCTTAATTTATTAAAGTTAGCCCTTTTGAAATCGTAAACCTTAGTTTCAGTTTTAACTTTGTTTATCCTTCCATTTAGTTTGAACCGAATTAGCTCATGATCACTCGAGCCAAGGTTGTCCCCTACAACCATTTCCTCAACGAGGTCCTCACTACTCACCAAAACCAAATCTAAAATGGCATCCCCCCTCGTCGGTTCAGCTACTACTTGATGAAGGAATTCATCAGCTATCACGTCTAGGAAAAGCTGAGCCCTAT
>QXTE01000094.1:2652253-2874315 GCA_003942145.1 Platysternon megacephalum | reverse complement strand
CCCCCCCCCCCCCCTTTACCTTTGTTTCGGTCTTTCCTAAACAGCACATACCCTTCCATACCTGTACTCCAGTCATGTCTACCGTTCCACGTGTACTGTCCCTTCTCACATGAAGTGTTCCATGTGTACTGTCCCTTCCTAAGACCAGCTGTGCTTCCTAATTCTTCTCTTGAGAACTGTCTTGGACATGAAGTGGTTATATGGTTTGGCAATAATACATACTTCAGACACCACTTCTTGACAATGCATACTTTAGTTGTGATAAGTAAAAAATATCTTATAGATTCATAGATTCTAGGACTGGAAGGGACCTCGAGAGGTCATCGAGTCCAATCCCCTGCCCTCATGGCAGGACCAAATACTGTCTAGACCATCCCTGATAGACATTTATCTAAGCTACTCTTAAAGATCTCCAGAGATGCAGATTCCACAACCTCCCTAGGCAATTTATTCCAGTGTTTAACCCCCCTGACAGTTAGGAACTTTTTCCTCATGTCCAACCTAAACCTCCCTTGCTGCAGTTTAATCCCATTGCTTCTTGTTCTATCCTTATAGGCTAAGGTGAACAAGTTTTCTCCATCCTCCTTATGACACCCTTTTAGATACCTGAAAACTGCTATCATGTCCCCTCTCAGTCTTCTCTTTTCCAAACTAAACAAACCCAATTCTTTCAGCCTTCCTTCATAGGTCATGTTCTCAAGACCTTTAATCATTCTTGTTGCTCTTCTCTGGACCCTCTCCAATTTCTCCATATCTTTCTTGAAATGCGGTGCCCAGAACTGGACACAGTACTCCAGTTGAGGCCTAACTAGCACAGAGTAGAGCGGAAGAATGACTTCTCATGTCTTGCTCACAACACACCTGTTGATACATCCCAGAATCACATTTGCTTTTTTTGCAACAGCATCACACTGTTGACTCATATTTAGCTTGTGGTCCACTATAACCCCTAGATCCCTTTCTGCCGTACTCCTTCCTAGACAGTCTCTTCCCATTCTGTATGTGTGAAACTGATTGTTCCTTCCTAAGTGGAGCACTTTGCATTTGTCTTTGTTAAACTTCATCCTGTTTACCTCAGACCATTTCTCCAATTTGTCCAGATCATTTTGAATTATGACCCTGTCCTCCAAAGCAGTTGCAATCCCTCCCAGTTTGGTATCATCTGCAAACTTAATAAGCGTACTTTCTATGCCAATATCTAAGTCGTTAATGAAGATATTGAACAGAGCCGGTCCCAAAACAGACCCCTGCGGAACCCCACTTGTTATGCCTTTCCAGCAGGATTGGGAACCATTAATAACAACTCTCTGAGTACGGTTATCCAGCCAGTTATGCACCCACCTTATAGTAGCCCCATCTAAATTGTATTTGCCTAGTTTATCGATAAGAATATCATGCGAGACCGTATCAAATGCCTTACTAAAGTCTAGGTATACCACATCCACAGCTTCTCCCTTATCCACAAGACTCGTTATCCTATCAAAGAAAGCTATCAGATTGGTTTGACACGATTTGTTCTTTACAAATCCATGCTGGCTATTCCCTATCACCTTACCACCTTCCAAGTGTTTGCAGATGATTTCCTTAATTACTTGCTCCATTATCTTCCCTGGCACAGAAGTTAAACTAACTGGTCTGTAGTTTCCTGGGTTGTTTTTATTTCCCTTTTTATAGATGGGCACTATATTTGCCCTTTTCCAGTCTTCTGGAATCTCTCCCGTCTCCCATGATTTTCCAAAGATAATAGCTAGAGGCTCAGATACCTCCTCTATTAGCTCCTTGAGTATTCTAGGATGCATTTCATCAGGCCCTGGTGACTTGCAGGCATCTAACTTTTCTAAGTGATTTTTAACTTGTTCTTTTTTTATTTTATCTGCTAAACCTACCCCCTTCCCATTAGCATTCACTATGTTAGGCATTCCTTCGGACTTCTCGGTGAAGACCAAAACAAAGAAGTCATTAAGCATCTCTGCCATTTCCATGTTTCCTGTTACTGTTTCTCCCTCTTCACTGAGCAGTGGGCCTACCCTGTCTTTGGTCTTCCTCTTGCTTCTAATGTATTGATAAAAAGTCTCCTTGTTTCCCTTTATTCCTGTAGCTAGTTTGAGCTCATTTTGTGCCTTTGCCTTTCTAATCTTGCCCCTGCATTCCTGTGTTGTTTGCCTATATTCATCCTTTGTAATCTGTCCTAGTTTCCATTTTTTATATGACTCCTTTTTATTTTTTAGATCATGCAAGATCTTGTGGTTAAGCCAAGGTGGTCTTTTGCCACATTTTCTATCTTTCCTAACCAGCGGAATAGCTTGCTTTTGGGCCCTTAATAGTGTCCCTTTGAAAAACTGCCAACTCTCCTCAGTTGTTTTTCCCCTTGCAATTAATAGCTTTATGGACAATGTTCAGTAGCTATATTACATGGAAAAAATACTGGTTATTTTCTTTAGACCGTGTCTTCTTTAGCTATCAATGAAATAACTCATACACTGTTGATGTTATACAAATAATAAATAGTGTGACCAAAGAAAAGAGGGAAGAGGGTAGAAATTGCCCTTCCTGGATTGTTTATATTTTCTGCAGTGCTACCATTTATATTCAGTCTGAAACCTTTTATCTCTTACTGTAGTAAAGTGATTTTAGCATTTTCTTTGATTTTCATTCCTTCAGAGAAAGAGAGGTAGCAACTCTAGAATCATACATCAGTCAGAGATGAACTAAAAACCTTAAACTTATTGCACAGTGATTCTATAAAGTACCAGTTTATCATTTAATTTTATCTTATTTAATTTTCTCATGCACAATGGTGATTCATGAACACAGCAGAGATTACTTTTCTTAAAATATTGTGTGATATATCCTAGTTTAATGAAAGTTTTCATTTTAATTAAATTAGAGGGAAAGGCTTCCATCCTTTTTCCTTTTCCTCAGGGGAGATAACATTGTGCCATGTTATTAGCAGGTTTCCCATGGGCACTCTTCTGCACTGATGAATTTGTCAAGGAACGCTGGAAGCCTGTATCTTGCCAAAAGGCTTATCCTTTATATGTTATAACCTGTGTATTTTAAAACTTAAGACTATTGATAAACCATCAAGGAGGACACATTTTTGTTTCAGGTTTATTTAGATGTTTGAGTTGTCTAGAATTTATCAAAGATATGAATTTTGAATACAATTCTATCAGCTAGACAAGAATCCGGAGAAGGAGGGGGGAAACAGTGTAACAATGCATGCACCAAAATTCAGACATCAGCACAGATGTAAAGGTGAAAGAACCTTATTGACAATGCTCCCCAGATTCAGTCTAGTCATAAGTAACTTTGCAACTGTTGTAGGGTTTACTTTTGTAGAATGCTATTCCCACTTTCTCCTTTGAGTGCTTGAAGACATACTGCCGAAAACGTACTTAATGTGAGACTGCACTTGAAGGTAGTGATTTCATATTTTTTAACGTGATGTGTTTGTTAGACCCTTACAAAGAAAGCAAGACTTTAAAAGAAAAAAGTCAGAAAAGTCCATATTGTCTGAAATCTCTATTACCGCACCTAAGGAGAAGATTCCTCAGTAAGGGATCAAGCCCCCATTATGCTAGGTTTGTACAAACGCACAATAAAAATACAGAGTTTACAGTATAACACAAGCAACACAGGTGGATACAACAAACAGATGTGGGGAGCCCAAGGTAACAATGAAACCGTTATGAACAGCATGATAAGCCCTGGCCACAGCACACCAGCTGCCTTACTATTGTCAGTGTAGCAATATTTATGTTAATGGACACGAACAGGGGAACCTCACAGATTTAGCTACATTTGCAAGTGGCAGTAAATGTTAGGTTAGTTAAGGCTGAAGAAGGTTGAGAGGAACTCCAGGGGGATCTAGAAAAGCTATGCAATCATGTACCAGGATGGCAGGTGAAATGCAATATAGATCACTGCAAGGTTTTGATGGAATAATTTGAACTACTCTGACTTCTTCATTAGACTAACTGTAAACACTGAGGGAAAAGTCCTGGCTGTCATAGGTAATTGCTCTGCATAAATATCCACTCAATGTGCCGCAACAGGCAAAAGAAGAAACAAAATATTATGATGTAATAAAGAATGGTATGAAAAAATACTGAAAAATATTATAATCCAAGTAAATGAACTCAATGGTATGTTATCACCTGGAAAACTGATTTCAGTTCTGGTTGGCCCATCTAAAATAAATAAATAAATAAATAAATAAATAGAAAGGATCCAAAGATTGGCACCACAAATTAGCATTATAAAAGACTTTCCATATGCAGAGACATTGAATTGATTAAGTTTAAATTTAGCATGGTTGGGTTATGAGCAGGTGAGTGGGGAGGTCATGAGTGAGCTATATAAAATAATGAATGGCACAGGAAAGATCAGTTGAGCACTCCACTTTCTAATACTACAAGGGGATAATCAATGTAACTCAAAGGCAAAAAAATTAAAGTGGATAACAAGAAATACTTTGTTAAAAAGATGCATAATTAACATGCAACACTTATTGTTACAAGATATCATTGTGGCCAGGACTGGCCATTTATCTGGTTACTAAGAATACTCACATTAAATAAGAGAGGTTAAAAGTCAAAAAGGGCATATATTAATAAAAGTAAACTTCTTCTACAGGGAAATTATTGTTTAATTAGGGGATTTCTGGCAAGTGACACTGGCCACTGTCAAGAGACAAGATACCTGACTAGATGATCAGGGATGGCTGTTCTTACATTCCGTTCATATCTTCTTTTCACAAAATATTGTTGGAAGTACAAACATTATTTCTCAGAATGAATACTACTGGTGTTTTGGGAGTGAGGAGACAAGGGGTCGATTAAATTGACACCTGAACTGCAATGGATACAGAAGGAGAAATCCCTTGTATATCCATCTGTTGGGAGTGGTCACAATTTTATTAGATAATACCAATAACACAGCAACTAGATGTAGGCAATGTTGTAGATCTTTTAAACGTAATTCAAAAACTGGCACAGTGAAGAGAGAGATGTATCCCAGGGATAAATTTGGCCCACTCCATTTTGATGGTGGGGACAGGTTTGGCCTTAGTAAGTAATCAAACTCTGAAGTCAATTGTGGACACAGGCCAGCAAAGAGTGATGGATGTGTGTGTGTTTTGGTTTGGTGTTTTGTTTTTGAAGTAACAAAATCATGATTCAGATGTCCTGCACAGAATACTAGGACAGCATAATCTTGGAAAAATTATAAATGTGACAGAAGGAAATGATATTGCTAACAAGCAGTGAATCATTGTAATTATACAAGGTTAGTTGACCAAGCGGCCCAATCGATCCTCTGAATTACACAGAAGCAGAAACCACTGGGCTTGTGTCCTCCACAAACCCTAACAGATAAAAACAGCAAATAACAAAACAAAACAAAAACCTTCCCACCCTACCACCCCTCCAAACACCAATTAAATAGAATGAAATAAGACCAGAGCAGATAACTTATTAGTGTACTATATAATGTTAATTGTCTCCAACATTTAATCTCTGCCTTTATGATTGACATCTATTCAACCACTATGTCATTTTGCTATTTTAGGAGTCTATGCTTACAGTTATGGATGGGGAAAGCGTTAGCTGAGGAAACAGAACTGAAATGTCCAAGACTTGTATGATGATTGTACATTTTTTATTTGTATCATTATGTTTTATTATTATTTAAAGCCATGAAAAATGAAATCCTAGTCCCACTGACGTAATTAGGGGTTTTTCCATTGACTTCAAGAGCGTCAGAATTTAACCCTATATGTATGATTCAGTATATTTTATACACTAAAGAATTCCTTCCAGAAAGTCTATAGTTACTCTTCAGAAAGAACTGTGTGTGTAGATTTGTCTTCATTAAGTTTCAGGGAGCAATATAACATTCTTATTCTTTTGTGAACTAAGAGGGTATTCCATCTAAAATAGTTTCATTAAAACAATAGTATGAACTATATTATGGTACTTTGTTCGTTCCACAAGCATGCATCCAGTTGATGTCAATGGGAATTCTGTGCATGACTGGAGGAAACTAAATGGTTAAGGATGAGATCAAGCATTAGAAGCTAGAAAATTTGGCTACGTTTTGTATGGTTTATAGTGGTTAATAAATTATTGATGTTTTAATGATCAGTTGTTTTCCACTATTATAGAGTCCAGCTGGTCAGGAGATTGCTTATAACCTTGTCTAACACCTTCTGATATGCTTATAACAATCGATAACACATCCTGCTCATATTTATAACATCTACTAATCGTGTATGAACCCTTTATAAACCACTTGTAAATGGAATCTTAATTTAACCTCACTCTGAAAGTTCTAAGCTAATAATAATTCTATATTATTTTAGCTGATATGCCTAGATAGAGTGACATACTGTATATGATATATAATGTGGCATAGACATTATACACTATTATGAAATCTTTGCAGTATTTTGGCATATATATTCAGCTGTACAAGCCCAAAGTAATAACTAGGCAACACAGCTTGGTCTAGTCCCATGCTCAAACTAGACATCAATCTGTTATGAGTGGATGTAACCACTGAATCCGACAAAGCTCCCAGGATCTGGGTAGTGACTAGCTCTGGGTTGCTCAAGCACACTCCCCAGAAGCAGACTCTGCATCTAACACCCTTTTGGGCAGTAGGACCCCAGAGTCTGGCCACCTAGATACTAGAACCATTGCTTCAGCACTCCTGAGCACCCTGGTTTCTTAGACACATTCCCCCCAAAGACCACCTGGATTTTGTGGCTCTGGTTGCTAGTTAGCCCCTTCAGGGACAACATACAAGAAAAGCAAGGAAACTCAGGCTTAGCAAAGGAATTTTTTAAACACACACACTATTGTTCTTTTTAAGAGGAAAGAGTTATAGATTTATTGGAAAACAACAAGATCCCCTCAGTCTGATCTCATCCCCTTTTGTGAGTCCATAGGTTTGGTCCAACTCTTTAGAGAAGAGAAGCAAAGTCCTCCAGTCTTCCTTCTTCTTCCTCCAATCTGTCCAACTGGTCTTCTGTTTCTGGAGATTAAATGCCTTATCTTACTTAGAGAAGCATCCATTTTTAAAACAGATTCTGCACCTCTTTGGTCAGGTGGAGAAACTGCAGATCTTCCAGTCATGTGCTCAGACCAGTGGTAGGGGGATTCAATCTGCCTCCCCTTTGACAGGTTTCTGTGTAGAGTCCATTGAAAGTCAAAGGCCCTAATAGCAGAAATCCCATTCGTCAAGTGGGGAAATGGTCCCTGATTGTTATGTCACAGCTTTCTAGACTCAATCAAATTAGACTATGTGTATTTGACTACATGTGTACTGCTACAAAATGGATGATGTGTACTGCTACATGTGTACTGCTACAAAATGGATGATCTACTCTACAATTACAGTTGCAATTACAAATAGCATCCATAAATACAAATGGAATTCATAACTGGACACAGGCATATTTCCCAAGCTTTCTCACTGGGGCCAAACTTCCCCCTCAGTTTTGAAACGCAGATGTCTGAAACTGGAATTGAGAGTTGCCTCACAGCAATCCAAGTGCTAGTTACTGTTCCTGACATAAGATCTTTTGACTCTGCTGTTTCATTCCAAGTGTTTATTCCTCATCTAATGGTAATCACTTAATAGGAGTCTTTGTTACAGATGACAAAGAAATTACAAAGGAGACCATTCTGACCGGACAACTAGGACAAGACAAATGGTGGATATAAAAATGCTTCGATATATAGACACATGTACTGGTGTGTGCACAGCTCAAACATCAACTATGATTACTGGAAACCTCAGTCCCCAACCACATCCACACACACAGAGCCATAAAAATCAAAGGCCAGAAGTGGTATACATTCTGCTTCTTCCTCATGTTCAGACATCTACTTAAGACAACATACTGCTGTTGATCCAAGCTCACAACCTTCAGTATGTCAAAATCATTAAAAAAAATGCTAGTTTGGAGGACGGGAGGGAAAAGCAGGCAGGGAAGGAGCTGAGCCAGCTCCAGAGAGCAACTTCCTGCCTGTCCAGCAGAATGAGAGAGCAGCTCCTTATTGCCATGAGTATGCAATTACAGCTTCCTTCTTCCTGCCCAGCGGATCAGCTGAAGAGATGATTGTCTTGGGAGATGGGGAAAGTGCTAAGTTGCATGAAGCAGCAGTTTTGGACTGCTTCTTCAGCTGTCTCCTTCCCCATACTCATTGGGGTTTGAAAGTTATGTGGGACTGACAGAAACATGTTGATGACCCTCCCGCCCCTGAAGAAAGTTGGGGGTGATGTTCCCTGTGTCTCCTTACATTACACCTATGACAGTAAGCAGTGCGCAGCACAGAAAGTGCACCTCAAAATGTGTCAGTGGTCCATCCCCCTTGTTTTAGTGGACATTTTTAGCACTATTATGTGATCAGTCTGAAAAATGAGTGTTTGTATCTAGTTTCATATATATATAAAACCATAATTACTTCAAATTATTTGTAAAACTTGCAGATCATGCAGTGGTGCTCATTCCAAGTAATTGTTTGGAGTTCTGAATAGTGACAAACATAATAGATGTTTATAGAAAATGTTTCTTTAAAGTGCAAAATGGATTTAATCACACAGTTCATTACTGCTGTGAAGAGGGTCATAAGAAAAAACAACACCACTACAATAAATGTAAACAGTTTTAATGCAGTCATTCCAGAATATCATCACTTTATATGTCTCTGCCTGAGGCCTTATGTTAGATGGGAATTTATAGATCCAAACCTTTGTTTTGGGTTTTTGTGCTTCAATAAGATATCTTAAAACTGTTAGTAAAAACCTATCTAGTTTTTGACCACAGTAATTCAGTATGTGAATTGATTGTTAAAGGAAGCTAATTGGCTATGAAATAAGAATAAGTATTTCCTAGAGGAAACAGTAATCCACAGTTGAGAATAATCTTTTGCCTTTGGTATTTTGGAGAAAATGAGTAAAGAATTCTGATCAATATGTATAATAGGCTTTTAATTAGCACTTACAATATCTTTCTGCTTAAGAAGCAAAAGTTGCAAAATAGCCACCCTCAAATGGGGATTAACACTGCACGTATTGAGAAAAACAGTTGAGTAATGGTTTTGCCAGATTAAACCTAGCTGAAGTCAGTTAAAAAAAGAAAACAAAATCCCAACAAACTCAGATAAAACCAGGTTTAGAGAACAGCTTAAAAAGATCACTATTAGCGACAAAAAAAAAAAAAGTCTCTCTCATATTGAAGGGTGTCTCCAGTGAGGAAAGGTTAAACTTCTTCACACAGAAATACCTGCGTTTTTTGTGACAAAAAGGGAAAGAAAGTTAATTAAACTTATGAACACCAGAGTTACGAACACCAGAGTTATGAACTGACCACACACCTCATTTGGAACCAGAAGTACACAATCAGACAGCAGCAAAGATGGAAAAAAAAAAAAAGAAGAAGGCAAATACTGCACAGTATTGTGTTAACGTAAGCTACTAAAAAATAAAGGGAAAGCAGCATTTTTCTTCTGCATAGTAAAGTTTCCAATCTGTATTAAGTCAATGTTCAGTTGTAAACTTTTGAAAGAACAACCATAATGTTTTGTTCAAAGTGACAAACATTTCAGAGTTACAAACAACCTACATTCCCAAGATGTTTGTAACTCTGAGGTTTAATATGCCTGTTAATGGAGATAAGGTTAAAAATAGGTTATTTTTAAAAGATTTTTTAAAAGTGGATCTTGGTACATTCCTGAATGGGCAATGTGAACAAGAACAAAACACTAACGCATTAAGAGCAATCAGTAAGAGAATCTGGGATGAGAAGGGATGAAAAGGGATGGCAAAAATATACCATTTGTTAACTGGCTAAGCCGTTTTGGGTTTCCAGGACATTTAATCTAGTTGACTGAAAGTGTCCACAGTTGTGGCACTGTCCAAACAATCTACTGACTTGAATTGATGGATTGCTCAATAAAAATCCACTTTTTAAAAGTTTTACCTCCTTTGTTTTGTGGGTTATTTTTTGTTGCTTTGCTTTACATCACTTTTGTTCACTCAAACAACAAAGGCCATGCATTATTGAGTTTGTCTTTTTTCCCCAATTCCATTTGATAACCAGAATGTCACTTTCATTAGGTGTATGTACAGTACTTTCCTACTAAACACAATTAATTTTCAGAGCATGTTTATTTTGACTTCTTGTTATTAGATATTGACTTCATTCATTTATTTTATTTTATAAACAAATGTGATAAAACAAACAAAAATAGCAATGTGTCTGAAACAAGACTAGAATTGGGAATAATATCAAACAAAACTCAGATGTTTAAAGATTTATTAAATCTATAAATTTTTAGCTTAAAAAGTAGAGGCTAGTTAACATTGTTAATCAAAGATATTTAATGGAAAATGGCATTGTTTAATAAAAATTGGCTTTTCAAGTTTTTGACTAAAAATTGTTGTTTTTGTCCCCCTCCTCTTTCTTCCACATTTCCCCCCCCCCCTCCCCCCCGTTTCCAATGGCAAAATACTAGCTGCTACATGCACTGTACATTTTTGGAGGAATTCATTAAGAAAATAAATACATCTCATTTCCTTACCTGAGAATAGCGAAGACAAATTGGACATGTTTTTAAAGTACTAATTGCGGCTCTTTTTCAGTGCTTCAAATTGTTTATCTACTTGTTAGCCCATTCAATTTGTCGTCTTGTACGTGCAACCTTTTCTAATATTTAGCTTGGTTTTTTTTTTTTTTTTTTTACCATTTATACCTTTTTCTTTCTTTACTCAATCTTGACAAACAAGACCAGAAGAAAAACTAGCTTTCTCAGCATCTTCTACTCGACTAACTTGATTATAACAGGCTACAATACTTTGTCTAAAATAGTGTATTTTTTTCTAAGCTTTTTTCTTCAGAGCTTGGTGGTTTTCAGTCAAACCAGGATCTAAAGTGTTCACAAATCATGCCGCTCCCCTCCCTTCCGCCAGTGGTGTCCCTCAGTGAAATGGATACCAAAATGTCTTTTGGCTTCTCCTTATATTTCCCAGAGTTCATTGTCTTTGTTCCCAGAGTCAGGATGATCTCCTGTGGTTCAGACTCCAGTGTGCTCTCCCCTGTTGAGTTCACATCCCCCTGTTGGTTTCCACAGGGTTACCATCTTTCAGGTTCCCAAAAAGAGGACACTGCCAGAGGAGGGGAGGAGGAGAAGCTGGAGTGGGGGTACAACTGGAGGGGCTGGAAGAGGTATTTGGGGGATGCAGGGGAGGTATGTGTGTACTGAGAGGGGTATTTGGGGTGCAGGAGAGGGTATTTGGGGGTACGAGAGGGGTGTGTGAGTACTGGGAGGGGTGTGTGTGTATACCGGGAGGGATATTTGGTGGGTGCTGGAGGGGGTACCTGCGGCCTCACTCTCGAGGTGGGGGGCAGTGTGGCTCCCTGTCATGGTACCAGGGCTGCTGGTGCAGGCCCAGGATGCAGCACCAGCCATCCATCAGTGCCTCTCCCCATCCCTAGGGCTGGGAGCAGGGGCCTGGGTGGGCAGGATCTGGCAGCGGTGGCTGCAGTGGAGGGACCAATCAGGACGTGGAGCTGCAACATCTGCTCCACAAAAATCCCAGACATTTCCTCTTATTTGAAAAAAAATTCACCCAGAGAGAGGATAAAAAAGAGAAAATGTCCAGGAAAACCTGGGACATATGGTAACCCTTTTGGTTTCCATTGTATTGGCTTACAACGCTTAATTTACACATGAACCTAGGTAGGCAGGTAAATCAACATTCCTTCATCTAGGAAAAACTTGTTTGTCAAGTGTGCATGGAACACAGATTCTAAAACATGTTTTCAGTATATGAATACAATTTCTTAACTATTACCATGCATGTATCATGCAGTGATTGTGAGGATCAGTATGAAGTAAGCTTCCATTAAATACCTTACATGGCCCTTTTTAGATATATACAGTACTTTGAAAGTAGTGTGTTAAGTGCAGAGAGTTTGTCAGGCCTGACAGGAGTTGCTCTTTCAGAAAAGTGAACCCTTTGCCAGTGAGGAGTTCTTAGGGTCACATGATGGTTCCAGGGGAGTTGGTCTGAGAACCTGAAACATTTTCTAGATTAATTGTAAGTTATTGCAAGAGATCTTTTCTCTTAAGGTATTCCTTCAAAGAAACCTTCTCTGCATTCTGAAATGTGTGTGTTTTAAATGTTAATTTAAACCTCTCCTTCCTAATGTCTTCTCCTCCGTAGTCTGCCATGTACCGCCCATTCAGTAAACATTTAAAACACATGCTTAAGTCTCTCATTGACATCAAAAGATTGACTGTTAACTTTAATCAAAACTTAAATTTGATGTGAGTTGCTAAACAGGGATAGGATTAATCACAAGATCAAATTTAAGTATATGCTTAAATGCTTTGCTGAATTGTGGCTTGCTTTGATTTTTAAGCTTTCAGAACAGAAGCTTATCCCCTCTGTGGTTTCTACGAAGCATATGGAATACTGATTGGTTTGGAGGTGTTTAACCACAACTTAATTTGCCTTATTACTACACCAGTGAAAGACTCAAAGAATAGGAACACTTTTCCAACTATTTTCTGATTTTGTAATATTAAGCCATTTAAAGTGTAAAACCAAAATATGAAGGAAGAAATTCTTCCCTGCCTTACACCCATGCCACTCTGTTGATTTTGTTGGTATTGTGCTTGGATAACTCAGGGCTGAATTTAGCTCAGAATGCCTTTTAGCTCAATAGGACCTGTAGCTAGGATGCTTATCAGTATTTTTACTGAAACTTGCACTGATGGGTTGTCAATCTCCTTCGGCTGACCATTATTCTCGTGATTTCTTTATAATTTGTTTAGCACCAACAACTCCAAGCTGAATTAACACCTGCCTGACTTTTTGCACCAAAATCTAGCCAGCCTATAGGAGACAGTAGTGAGGAAAGTGACTCATTGTATGTCCCTGTCCTTCCCACAAAACTCCATGCGCTTCTGACCATTTGGAACTCCACACAGTTACCAAAATGGGGGGCGGGAGAGCATTGCCAAGGAGGCAGCACTCCCTTTCCATGCAGCCATTACTGTGATATCTTCTATGCATACCCTAAAAAATATGCTCCAGCCACTATATTACAATCTATCCTCATCTCACTATTATTAGCAATAATAATCATACTGCAGTAGCAGAAAAAAAATGTTGGTGGTTTCCAAACAGAGAGGAATGCAGTCTCTGTCCCAAACAGTGTACAAGCTAGGCCCTCAGTCCTGTAACTGACTCTGTGCAGGTATATGGGACTGTCCACATATCAATGGAATACCGCTACCCTCGATCAACTTCTCTGGACCTTTTTTTGTTTGTTTCTTAACAAATAAACAAACAAAAACAAAAACCACACACCACAACCTTTCTACCGAAAATTTAAAACAAAATCATCCTGAAGGAAAGCTGAACAAAGCATTCTTCCAAATGAGAGCATAACTATGTTCTTTGCAAAGGTCATTATAACACGTTCTCCTTTACTATATTTTCCCCCTTCTGTAGTTTTAGCAGCTTTATTTGGTTCTACATGTTTAGGCATCAGAAAATAGAGTCATACCTTTCAAAATTACTTTAGGCATACCTCATGAGGCTGCACTCACCTGCCCACTGAGTTGCAGATGCTGCAACACCTGTTTCCTAATAAGATTTCATGATCCATACGATTCCTAGCCAATTGACACAAATACTAAATGCACACTTTATTTTGTTGCCTTCGGTGAAATGCACCATGGAATTTTGCTTGGAGGGATCTATAACTGAGGCTTGCCCTATAAGGAGTGCTGTATTTTCAATGCAGTTTCACCATCTGCAATACAGACCTAATATTAATATTCTTCAAAAAGGTGTTATTTGGCATAGTTCATGTTTATAAAGCACTTTAAGATTCTCAGTTGGAAAGCACCATAGAAATTAGGGTTTGTGAAAAATTTGAAAAAATCATGTAAATTCTGTCAAATTCAAAACCATGTTTCATTCATTATTTTTCATAAATGTCCAATTTTGTTTTCTACAAATTTTGCACAATTTTAAGGCAATTTTAAAACATTGAAACAAAAAATATTTTAAAATATTATCTTTTAATTTAAAAAATGCAAACCCTTCAATTTTAAAAATAAAATCACACTATGCCACTAAGTAGACTAAACAGTGTTGGTAATGCAGAAAAGTAAAAGAAAAGGAAATTGCCTAGCAGCCTATGGTCAGCACTATTTTATTTAGATTCCACAGAAAATATTTTTAAATGACAAATTCTGAAAAGTTTGAAAATCTTGTCAAAATTTTATTTAAAAAAAAAAAGGCCAGAATATAGCACACTTTAAAATCTCAACCATTTCTTATAGAAATTCAAAATGTTATTACGTTTGCATAATCTAGATGCAAGTAAGAATGTTTATTCATAGGAATTCTAGGGCACATCATTTGCCATTGACTTTAGTAGTGCTTCATTTTTAGTATCCAAAACTGTTCAACAAAAAACACTGTTGCACCAAAGATCCAGCATAATTTTAAGACTGATAAAGTTCGCTATTAAATGTATCCTCTGCTGAATCATGCCAAAGTCAGTGTATTACCACTCTAACACTTTGTTATAAACTACAGATAAAATGCAGTAAATTTACTTTTTGTACTCAATCCAATGTCTAATATTCAGCTTTTACTCATGCATAATGTATCCCACTATTTTTCTAAACCCATGTCTTACTGAAGTGCAGGTATTTTTTTCTCATAGTATGGAAGCTTGTTAGATTATTTCCTGCTTATACCATCACCACTTTCATCTGTGGAAGTGGATTGTTGTATCTGCGCATCTATGATTTTCTCACTAATGTACAAATCTAAACTAAGCAATGTTTTGTTTTCCCGTGTATAATGAAAACTGAGTTGCTAAATTGGGAAACTCTGTTTTTTTCTGTAGAACAGAACCCCATTTATCCAATCTAATTGGGACCAGGACCAGATCATGTAATTAAAAATTTGGATAATCTGGAGAATGGGAAAGTGCAAGGCTGCAGTGCTGTCTAACAGCCACAGGAGAGATCTCCTGCTTCTGGACCTGTGTGCGCTGGTTGTTCAGTTAATATAGAGAAACGGATAATGGAGGGTTGGATAAACAGAGTTCTAATTGCAATTATAAAACAAATAAAAAGCCAAGCAAACACTGGAATGCAATTGTCAGACATGAAGAGCTGCTGTAATGTGCTCTCCACTTAATACTTTGTAGCAGAATGATTCTGCATGTAAGAATGCACCATTAGATTAATTTAGTAGCATACATGGACATCTGCAGCTCCAGCAGTTAAGAGTCTGAAGATCACAGATGTACTATCTTCTTGGAGTTGTAGTCATTCATTTCATTCTTCTTTTAGATTGCACTTTATAAATGTTTTTTTTTTTTAAGTTTGCTGAATTTAAGGCAGATTGAACAAGTCAGTCATCAACATTGTAGAAAAAACCCTTTGGATAGAGGTGACTTATACTGATAAGTAACCCAATAAATATTAGGATATAGATCTTAGGATAAGCCTGCAGTTACTAATGCACACACTGACTAGTAACCCAGGTGGTAGAAAAGAAGGCCAATATATCATCGTATCAAGCTGACGAAGTTCCCTAATATACCCCATATGAGCATTGCTTAGAAACAGCTTGCTGAACATGCCCTTTTTCCTGGCAGTGTTGCTGAAAACCAGATGAGCCATAATTAAATGTGGGTCACCAAGGAGAGAAACTGTGGTTTTAATCATCGTGCCATTTATATTCCTGCAAATAAGTAAATCAAATATACTGTGTGAAGGACAAAAGTAAAACCTTTTCAGCACAACTCGAACTTGGCCAAAAATGTCACCATAAATGTTTCTTTTGTACTGCAGGTATTTTTTTACAGTTTAAAACAAACTTTTGTTTCCATTCATGATGGAAGAAAACCTAAATAGAAATAATTATAAGTTATCATTTAATTTTATTGTGCTGTTGAAATATACTGTTATTGTTATAATATAAGGAGATATACCTATCTCATAGAGCTGGAAGGGACCCTGAAGGGTCATTGAGTCCAGCCCCCTGCCTTCACTAGCAGGACCAATTTTGCCCCAGATCCCTAAGTGGCCCCCTCAAGGATTGAACTCACAACCCTGGGTTTAGCAGGCCAATGCTCAAACCACTGAGCTATCCCTCCCCCTGTTTGTTCTATTCAAAATTTTCCCCAAAGATAATCTCACTTGCCAATACCCAAACTGTTATTTTCCCCTTATTGACACAGATGCAACAATAACAATATTTCTTGCCAGAGAAGTAGCTGTAAAACTCTCCCATGAAGGTGATGCAGAAGGCTGCAACATAGGTGTTAACAGCATTTTCACACTGGTATGCCGCACTGTTGCCCTCCTCTCATTCTCTTTTTCTCTTCCAGTTGGTGTCACAGTGTGCTACACACTATGCTTTTTAGACTAATTTTAAGAAAAAGTACAGTACAGTCACATAATTGTAGAAATGTAGGTCTGGAAGGGACCTCAGTAGGACATCTAGTCCAGTCCCCTGCACTGAGGCAGGGGACTGGACTAGATAGATGTTTGTCTAACTTGTTCTTTAAAACTGATAGACGTTTGTCTAACTTGTTCTTTAAAACCTCCAGTGACGAAAATTCCACAGCCTCCCTAGGCAATTTGTTCCAATGCTTAACTGCCCTGACAGTTGGCAAGTTTTTCCTAACATCTAACCTAAATCTCCCTTGCTGCAATTTAAATCTGTTACTTTTTGTCCTGTCCTCAGTGATTAAGGAGAACAATTTATCATCCTCCTCTTTATAGCAACCTTTTACATACTTCAAAATTGTTATTATGTCTGCCTCAATCTTCGCTTCTCCAGACGAACCCATTTTTTCAATCTTTCCTCATAGGATAGGTTTTCCAAACCTTTTAATATTTTTTGCTGCTCTCCTCTAGACTTTCTCCACTTTGTCCACACCTTTCCCGAAGTGTGCGGCCCAGAACTGGACACAATATTCCAATGGAGGCCTTATCAGCGGAGTGGAAGAATTATTTCTAGTGGCTTGCTTACAACACTAATACATCGCAGAATGGTTGCCTTTTTTGCAACAGTATTACATTGTTGACTCATATTTAGTTTGTGATCCACTATACCCCCCAGATCTTTTTCTGCAGTACTCCTTCCTAGGCAATCATTTCCCATTTTGTCTTTTGCAACTGATTATTCCTTCCTAAATGGACTACTTTGAATTTGTCCTGATTGAATTTCATCCAATTTATTTCAGTTGATTTCTCCAGTTTGTCAAGATCATTTTCAATTCTAATCCTGTCTCCCAAGGTGCTTGCAACCCCTCCCAGGTTGGCATAGTCTGAAATATTTGTTAAGTATACTGTCTGTGCCATTATCCAAATAATTTGAGGATATCCAATAGAATTGGGCCCGGGATAGATCCCTGTGGGACCTGACTCACTATGCCTTTAGGGTGACCAGACGTCCCGATTTTATCGGGACCGTCCCGATATTTCGGTCTCTGTCCCGCGTCTCGACCGAGCTTTGGTCGGGACGCGGGACAGAGATATCCGCAGGCAGCACTTTTTTTTTTTTTTCTGAGCCGGGACTCGCGCGGGGTTTTTTTTTTTTTTTCTCCCTCAGCCGGGACTCGCTCGGCTTTTTTTTTTCTTTGCTTTTTTTCTCTCCCTCAGCCGGGACTCGCTCGGCTTTTTTTTTTTTTTCCTCAGCACCCCACCCCCACCATGCGTCCCGATATTTTATTCCCCTCATCTGGTCACCCTATGTGCCCTTCCAACTTGACTGTGAACCATTGATAACTACTCTCTGGAGTATGGTCTTCCAACCAGTTGCAAACACACCTTATAGTAATTTCTTCTAGGCTATATTTCCCTAATTTGCTTAAGAGAAGGTCATGTGAGGCAGTATCAAAAGCCTTACTAAAGCTGAGATATATCACATCTCCAGCTTCCCTCTATCCACCAGTTCAACAAGGTATGTACTTGCATATCTAACTTAAACACGTGAGTAGTCTATTGGCTTTAAGAACTTTGATGAATCAGGGCTTTAATCAATGTAACTCTCTTGAATAGTGTGTTCATCATCATTGTAGAATAAAATAATCAATAGGAAATAGTTATCCTAACAGTTTGACAAAAAGGTCAAAATCTCTTCGGCTTTTGGCAGACAGGAATATATTTCATCAATATTAAAAATAAATGTTTCCTTTTAGTATTTATAGTAAATACTTCTTCTTATGGAATACATACAGCATTCTTGCATATCAGTCTCAAAATAAGCATATTGCTTTCCTTCCATCTGGACTATGTTCATACTCTGTAGGATTTAATATAACTCTTTGCAGCTCATTTTGACCATTGTAGCTGGGAAAATAATTGTCATTATGAGTATATTATGTCCAATTCTTAGTGGAACCACAGTAGTTCCACTGTGTGGGGTCAGGGACAGGCTTTGGGGAGCCCAAGCAGCACCTTTCACACTGCAGAGCACAGTAGGATGTGTTGGGAGGAACCACAAGAAGAAATGGTGAATATGCAAATATGTATATCACCCAACCATGTATCATTGTGGGGTGAAGGAATATGGTGGGTAAACAAGCTACATCGCTACCTCGATATAACATGACCCGATATAACACAAATTCGAATATAACGTGGTAAAGCAGTGCTCCATAGAGGGGGGCTGCGCAAAAAATTTGGCTCCCGAGGACAGCGTTATATTGAGGTAGAGGTGTACTTCACCACTGAGGTTATAAAAACAGTGGCTGCACGGTCATTCTTGACCTGGGAAATCATTCCTTCCTCCTGTGCTCCTAGCATTTGAGAGACTTATCAGTGCATAGCCTGAATATTTAAGTCCAAGTAAGTAGTATACTTTGAAGTTACGTAAAAAAATAATAAAGAATTTGTTCCTGATTAGAAGCTGATGTGGTTTTTTTCTATTAATTTGAGAGCCTGTTAAGTAAAAATTTTAACAGAATCATCATATCTAAAACTGGAAATGAACTAATAGATCATCTAGTCCTTATCTCTAATATTGCACACTTGTGTGTTTTAATTTTCAAGTCATATGGCTTTTACTGACTGTCCTGGGTGACTCTGTTGCAGGCTAATACATTTCAGTGTCAGGATAAATAACCTAATATTAATGCCAAATTCTCTCTCAATTTAAAGAATACATTATTATAAAGAATCCATTACGGTTTATTATGCTAAAAAATTCTTCACCATCTTTCACGTTACTAAAGTTGATTGAAAATGGCAAAACTGTGTTCCTGAACATTTGATAAAATTTCAAACAATGCAGTTCAGCCATGTTTGTACTGTTTATTATTCACTGTTGGTGAATTCCATTTCTCTCTACAGGACCCACACAACACTTTTGCACTAGACCTGAGCAAATAACTGATTTATGGTTTTCTCACAAAAAAACAAAAAAATTCATTTTGAGTCAAACAAAATGTTTCTTAGACCTGAAACTAATTTTGTTTCCATTTCTCATTTTGTTTAGTTCTTGGGTGGTTTTTACTGTTCTTAAAAAATAAATCTAGCTAAATTTCTACACAAATATTATTTTGAAATGAAAAAATGAAACATCATATTTTTTCTTAAAAGTCTGAATGGAATGTTTTGACTTTTTTTGTAATTATTTTCCCTTTTTTCAGCTGAAACTATTTGCTGAATTCACTAACAGTTTTTGTCAACCCAAAGCTGCATTCTTCAGTTTTCATCTGAAATTTTTTTCCAAGTTAGAATATGCACTATTTAAGTCCCACTTAATTCCTCCTTAAGTCTCTTCTGAGGATTTAAGTGTTGTTTAGACCTTGTGTTACCTCTCCGGGGGAGGGAACTCCAGTCATTAGGAAAAGGCAGGTGTTAGTCATGAAAGATTCAATCATTAGAAACATAGATAGCTGGCTTTGTGATGACCGGGAGAACCGTATGGTGACTTGCCTGCCTGGTGCAAAGGTTGCAGATCTCTCGAGGTATCTAGATAGACTTATGTGTAGTGCTGGGGAGGAGCCGGTGGTCTTGGTACATGTGTACATGGTACCAATGACATAGGGAAGGGTAGGAGAGACATCCCGGAGGCCAAATTTAGGCTGCTAGGAAAGAGACTGAAATCCAGGACCTCTATGGTGGCATTCTCAGAAATGCTTCCAGTTCCACGCACAGGGCCAGGTAGGCAGGCAGAGCTTCAGAGTCTCAATGCGCGGATGAGACAATGGTGTAGGGAGGAGGGATTTAGATTTAGTAGGAACTGGGGAAACTTTTGGGATAGGGGGAGCCTATACAGGAAGGATGGGCTCCACCTAAACCAAAGTGGATCCAGGCTGCTGGCATTTAACATTAAAAAGGTTGCAGAGCAATTTTTAAACTAAGAGATGGGGAAAGCCAATGCTGCAGAGGAGCACATGGATCGGACAGAGACTTCTCTTAGAGGAGAGTCTATTGATATAGATTCTTTAGGTTTTAGTCAGGAGGAGATGATGGAACAGGATAAAGTATGGGCCAGATCAGACAAGAAACATTCACATAAAAAAGAATCTGACACATCAGAAAAGGGCAAACAAGAAAACGGTGACAAGTTTTTAAAGTGCTTGTACACAAATGCTAGAAGTCTAATATAATAAGATGGGTGAACTAGAGTGCCTCGTGTTAAAGGACGATATTGATATAATTGGCATCACAGAAACCTGGTGGAGTGAGGACAATCAGTGGGACACAATCATTCCGGGGTACAAAATATATCGGAAGGACAGAAGAGGTCGTGCGGGGGGGCATTATATGTGAAAGAAAATGTAGAATCAACTGAAGTAAAAATCTTAAATGAATCCACATGTTCCATAGAATCTCTATGGATAGTAATTCCATACTCTAATAAGAATATTACAGTAGGGATCTATTATTGACCACCTGACCAGGACAGTGATAATGACTATGAAATGCTAAGCGAGATTAGAGAGGCTATCAAAATAAAAAACTAATGCATAGCGGGGGATTTAAATTATCCCCATATTGACTGGGTACTTGTCACCTCAGGACGATATGCAGAGACAAAATTTCTTGATACTTTAAATGACTGCTTCTTGGAGCAACTGATACAGGAACCCACAAGGGGAGAGGCGATTCTCGATTTAGTCCTGAATGAAGCGCAGGATCTGGTCCAAGAGGTAACTATAACAGGACCGCTTGGAAATAGTGACCATAATATAATAACCTTTAACATTCCTGTGGTGGGAAGAACACCTCAACAGCCCAACACTGGACTGGTTAAAAGACAGGGAACAAAGGGTAGGAATAAATGGAGAGGGGTAACTACTGATGTTCCCCAAGAGTCATTCCTAGGACCAATCCTATTCAACTTATTCATAAATGATCTAGAGAAAGGGGTAAACAGTGAGGTGACAAAGTTTGCAGATGATACTAAACTACTCAAGATAGTTAAGACCAAAGCAGACTGTGAAGAACTTCAAAAAGATCTCACAAAACTAAGTGATTGGGCAACAAAATGGCAAATGAAATTTAATCTGGATAAATGTAAAGTAATGTACATTGGAAAAAATAAGTCCGACTATACATACAATATGATGGGGGCTAATTTAGCTACAACTAATCAAGAAAGAGATCTTGGAGTCATCGTGGATACTTCTCTGAAGACGTCCACGCAGTGTGTAGCGGCAGTCAAAAAAGCAAATAGGATGTTAGGAATCATTATAAAAGGGATAGAAAATAAGACAGAGAATATCTTATTGCCCTTATATAAATCCATGGTATGCCCTCATCTTGAATACTGCATACAGATGTGGTCTCCTCATCTAAAAAAAGATATACTGGCATTAGAAAAGGTTCAGAGAAGGGCAACTAAAATGATTAGGGGATTGGAATGGGTCCCATATGAGGAGAGATTAAAGAGGCTAGGACTTTTCAGCCTGGAAAAGAGGAGACTAAGGCGGAATATGATAGATGTATATAAAATGAGTGGTGTGGAGAAAGTGAATAAGGAAAAGTTATTTTGCTAGTTCCCATAATATAAGAACTAGGGGCCACCAAATGAAATTAACGGGCAGCAGGTTTAAAACAAACAAAAGGAAGTTGTTCTTCACACAGCACACAGTCAACCTGTGGAACTCCTTGCCTGCGGAGGTTGTGAAGGCTAGGACTATAACCGGGTTTAAAAGAGAGCTAGATAAATTCATGGAGGTTAAGTCCATTAATGGCTATTAGCCAGGATGGGTAAGGAATGGTGTCCCTAGCCTCGGTTTGTCAGAGGGTGGAGATGGATGGCAGGAGAGAGATCACTTGATCATTGCCTGTTAGGGTCACTTGCTCTGGGGCACCTGGCATTGGCCACTGTCAGCAGACAGGATGCTGGGCTGGATGGACCCTTGGTATGACCCAGTATGGCCATTCTTATGTTCTTATATTCTTATGTGTATGCAAAGGATTGAATTTGACCCTATTTACATATGTTCCACAAATGAGTTTCATACATTTGAATGTTTGGGAATATATTCTTTGTCCAAATTCACATATTCACATGAAAACAGAGTATCCGTCCATGCACCAGAGTATTCATTATCCAGTGTTCATCATTCTTTTGTCATTCTCCTGTTTAAACAGTTTCAGTCATCCAATCAGGGAACAGAAGTAATTATCATGTGATTTAAGTTCCCAATTACTCAAGTAACAATTAATGAATAGTTGACTATAGCAGTTCACAAGCAGCCAATAGGGTGAAAATTGTTTGCCGATCTCATGCAGGAAACCTTTATGTGAAATGAACACATTGTCTGACTGTACTGAAAGAAGGACAAGAGACACTTGATATGGATTTAATCAGGCCACAACTTTATTATTAGATGTCTGGGTCTACCTAGCAGCAGGGCCGGCGCAACCCATTAGGCGACCTAGGCGGTCACCTAGGGCGCGGCTCTTTTGGGGGCGCCGGCGCCGCGGCCGCCCGTTCAAATTTGGGGGCGGGACCTTCCGCCGCCGCTGTTGGGGGCGGCATTTCGGGGGCGGGACCTTCCGCCACCTAGGGCGCCGGAAGAGCTGGCGCCGCTACTGCCTAGCAGATAAGTGTACAGTGCAGGCAACTCCATGTTCATTCAACTAACTGCACAGGGCTTCCACCAGCCCCATTTCATTTTACATCCAGGTCCCGCAGCCAACCATGGCTTGGACCTTACCATCCACTCCCTCTCAAAGGAGGGTTAAGGTGAGCTATAAGAAATGGGGGTTGGCTCCCTGCTGTACCAAACATAGAAGCTATGAACTTCCCCCACATTCCATTCCTTTAACCATCACCTCCTTTCTAAGTTCTTTACTGAGCCATTTATCTGGTAACTGGATGCCTTCCCTATGGAGTACCTGCACTGGATATCCACCACAAGGAGGCAGCAAGCAATTAGCTTGGCTGCTTCTCCCCATGCAGCCAAGAGGATGAAAATTGTTTGGCTACATCATGCAGGAAGCCTTTAAGTAAAACTTGGAGAGTAGGAACAGATTTGGGCTCAGCAAGGTAGTTTAGCAGATGTCTAACTTTAAGAAAGTTAGGCTTATTTAATTAGCTTGCTGAATAGCAGCCTTACTTTGTTTGTACAGAGCCAGAGCCTAACCCAATGGACAACTCTAGGTATTATTTGTAAGACAAATAGTAAATAATGACAAGAATGACCAGGTTACGCATTTTAGGCATTGACACATCTTGAGTATTTGTTGTTATTTTGTACATGTATATTTGAGGCATTATATAACACATGATGATACTATTCCTTGCTATGAATGGTTTGCTAGTACTCTTTCCTGACCATTAAGATTTTATGCTGCATGCATTGGCATTTCTAATTCTGAGCGTCAAGGAGGCAGATTACTTACTCAATGTATTTTACATGATTCATTTATAAATAGGCTTTTATTTTTATAAAAATTTGAAGTGCTGTTTCATTTCCACTGGACTGACATATTAAACATCTAAAATATAACAAATAAACCATTTTACATTTAGTCTTTAGTGGATAGTCATACTTTTAAAGATTAATCTTACATATGCCATTGTTATAGGGAAACATACATTTCTGATTAGCTTTGCAACTAATAGCACTTGTCTAAAGTACTAGGTAATCTGCACTGTGTGCTGCTCAACTTAAACCAGTTCCTCTCATCATGTCTCCTCTCCTTGCTTTTTTTCTGCATGCAGTGAAGTCTCAATGGCTTCCTGGGTCACCATCAGTTGTAAAGGAGATGGTGGTGATATCACATGGAGAAAGTTTAATAACTTAATAAGGTGAATGGACAGGAAGATGATTGTAAGGTAAACATTGATAGTTTGGTTCATGTGTTTGAAGTATTGAAGAATATTTTACTAAGTACAGAGAGTCAAGTTCTACTCTTACCACCCAGACAATGCCACTGAGTTTAGTGAACTCAGGGGGACACAAGACTATTATTGAGGGCAAAATCTGTACATGAACCCCTGTATAACTCCAGGTGGTTCCTCAATGTTTATCTAGGACTGGCTACAGCTGCAGTTATTGAGGTTTTATGTCAGTGAGGAAGGAATGTCTCTGGCTTCTGGGAAATGGGGCAGGAAGATTTAGTCCCATCCACCTTCTCCTATCCCCTTGCTCTTCACCCATTCACTCCTGCCATTAGCACATCCCTGTGCTCCATAACACTTTTGACACAGATGTAAGAGTACAACTGTACAACACCAAAATCAGCCAGAACTCTCTATCCCACATCAGAAAATGCTACATGAAAAAATAACAAAATGGAGTCAAATCATAGTCCTTGTTTCCCATAAATGCAAGGCTACTAATGTTACTTCAGCTACAAAGAAAGCTAATGAAACTTCATAAATACTTTTGAAAATTATACACATTCCACCCTTTTAAAAGAAAATAAATGGTACATTTAAAAGTATTTATTCATATTAAAATACTCTCACAAAAATGCATTAAACAAGCAAATACCAACACTGTGGCATTTAATTTCAAAAGGGGGAACTATGCAAAAATGAGGGGGTTAGTTAAACAGAAGTTAAAAGATACAATGACTAAAGTGAAATCCCTGCAAGCTGCATGGGCGCTTTTTAAAGACACCATAATAGAGGCCCAACTTCAATGTATACCCCAAATTAAGAAACACAGCAAAAGAAATAAAAAAGAGCCACCGTGGCTTAACAACCATGTAAAAGAAGCAGTGAGAGATAAAAAGACTTCCTTTAAAAAGTGGAAGTCAAATCCTAGTGAGGCAAATAGAAAGGAGCATAAACACTGCCAAATTAAGTGCAAGAATGTAATAAGAAAAGCCAAAGAGGAGTTTGAAGAACGGCTAGCTAAAAACTCCAAAGGTAATAACAAAATGTTTTTTAAGTACATCAGAAGCAGGAAGCCTGCTAAACAACCAGTGGGGCCCCTTGATGATCAAAATACAAAAGGAGCGCTTAAAGATGATAAAGTCATGGCGGAGAAACTAAATGGATTCTTTGCTTCAGTCTTCACGGCTGAGGATGTTAGGGAGATTCCCCAACCTGAGCTGGCTTTTGTAGGTGACAAATCTGAGGAACTGTCACAGATTGAAGTGTCACTAGAGGAGGTTTTGGAATTAATTGATAAACTTAACATTAACAAGTCACCGGGACCAGATGGCATTCACCCAAGAGTTCTGAAAGAACTCAAATGTGAAGTTGCGGAACTATTAACTAAGGTTTGTAACCTGTCCTTTAAATCGGCTTCTGTACCCAATGACTGGAAGTTAGCTAATGTAACGCCAATATTTAAAAAGGGCTCTAGAGGTGATCCCGGCAATTACAGACCTGTAAGTCTAACGTCGGTACCGGGCAAATTAGTCGAAACAATAGTTAAGAATAAAATTGTCAGACACATAGAAAAACATAAACTGTTGAGCAATAGTCAACATGGTTTCTGTAAAGGGAAATCGTGTCTTACTAATCTATTAGAGTTCTTTGAAGGGGTCAACAAACATGTGGACAAGGGGGATCCAGTGGACATAGTGTACTTAGATTTCCAGAAAGCCTTTGACAAGGTCCCTCACCAAAGGCTCTTACGTAAATTAAGCTGTCATGGGATAAAAGGGAAGGTCCTCTCGTGGATTGAGAACTGGTTAAAAGACAGGGAACAAAGGGTAGGAATTAATGGTAAATTCTCAGAATGGAGAGGGGGTAACTAGTGGTGTTGCCCACGGGTCAGTCCTTGGACCAATCCTATTCAACTTATTCATAAATGGTCTAGAGAAAGGGGTAAACAGTGAGGTGGCAAAGTTTGCAGATGATACTAAACTACTCAAGATAGTTAAGACCAAAGCAGACTGTGAAGAACTTCAAAAAGATCTCACAAAACTAAGTGATTGGGCAACAAAATGGCAAATGAAATTTAATCTGGATAAATGTAAAGTAATGCACATTGGAAAAAATAACCCCAACTATACATACAATATGATGGGGGCTAATTTAGCTACAACGAATCAGGAAAAAGATCTTAGAGTCATTGTGGATACTTCTCTGAAGATGTCCACGCAGTGTGCAGAGGCGGTCAATAAAGCAAACAGGATGTTAGGAATCATTATAAAAGGGGATAGAGAATAAGACTGAGAATATATTATTGCCCTTATATAAATCGATGGTACGCCCACATCTCGAATACTGTGTACAGATGTGGTCTCCTCATCTAAAAAAAGATATACTGGCACTAGAAAAGGTTCAGAAAAGGACAACTAAAATGATTAGGGGTTTGGAACGGGTCCCATATGAGGAGAGATTAAAGAGGCTAGGACTCTTCATCTTGGAAAAGAGGAGACTAAGGGGGGATATGATAGAGGTATATAAAATCATGAGTGATGTTGAGAAAGTGGATAAGGAAAAGTTATTTACTTATTCCCATAATACAAGAACTAGGGGTCACCAAATGAAATTAATAGGCAGCAGGTTTAAAACAAATAAAAGGAAGTTCTTCTTCACGCAGCGCACAGTCAACTTGTGGAACTCCTTACCTGAGGAGGTTGTGAAGGCTAGGACTATAACAGCGTTTAAAAGAGAACTGGATAAATTCATGGTGGTTAAGTCCATTAATGGCTATTAGCCAGGATGGGTAAGGAATGGTGTCCCTAGCCTCTGTTTGTCAGAGGGTGGAGATGGATGGCAGGAAAGAGATCACTTGATCATTGCCTGTTAGGTTCACTCCCTCTGGGGCACCTGGCATTGGCCACTGTCGGTAGACAGGATACTGGGCTAGATGGACCTTTGGTGTGACCCGGTACGGCCGTTCTTATGTTCTTATGTTCTTATTCTTCATGTAAAAATCTATGACATTGCCACGAGATAGAAAGTGATGTGTTTTTGATCTTTTGGGATAGCTTGATGATTTCATTTACTAAATCGGTTTATTAGAAATACAAGGCAACCCTCTTCATACGTAACCATGTAAAGCCTGTTAAGGTAAACAGCTGAAATAGACTTCTATTGTATATAGATTTGCATATTCAGTAGCTCTCAGATATACATAAATCTACAAGCTAACATGCTGCTTGTAATGGTCTGACACAGAGAAGTCAGCTTTTGGCTGTAGTTTCACCCACAAAGAAATGAAGTCTGTAACACATCCACTTTAAAAAAAAAACAAGCCACCATTACCGGCACTTATGCTCATCTGTTAAAATGTGAATCCGTGTTGTACTGAGAATTTACTGTTACATACTTTCTCCTAGGCATGTGATGTAAAGCAGACACTGACATGAACTGGGAAAATTGATTCTTTCATCAGTGTGTATGTCTGACGCAAACTAATTTACTATGCATTTCCTCCGTCCTCTAGTAACGTAATTTAAATATGAATTATAAAAACACTTCCTAAAAAGTGTACAGAGTCATCATTTTACCACACTGTGTGCTATCATAGTGACTTTGTCATTATTCTTATCTCAGTGGATTCTTTCAAAGGATTTAAAATACCAGAGTATTGAGAATACCCTGAATTATTATAAAGTTGATATGTTTAAATTAGTGTGTTTCTCATACTGAGCAAAGATATTACTTTTACTGATAAAGAGCACAGAATAAAGTAAAACTCACGAATTCACATTGATTGGAAGACCTATTGTGAATTATTGAAGTAGGGGGTAAGGGCTGGGGCTCAGATCCTCAAAGGTATTTATGTGCCTAACTTCCATTGATTTTACCCCTACCAGACTGGGTCTCACAAGTGAGATAGGTGGGAAAACACCTAATTTAAGAATTCCGCCAGAGCTTTGGCTCAAACTAGGTCTTTGAGAAACACATTAGCTGTGGGGTAGCATCAGAACATAGGCAGCTTTGCTCAGGCCCACTGGGCAAAACTTTGGTGCTATAGGGATTTAGGCACATACAGGATTAAGTGGCAGCGGAGCAGTGTTTTTGAGAATGTCATTGTGCCATAATATTGTGCCTGAAGAGGCAGTTGGGTGCATAAAATTTGCCTTTGTACCTTTGGACCTAAGAGCCTGAACCAAAGCACATTGAAGTCAATGGGAGACTTTTCACTGAGTTTAGATCAGCCCCAAATGAAAAATCCAGTACATAAATTAATTAATTAATTAAATGTTAATTTATTCTGGCAATTTTAGTTTTAAGTTTCAGGTCCAGATCATGTAACTGGATTCTTACTCTTGAGTAGAGCCCCATTGACAGTGATTGCAGGATCTGGGCCTTGATAACTTCCAGTACTTTATAATGTGCTAGTCAATGTAGTGCAGTATATTTTGCAAAACTAATCAAGGTTTAATCTGAGACCTCACTACAAAACTGCTATTAAATCTGTGCTGAGAAGTGCTGAGAGACATTAAGAGAGTTTTGTGAGTTATAAATATGTGGATTAGCAAAGTGCCCATTACATACACTGAGCGGATTCTGGTGACAATATGATAAACCACAGAAGCCTCAGTAATGCAATATGTATTAATGGTCCTGCTCATAGTTTACTAGCTTTTTATTAGGTTGTATTGTGTAAATGTCTCAACCCACTTAATTTTGCCTGAGGTAACTTGGTAGAAATTTACATTGAATTATCTCTCTTATTTTCTTTTGCTGGTATTTCTTGCCAGTAGTACTTTCCACGTTGATTATTTATGGCTGTTACTTTGAGAGAGAAAAACCTTTTGACTACTTGGCTGCTGCTAGGATTTAAATTACAAAATGATGTTTGCTTTTTTTTTCAACAATATTACATTGTTGACTCATATTTAGTTTGTGATCCACTATAACCCCCAGACCCTTTTCTGCTGTATTCCACCTTAGGCAATCATTTTCCATTTTGTCTTTGTGCAACTGATTATTCCTTCATAAGTGGAGAACTTTGCATTTGTCCTTATTGAATTTCATCCTATTTATTTCAGATGTTTTCTCCAGTTTGTCAAGATCATTTTGAATTCTTATCCCGTTCCCGAAATTACTTGCAAATCCTCTCTACTTGGTATTGTCTGCAAACTTTACAAGTGTATTCTCTGTGCTATTACCCAAATCATTTATGAAGGTACTGAATAGGATGGGATCCAGGACAGATCCTTGCCAGACCCCACTTGATATGCCCTTCCAGATTGACTATGAACCATTGATAATTACTTTCTGTAGTACGGTCTTCCAACCAGCTGTACATCCACCTTATAGCAGGTTCATCTAGGCTATATTTCCTTAGTTTGCTTGTGAGAAGGTCATGTGAGACAGTATAAAAGCCTTACTAAAGTTGAGATGTATCACATCACCTGTTTCCCCCGCCCCCCATCCACACAGCTGTGAAAGAAGGATATTAGGTTTGTTTCACATTATTTGTTCTTGACAAAATCATGTTGACTGTTACTTATCACCTTGTTATCTTCTAGATGCTTGCAAAATGATTGTTTGTTTGATTATTTGTTCCATTATATTTCCGGGTATCAAAGTTAACTTGGTCTGTAATTCCCAGGGTTGCCCTTATTTCCATTTATATAAATAGGTACTATATTTTGCCCTTTTCCAGTCCTGTGGAATCTCTCCCATCCTTCATGAGTTCTCAAATATAATCACTCAGAGATTTCTTCAGTCAGTTCCTTAAGTATTCTAAGATATATTGCACCCTGTCGACCTGAAGACTTTTAACTTGTCTAAGTAATTCTTAACTTGTTCTTTCCCTATTTTAACCTCTTATCCTACCCAATTTACACTGATGATCACTAAATTAGTTGTCCAATCACTGCTAACTTTTTTTGAGTGAAAACGGAAACAAAAATGGCATTTAGCACTTTGGCCATTGCTGTGTTTTCTGTTATTGACTTTCCCTCCTCACTGAGTAAAGGGCCTACTCTGTCCTTCGTCTTCCTCTTCTAATATATTTGTAAAATGTTTTCATATTACTCACTATGTCCCTAGCTAGCTTAATTTCATTTTGTGCCTTAGCCTTTCCACTTTTGTCCCTACATGCTTTTGTTGTTTTTTATATTAATTGTTCATAATTTGATCTAGTTTTTATTTGTATGGTTATTTTTTTAGATTCAGGTTATTGACGAGCTTCAGGGTAAGCCAGTGTGATCTCTTACCATATTTTCTATCTTTCCTATACCTCGGGTTAGTTTACTCTTGTGCCCTTAATCATAGAGTACTAGACCCATAGGGTAGAAGGGACTGCAAGGGTCATCTAGTATACCCCCCTGCCAAGATGCAGGATTTGTTGTGTCTTCTAAACTATCCAAGACAGATGGCTATTCAGCCTCCTTTTGAAAACCTCCAATGAAGGAACTTCTATGACCTCTCTAAGCAGTCTTTTCCATTGTCCTACTGTTCTTACAGTTAGGAAGTATTTCCTGAGATTTAATCTAAATCTGCTATGTTGTGATTTTAAACTATTGCTTCTTGTCCTGCCCTGTTGGCAAGAGAGAACAACTTGTCTCCATCTTTTTTATGGCAGCCTTTCAAGTATCTGAAGACCACTTTCATGTCCCTCTTAATATCCTCTTTTCTAAACTAAACATACCCAGTTCCTTCAGCCCTTGCTCAGATGGCTTGCATTCCATCCCTTTGATTATCTTTGTCATTCACCTCTGGATCCTTGCCAGTTTCTCTACATCCTTTCTATACATTGGTGACCAACATTGGACACAGTACTCCAGCTGAGGCTTAACCAGCATCAAGTAGAGTGGTACTATCCTCTCCTGTGTCTTGCACATTAATGCAACCCAAAACTGTCTTGGCTTTTTTTTTATTTTATTTTTTTGCAACAGCATCACATTGCTGACTCATGTTGAGGTTGGATCCACCACAACTCCCAGATCCTTTTCAGCAGTACTGCTGTCAAGCCAGTCATCCCCTATTCTGTATTTCTGAATTTGTTTTTTCTTCCCGAAGTGTAGCACCTTACATTTGTCTTTGTTGAATTTCATTTTGTTGTCTATAGCCCAGTTCTCAATTTATCAAGATCTTTCTAAAGTTTAGCTCTATCCTCCAATATTTTGGCAACTCCCCGCAGCTTTGTCTCATCTGCAGATTTGATCAGTATGCTCTCTATTCCTACATCCAGGTAATTAATAAAGATGCTAAACAACACCAGATGCAGAAAAGATTCTTGTGGAACAGCATATGAGACCTCCCTCCAATCTGACATTCCATTAATAATTGTTCTTCATGATTATTTAACCAATTATTTATCCACTTAATGGTAGTTCCGCTGAGCCTGCATTTCTCCAGCTTACTTATCAGAATGTCATGTGGGACTGACAATGTCTCTTTAAAAAACTGCCAACTCTCCTGAACTCTTTTCCCTTAGACTTGCTTCCCATAGGATCTTATCTCCAATTCTCTGAGTGTCTGCCTTCGTGAACTGCATTGACTTTATTCTGCTGTTTTCTCTCCTACCATTCCTTAGAATTATGAATTCTATCATTCCATGATCAGTTTCAGCAAAGCTACCTTCCACCTTCAAATTCTCAACCAATTACTCCCTAGATTTGTCATAATCAAATCTAGAACAGACACTCCCCTAGTCACTTTCTCCAGCTTCATTAATAAAAAAGTTGCATTCCAAAAAATTGTTGGATAATTTGTGCTCTGCTGTATCCTTTTCTCAATAGGTGTCTGGGTCTTGAAGTCCCGCTCACTGTGGAGTCTTGTGCTTTCGATGATTTTGTTAGTTGTTTAAAACAAGCCTCATCCACCTCTTATTCTGCTTAGTGCACAGTCAGCTAGCAGCTAGTAGGCCTCTAGCCTCCACTCCCATACAGTCCCCAAACATGCACTCCCCAACAGATCATACTGTAAGCAAATCAAAGAAAAAACAAACGGACAAACCAGCTCACTCCCCCATAGTATTAGTGCTCGCTCCTTCTTCAGCAGGGGATCTCTCTCTCTCTCTCGTCCCCTCCCTCCCTTAAACTCCCATTTGCTGCCCTCGGTTTGCTACCTATGTCTGATTGGTGCCCGAATTAGAGGGTTATAAAAACCTCAGAGCAGATTTAGTTGTACTTCATTACATGTAATATGCATCCAGACTGTCTAACAGAGGAAAAGTATCCCTGAAATAGTTACTTGCCACATCTAAGGTAATGTCAAAGGCAAATCATGAAAGTACTGCTGCTATTTAAAAAACAGAGGAACTTGCAAATTACAAGAGCAATAGTGTAGTTTACATGCCATTTCCTACAACTCAGTTTCATGACACATCATGATACAGCAAGAAATCTACTAATTATTTCAACCTCTTAATTTATTCTATATTGCTGCTTTTACTAAGCTTTTGTACCTTGTTTAATGCTACAAGGCATGTAAGTTATACTGATAACACTGTGCTTTCTGCTTTACTCCAGGGTTTTATCTCCCTTCCCTGAGTTGTGATTTTTCCTGTCCTGACCTTTCTTTTTCTTTCATTCTTTTATATGGAAACCTGAGAAATACAGCTGTTAAATTGCTCCTACTAATTTTTTTTCCCTTTGGCATTCTCCAATGAAAGCTAAATGAAATAGTTTGAATGGAATCTGTACATATATATATTCTGTGAAATGCCAAAAGGTGACATTGCTGTCTAATGGTCTCCAGTCTTACTCCAGTAAGAGGTCAGTGGCCTTGGAGTAGGTCACTGCTGACCCCTACTGCTATTGCTTCTTCCCATGTACCACCTTTTAAAAATATGTGTGTGAGCTGAGTTTGAAATGCCCTTTGCATAGATCATGTCAGCATGCATTCCTGCTTCATGGGGTTTTGTAAATCAACATTTCACAGTGTGTTTTCTTATGTCCTCAATTTCTCTTTTGGTACTTCACTCATCTGCATTTTTTTTAATCTGTTAAGTGCAATTATGTTGTTTGCTGTAATTCAGGTGGCACACATTTTATCATCCTTGGAAGTAAAGCTTTTGGATAATTACTTTTCAGTGAAACTATAACAATTCTATGAGCCTACAGATAACACTGGATGTTTTTAATTAGTAACATTAATACAAAAATATGGAGGGACTCCGACAATTGAAGAACTGTCTGAGAACAGTAGTAATAAAAATTTGTTGTCAGTTGCTGCCTGTTTAGTGGTCTACATGAGATGAAATGGCATTAATAAGCATCCTTGGTGGTAGTCTCTACAACAGGGGTCGGCAACCTATGGCACGCGTGCCAAAGGCAGTACGTGAGCTGATTTTCAGTGGCACTCACACTGCCTGGGTCCTGGCCACCGGTCCGTGGGGCTCTGCATTTTAATTTAATTTTAAATGAAGCTTCTTAAACATTTTAAAACCCTTATTTACTTTACATACAACAATAGTTTAGTTATATATTATAGACCTATAGAAAGAGACCTTCTAAAAACGTTAAAATGTATGACTGGCACGCGAAACCTTAAATCAGAGTGAATAAATGAAGACTCGGCACCCCACTTCTGAAAAGTTGCCGATCCCTGCTCTACAATGTCAAGAACTGTATGAGCAGGAAGACTGTTTTCCTGTCTCAACATTTTAGGTGATCCCTTCCAAGCAGAAATGAGGCACATTGGCTGCTACTACCTACTTTGTACTTGTTGTGTGGATAGGTGGAGGACTTCAATGTCCCCAGTGTCTTTCACCAATCCAAAAATTACTAAAACATTTGTTTGTTTAAAGTACAGTTCTATTCTTAAAACTGACTCTGTAAAAAAGTTATTATGTGGTATCATGGTTATTGTCTCTCACTAATTTCCAAAATAAATGTACTCAGTTTATAAGCAAAGAAATGTTCTTTCTTCTATCTGCCAGGCCTACAAACTCAGCCTGTGGTCTGAACATCAGTTCTTGATTCTTTTCATGAATAGAAGTCTCTAATAAATATTATATAGCCCTATTAGGCTCTCACTGACACTTTTGCAACCTTTTGCCATCAGTAAGACGCAGTATAACTTACTGAAATTTGGTCAGCAACAATTCTGTTGGTGATAAACAATAAAAAATAGAATCCAGCTCACTGTGCCTTGGCTCTGTTGGTTCTGCAGGTCTAATGTAATCCACATGCTCTATACTGCAGCATTTGACTTTGTTTCTCCAGGAGAGGGGAAAAAAACAGTCGGGAGGAGACATGGATCTTAGTTCGATACTCTGTGTCTTTGCCACACACAAAGAGCAGGCCAGGGTAACTCATTTTGAAAGACCCAGAAATTTCCAGCACTGGATGTGGTAGTCAACAGACATGATCAGTAGCTGCTCTGAGGCTCAATAGGAATTTTTCATTGAGGGCAACCTGCCTGGCAAGTCATACTCTAGTCATCCTCTGAGAGCTGAGCCAATCAGAGATCAAGGAGGCAGGTCATAAATAAGGGAGTTAAAAACAAGAATTGTGTTTGCTATGAGTGCTGGGTCCCAATACCTGTACCATGGTGGATACAGGCTACAGGCTTCTGTTTCACCTGTAACGGTGCTGGAATGCTGCTAGCTGTGGAGGTCCCCAGACTTGTTTGCTGACAGGATTCTGACGTGTTTGAAAGGACTGAGACGCTAACATTTCTCAAGCTCTAAAGAGTCAATGTGTCACACACTACATACTATGGTCACAACTATAAAGACTGAGAAATCATCTTTCCCCTCTGATCTTTCTCAATATGTTTTGATGTGTGTGCTAAAGTATAGAAGATGTTATGGTGAAACTTTATATTTGCATGTTTGTAAGAGAAACAAAAGGGGGGAAGTCTATATAAGAAACACCAGTAGATTTGCTGTCTAATAGCTTTGTTTAAGTTATTCATATTAGTCCAAATACTACTTACAATATTTTATACTATTTAAAGTGTGTTCTGTGTGCATTACACATCTTTTCTAAGAAAGTGTATGGTACTCTGTTTTTGAAATTGACTGGGAGCTGTTAACATCTATTTATCAGGGTTTTACATACAATAGCCCTGAGGTGTAACTCCATGTAAAGCCTTGTAATATTTTCTGAAAAGTTCTGAACAGACAGAACTCTGGCCTGTGCTTCAGCAAAAATTTAAGCTGAGGTACAAGAAGAAAGAGTGTAATAAATTCATAAAGAATATTGCCTGAGCACCCTCCTGCTTTCTTTTACTAAAAGAGGTAAAAAAAAACAATTAAACTTATTTGTGTTATTACTCTGAACACAAAGAGGGACTGAATCTATTGAATAAGAATGTAGACTGTACTTTAATTCAAATCCTACCAGCTATGCACTTACTGTATACATCTTACTTTCCTGAGCCGTCTTTCCCCTCTGCCTTTCCAATATGGGTCATGGCTAGAGCTGGTTGAAAATCTTCTGATGGAACATTTTTCTGTCAGAAAATGCTGATTTGTCAAAAGCTAAGTGTTTGAAGGAAAATTATTAATTTTGATGACTCTTCTGACAGAACACAGACATGTTTCAAAACATGCCTGTTTTCCTGCCAGCTCACCCACCTTGTGCTGCAGTAACACACCATGCAGACTGCCTTAGAGTCAAAACTGGGGGCTTTCAGAGTCCACAGTTCTGGGGCACCCCACCATGCTCTCAGGGATTCCAGGCTCTTTGTCACTGAGCCAGGAGCTGGAAGTCCTGGGATGAGCTTCCAAGATTTATGGCTCTGGGGTTATACCACCTCAATATTTATGCTGGGTTGTGCTAGATCCTGAAACTGACCAGGGTCTGTACCCCATAGCTCCAGGCACAGACCCTGGTCAGTTTCACACTGCTATGCAGTGTGGGACAGCAGTGAAACTGACAAGAATCATGTCAATTTCACTCAGCTGCTGGGAATCCCATGGATTATATTTTATTTCAGAAACATCATTTTTTGGTGTTTAAAAACTCAAATATTGTGGGATTTCACTAAATTTTTTAAGATTTTAGCATTTTATCCTGATTCAGAAAGAAAAATATTCTGAAAACTCAAAACTTACCAACAAACAGAAATTTGGTTTCTTAGCCAGCTCTAGTCATAGCCATCATCTACACAACATACTGACCTAAAAAGTACCACCCAGTTCAACATATGTGCTCTCAACTTGCCAGTTATGGATGCCATGTATCTATAATGTGAAATATTTGTAAATAATTTAATATTTATTTTGTACCCATAAGCTATAATAACTCCATTATATGCACAGTGGATTTTGATCTGGAGACAGATATAAGAAAGATAGGGAATACAACAAACCTTAGTTACGCAAAGTTCTCAACTGTACCAACTTTCTTAGGGTTCTCGGAATTTTGATTGCTTACCTAAAGAAAAAAGGCTCAACAATTGAATGTAATTGTACAGAGTTTTAAAAACTATCCTTAATAACAGTTACTAATAGTATAGGACATATGAAGACAAAAAATAGTATCAGAGTATACTTTTTCTAACATAAACTTGAAAATTGGTCAGTACAATAACCATCCAGATTTTAAGAATAAAATAACACACCGTAATAGAAAATATTACTTGATTACTATCCTGGGAAGGTGACTTTAAGATTTTTGAGTAAGGGTCCCTCAGAATAGGGCTTTACTTGTGCCAGTTGGTTATCAACTCTGGTGTTGCTAACACAGAGGAAACACAATCCAAAGCTAAAGCATAAGACAATTTGGTCAATTATTTACATGCCACTTCACAAGGTCTCCTTCCCAATGGCTCTATCATAGTCCACCCTTTTAACCCACTTCCCAATGAATTACATCAGCCCCAGGAGCTGAACATAACTCCTTCATTTATGACAAATTGTGCAGACTGAGTACAGTTCAAGAGGCTTGCATACTTGGTCTCATGTTATGTGTGAATACACCTAGAGCTTGAAAGGCAGCATGAAACCAGTAATTATAGTAGACACATGTACGGTGTTTCAAAATTTTAGTTTACAACAGTAACTTTGAGTTTCAAAGCCACTTTACAACGATCTTGATTGGAACCCATTACAAAACAAGGACACATACTGTAACTCTATGACAATCTTTAAGCACGCACACAAGCATGTACATAAGCATGTAGACTTCCTTAATAATTAGGTATCCAGTTTCAGGAAGGAGTCAATTGACTGATTTGGGTAGTCCCCAAGATCAAGTCAGATCTTTGCTCAGCCCTCCAATTTCAGCTCAGTTACTGTTCACAGCAGAAGATAACACTGCAAACACAGGTGGAGCACAGAAGGGACATGACTCCTCTTTTCCCAAATTGCTAGAAAATAGACACAGTTAAAGGTGCCTATCCAAGATAGGTACTTGATATCACCAGGAGGACTCCTAGGTATCCAGTCCAGGACCTCAGTCTTCTCCCTTCCAGGTGTCTTCAGCTTTCAGGAAACAGTCATAAAATGTGCTAAAGGAGACAGGCCATTTTTGGCCTATTTCTGTGTAGTCCAACTTGGTTCCTCTTCTTGAAGTTGCTGATGTGGACCAATCACATAGTGACCCAAAATTCTGCTAAAAATTTGAAATGTACAACCACAGTAAGAGTTGTCGTCTCTCACCAGCCAATCAGGGAATTACCTTTGAGTTCTTGCAACGGGCTGGAATTGTCTAGTCACTCTATTCAACACATTCTGTCATACCAGCTTGTGTAAGACAAGTTTATACCAATAGCTATGGCCTAACATCTTGGAACATACATTAAATACTGTCTGATTTGCTCTAGTTGGCATCTTATCACAAGTTGCTTTCTGTGGGCCCCTCTGCATTGCATCTCTTGGCCAACTTTGCACACCATGTTTGCTCTAGTTGCAGTTTCTCCAGCAACATTTTTCAAGCTGTTTAGATGCACAGTTTAAAGTGGATATACTTTATAAAGTCATAGATTCCAAGGCCAGAAAAGAGAATTGTGATAATCTAGTTTGACCTCTTGTATAACCTAGACTACTGAACTTCCTAAAATGATTCCCACAGCATATCTTTTGGGGGGGGGGGGAAATCCATTTTTTATTTAAAAATGATCAGTGATGGAAAATCCCTTGGTAAATTGTTCCAATGGTTAATTACTCTCACCATTAAAAAAATTACACATTATTACCAGTCAAAATTTCTCTAGCTTCAACTTCCAGCAATTGCATCATGTCAGATCTTTCCCTGTTAGATTGAAGATCCCATTATTAAATATTTGTTCCCCATATTAGTATTTATCCACTGTAATCATGTCACCCTTTAACCTTTTCTTTGTAAAGCTAAATAGATAGACTGCTCAATCATTATAAGGCATATTTTCTAATCCTTTAATCATTCTCGTGGCTCTTCTCTGAACCCTCTCCAATTTATCAACATCTTTCTTGACTTGTGGACACCAGAACTGGACATGGTATTCCAGCAGCAGTGCCAAATAGAGAGGTAAAATAACCTCTCTAGTCCTACTTGAGATTCACCTGTTTATGCTTTCAATAATTGCATTAGTTCTTTAGGCCATAACATCATAGTGGGAACTCATGTTTAGCCAATTATTCACCAAAACCCCCAAATCGTCTTCAGAGTCATTGCTTCCCAGGATAGAATTCCCCATCCTGTAAGTATGGCCTACGTCCTTTGTTCATAGATGTATACATTTACATTTAGTCATATTAAAAGGAAATATTGTTTGTTTGTGCCCTGTTTACCAAGTGATCCCTGTCACTCTGAATCAGTGGTCTATCTTCTTCTTTATTTACCACTCCCCCAATTTTTGTGTCACCTGCAAACTTTATCAGTGATGATTTTATGTTTTCTTCCAGGTCAGCGATAAAAATTTTAAATAGAGATGGCCAAGAACTGATCGCTCTGGGTCTCGACTGGAAACATACCTGCTTAATGGCAATTCCCTGTTGATAATTATATTTTGAGAACTATCAATTAGACAGTTTTTAATCCATTTAATCTATGAAATGTTTTATAATCTAGTTTTTTAATCAAAATGTTCTGTAGTACCATAGCAAATACATTTCAGAAGACATTATTATTACATTACCTCAACACCATTACTTTTATCAACCAAACTTGTAATCTTCTCAAAAAGATATCAAGTTAGTTTGACAGGATCTATTTTCCATAAACCCATGTTGATTTACATTAATTACATTATCCTCCTTTAATTCTTTACTGAGTCCCTTAACTGGCACGCCGTTATCTTGCCCAGGATCGATATCAGGCTGACAGGCCTTTAATTACCCGGGTCATCCCATTTACCCTTAAAAAAATTAATATGCAGAACTCCTCCACATTCTTTGATGCTCTTTAAACATTTAACAGTCCATTACACAATGCAAAGCCACTTCAAGAATTATTCTCCAAGAAACCAGAATAGCTGTATAAATTTTCCATTTCTGTTCTCCTTGTTTTAACAACAATAGGACCTTGTGCATTATTGATCAAACAGTTACATTTCTGATTATTCCCTTCTGTGATCAAGTGTCTTCGTAACACATTTGTTTTCAGTTCCTTTTATTTACTACCTCTTTCAGCACAGGCATATTTCACTAAATTGATAGCCTAAGCATGCTTGATTGCAACTATTAGCCTTCCTTCTTCACTTTATCACTAACCTAAAAGAAATCAATATGAACACAACAGGATTGCCCATGAGGTAAACCTGTCATTAAAGTTTACTATATCACTTACAGTCAACTTTCCTTTTACATATATAAACTTCATTTAACCACAGTTACGATTGATCTAATTCTCTATTTTTCCTGCTGTTGTATCTGGTAACATAATATAGGATCATAATATTTGAAATTTATCTTTTAATTCATTCTTTCAAAGACAGGGAAAAAGGGAAATGTCTTCAGCTGCACCAAGAGTACACTCTTGTGAAAGGCTACAGAAACTCTGAGTTTCCTCAGACTGTTTGGAAAGTCTGAAGACACTTTGTCATCAGACACTGAGTTTTTATTCTGTCAGCCCTTTTGTCTTATTGTTTTTCTGAATAATCCCAGATGGCTGGGCAATTCTTAAATAATAATAACTCATAATTTTGGGGCCTTGGTCATTACACAGCCTTAAAGACAATGTTGGAACTACAGTTGTGAACTTCTTGAAATTCAAGCTATTAAATGTAAAAACTATGGAAGAAGCTAGGATTCTCATAACAGCATTATCACATTCATATTGTACATGGTATTTGTGATTACTAATTGGGTTATTAAATGTAATATATATATAAAATCATGCCTCATTTTAAAGACATCAGCAACCCAGAGCCATGCCCTATATGTGCCTAATTTGCATTTGCGGTTACTGTGATTTTGTTCACAAAACAGATATTTGCATGCACAAACTGGTGTCACATATTATGCACATGGCCCTGGGTTTCTGATGTTCTCTAAATGAATTATGGTATATGCAACATGGGTAACGTGCTGGCATTATGACTAATTTAACATTTTCATTTCCTGAACGTTGTGTTTTAAATTCATAACTGTAACATTTCATTAATATAATTTTTTTGCATTACATTTCCTTTTAAGGAAAACAAACAAAATGAAAAAACCCCACAGACATGGATGGCTGTAAACTCTAATATTGTGTGTTTGAGTGTGTGTCCATGTGTGACAGTGAGAGAGAATGTGAGTGTGTTTATGTGTAAGTCCCATCCTGCAGCTTTTTTTTATAGGAGATGACAGATTGCACTGGATCCATTCCTAAGTAGCTCTTTGAAGTCTCTAAGCCTATTTAGGCTCCCCAAGTTGTACTTCAGCTCTCAATAGCTAGCTATTAAAATTAATAGAACAGAAAATTATAACCAGAAAATTCAGGTTAATAGAAGAAATAATGCATAGTATTGGGCAGTTGACTAATACAGTGTTTTTTACCTGTTTGAGGAAAAGTTTTTTTGTGCTTCACTTGATATGAAGATGTGGTTTGTAGAAATGAGAACAATGGGATCTTTGGATGAGAGATACTATATAAAGTAAATTTCAGTTATTATTACTTCTGAACTTCAGAATTATCTTTTCTTGCAGTTATTCATAGGTGTTTTACATCTACTCCTTTCATTTTATTGGGACTGTGTGTGTGTGGTTAATGAGGATGAACAGAGATAAAGGGAAGTTTAGCAAGCATAAGACATTTAAAACATACTGTAAATCTTATGTTATGCACATGTGTCAAAAGTTTAAATGTTATTTCTCATTCCATACATTATTTTATAATTGTATGCAATAGAGTTAATAGTTAGTATAAAATCTTGAGTGTGCATTTCACTTATTTCAGATAAGAAACGCTTGTATTTTACTTGACTAAAATATGTATTATTAAGCAGTGTCATGGGCAATATAACCTCATGCTGTTCTGGCAACCAAGGAGTTAATTCAGGGACTACTGGCCAATGCTGACTGTCATCCTCACAGCACCTAGGAGAATAAAAGAGCTGAGGAGTGGGGTGGCTGTCAGAGTAGCAAGCAGGCTAGAGAAAGAAGGTCCAGCAAGGCACCACCCCAGAGAAGGGATGATCAGAACCATAGGCTGCAGAACTCTACCGAATTAAGGGAGGTAGGATAGAGCAGGGCGCAGCAGAATTGCTGAAAATTGATTCTGTCTGCCTGGATTAAGGGCCCTGAACTGGAATGGAGAGGGTGGGCCTGGGTGCCCCGGCCTACCTCTGAACAGAGACTTAAGATCAAAAGGGAGTTCTACGCTTCTTGAAGACAAGGATGATCTAACACCACCAGACATAAGGGGAAATCCATGCACCCCAGTGGGACAGAATCTAATGTCCTTGCCTCCAGAGTAGGCCTCTAGAGATTCAGACAAGAAAGACAGACTGATCGCCCCACTGATCCAAACAGACTCTGTGCAACACTTTCTGACCAAAGGGGGGCACTGACATATGAGGACACCAGCCCACAAGCAGCAACAAACTTTCCCATTGTTATGTCATGGTACATCTCTACTATATGGATTTAGGGCTTGATAATTTTGGATTTACATGTATAACTGGAAAATTATGGTGGATCTTTGCACACCGTAAGGTCCATGGAGCAGATTCCAAATTTTGAGCTTTAGCTTTTGCAAACTTGGGTGTATTGATTTGTTTGTGGGAGTGGTTACCTGATCCACTGTTCTGACAAACATATTATTTAATTTACACATATGCCCCTCTATAGTGGTTATAAATAAACAATCAACATTGCCAACAATTACCACACAGTGGTAATTATCTGATATGCATAGATTCTAAGGCCAGAAGGGACCACTGTGATCATCTGAGGTACTAATTATAGGGAAATACTGCAGTATTTCAGATAGCAGAGTGTGGCAATGTTGGTAGATGTTACTAGTGGTGATTGTATAGGTCTCTGTTTAAAGTGCAGTTCTACTTATTTCCAGCCTGAATTTGTCTATCTTCAACTTTCAGCCATTTGATCATGTTATACCTTTCTCTACTACATTGAAGAGCTGATTATTAAATAGTTCTCTGAACTTGCTCCAATTTATCAACCATCTTTCTTGAATTGTGTGTATCAGAACTGGACACAGTATTCTAAGAGCAGTCGCACCAGTGCCAAATAGAGAGGTAAAATAACCTTTCTATTCCTACTTGGGATTCCCCTGTTTATGCATTCAAGGATCACATTCAATCTTTTGGCCATAGCATCCCAATGGGAGTTCATGTTCAGCTGATTATCCACCATGACCCCCAAATCTTTTTCAGAATCACTGCTTCCCAGGATAGAATCCCCCATCCTGTAAAGATGGCCTACATTATTTGTTCCTAGATGTATACATTTACATTTAGCCTTATTAAAAATAAATATTGCTTGCTTGTGCCCAGTTTATCAAGCGATTCAGATCACTCTGAGTTAATGACCTGTCCTCTTCCTCAATTTTTGTGTCATCTGAAAACTTTATCAGTGATGATTTTATGATTTCTTGCAGATCACTGATAAAAGATGTTAAATAACATAGGCCAAGAACGATCCCTATGGGACCCTACTGGAAACACTTCTTCGGTATACTGAAAGAACGACAGGAGACATTTGATATGGATTTTAATTAGGCCGCAACTTTATTATATAGATGTCTGGAACTACCCGGCCGATAAAGTGTACAGTGCAGGCAAATCCATGTTTATTCAAATTGTTACGTGTGGCTTTCACCAGCCCCCTTTCATTTTCCATCCAGGTCCCCCCAGTCAACGCATGGCTTGGATCTTCCCATCCACCCCCCTCATTGGAGGGTTAAGGTGGGCTATGAGAATTGGTTCCCTGCCATACCAATCATAGGAGTCCCCAACCCCACACCCCCGTTCTGTTCCGTTATCCAGCACCTTCTTTTAAGTCCTTTACCAAGCCATTTATCTGGTCACTGGATGCCTTCCCTATGGAGTACCTGCACTGGACATCCGCCACAAGGAAATGCTAGCAGTTAGCTTGGCTGCCTCACACCCCGAACCCAGTTGGGTTCCCAGACATCTCCCAATGGCCTCATGTATAGTAGCCCCAATAGGTGAAGCCCCATTCTCCTGAAAGATTCCATTGTCTCTTGCACCATGCCAGGATTGTCAAGGGGCACCAGCAGCTGGGTTGTCCTCGACTAGGTACCGCAACAACCGCCCTCCATGGTGGGCAGTATAGGTGACCAGCATGCTGGATCCTTAAATGGAAAGAAGTCATTAAAAAACAACTTCTTGCATAGCTCAGCTGTGTGCCCAGAGCCAAGAATCTGCATGCCACTGACTACATCATATGCAGAGGTTCCATAGAGCCAGCAGCATCTGCTCGGGTTCGTTGCTAGCTCCTGGTGCAAGCTCACGAAATCTGTCAAACTGGAAACGAAACAAGGCGCCTGCTATGCCATTATCCATGCCCGGCACGTGCTTGGAAGAAAAACAGATGTTGAGGTTTAAACATTGTAGAAAAAATGCCCTTACCAACTTCATAACCCTGTGTGATCTCGAAGTTTGGTGATTGATAACCTGTACCACTGCTATGTTGTTGCACCAGAAACACACCCTTTTATTAGCCAGCTCTGGTCCCCAAATAACCACCACAACAAAAATGGGAAAAAATTCCAAGAAAGTCATGTCATATGCACAACCCCATTTTGCATCCAGATGGCCATTTCTGGGCACACCACCTGCCTTGATAAAACACCCCAAAACCTGTACCCTCTGGAGTATCAAAATGGATTTGTAAACCCCCTTGTAATAGCCATTCCTCCCTCCACAATGATACCCCATTAAAGTGACTGAAAAAACATTCCCACACCTTCAAATCCTTCTTCATCTCTTTAGTGACTCGTATGTAATGGTGTGGCCTGGCTATGCCCACTGTTGCCACTACCAAATGTCCGCTCCGGAGCAACAACCCTGTAGGCAAAGTTCAGGTGCCCCAGAATAGATTGCAGGTCTCGCATAGTGAGTTTTTTGGCTCCCACTGCTCTCCTGAGCAATCCCAATAGCTCCTGAAGCTTATCCTGAGGGAGCTGTGATATGCCCTCCCTGGTGTCCAGCTTTAATCCCCAGGTAGGTCAATGTACAATTACTCTTCTAGGCAGGGACTATACGTTTCAGTGTACAGTATGTGAGTAGTACCTTGCACACTGTGGTCACTTTAAGAATACATATAGTTAATTATAATAATTAATTATTATTCTTGGAAGAAACACTATCAACTATTATTATTTTCCTACTTACAGATAATAACTGAATCTTTTCATTTTGGATTGTTTTACCTCTCATTAAAATCACATTTTCAACCATATTAAAAGTAATTGAAAACAGTAATAGAAAATATACTATCAAACATTATTTTACTTCATGTCCAACTAATTTAAAATATGTGTCATTGCTGGCTATGATATTAAATAATTTACTGTTTTAATAAAGGAACTTAGAGTGACACGTATTTGTTCATGGGCTTATCTGTATGGGCAACAACCACTTTTTATTTCTTTGAATGATCATTCATGAGAGGAATAATGTACCAAAAAAACATTGGGCTAGTATTTCTCCCATTTTGAGTTTCAAATAAAGGAGAACCTATTTTGAGGGAAGGTATATCAGGAGACTTAGTTATGCTTTTAATTACTCCAAGAAAAAAATACTTCAACTGCTGAAAGTACAGCGGTACAGTTAACTTTTAAAAAGGAAGACTGTCAGATTCCTTTCTTAAAAGAAAGATGGTGTCTTTCAAAAATAATAAAAAAAGAGATTTAGTCTCAGGGTGGCCTATACATGTAATTTTCAGTGCTGTAAAAATTATACAGTACAAAATAAAAATTGCATTTTCCCCTCCTACAAATTCCAGGCAACATCTTTGATATTTTTGAAAGAAAAAAACCAGCAGTGGTGTGCAACACTATTTTTCTTAGAACTCTCTCTGGCTTTGAACCTGCAAACCTTTACACATGTGCTTAACTTTACTCATGTGTGTACTCCCATTGCATTGATGCCTGAGTATATATATTCAGGGGAGTTATTCATTTCATATGGACTCTGGAAACTGAGTCTCAGAATTCAGGTACTCGAGAAACACGTTTGCACTTGTGCACGCTCAGCAACAACTTTTGAAAATATTTACAATGCAAAGCTATAGTATGACCCTTCTTTGTTACACTTATATTTGTATTCTTAAAATTCATTGGAAAACCCACTGCTTATTTAGATTGAATTCTTATTTGAAATATGTGCATATGAATCAATGATGCCATGTATTCTGTATAACCACTGATCAGGTAAGTTGCAAAGAATATGATATGAATACCTCAGTACAGTCAACCAGACTCAATAAAGAAACCAGCAGACACAATTACTCTGCAATGTGAATAGCATCAAAGGAGGAGGTCAATTTGTTCTTGGCAACATCAGAAGAAAGGAAGTATGTAATTGGGAGATATGGAGAAGTATCTGAAGGAATGGATTATGAGTGGCATCAGAAGCATGAGAGGTAGAAAAAGACACCTTAAGATCCTGATAACTTTATGTAAACTTTTCTTGCATCCAGGGGTGCTGAAACGATTTGTATAGAGGGGGTGTTGAGAGGCACTGAACCAAACTGTAAACCCTGTATGTGATGGAAACCACTTCAAAGTAGTTCCAGACCTATGCTTGCATCACTAAATAAATGCTGCAGTCAGAAAATAAACTTAGCAGGGACATTTTAGCCATGAGGCCTTCTTGAGAAAGAGAATTCATCAAGTTTCTTTTCCTTCATAGATTGTCCCAGAAGTCTTGATGAATGTCACTTGATTTTTTTTATTTACCATATCCATACTGGAGTTAAATCCCAACAGTATATTGTACAGCTATAAACAGAGTAAGCAGGAAGTCTTATTCACTTTCTGATTCTATATATTACCTTGGAAGTGTGAATGACAGTGATAAGCAGACCAATAGGAAACTTAAAATTGTGAAGAGAATGACTCACAGCCAAATGGCAATCAATTCAGACAGCATATAGAATAGTTCATTACTAGTTACCAACAAGGCAGCAACCTGGAGATTGCAAACAAATCTTACTGATTGTGAAAAGGTTCTATAATTTGCACAGTAATATATGTCAGTATGGTTAAATTAAACTCTTCTTTAACTGGATGCCTATTTTTACTCTTCCCATGATTTGCCCTTTATAAATTAGGAAAGCAGATGTGTTGAGAGAAGGTAACAGACGTGGAATAAATAACTGTAAAATAGAACAACATTATAAAGCAGATCAGATTGTGCTTTGTGCCAGTTGTTTTGACTGAGCTGTATGTACAGCATTTCTAAATGACTGATACTATAAATGACTGTGTTATATTTTTATTTTGAGCAAGTTGTTCTGCAGCATACAAAAAGGAGGCTACTCACCATTAAGTTTTATGCCACACAGAAATAGGGAGAGAGCATATCTAGTAATGCTGATTGAAACCTGGAACTTCTGTTCTGTTGGAAATTCCAAAATTTTGAAATAGCTTTCATTCTGTTTCAGAATAAAAAACAGAAATTTCAAAATTTGTCACTGAGGGGAAATTGTGGGGAAAAAATAAAGTTTCAGGAAAAGTGTACCATTTTGATTTGATTTTTTTTCAAAATGAAATGGAACAGCCAGCCACTCTGACTCCCAGGGACCCCTCAGGCTGCCCCCCCCTTTTATGGGGTGTCGCCATCTGTACCTGTCTTCTGGGCAGGCATACAGGGCAGCACAGGAAGTCACCACAGTCTGGGGGAAGTGCTGCCATGGAAAGGGGAGCCTTTAAGCCCCGTCTCCCAGGGCTGCTGGGCTCCCAGTGGGATGGCAGGAGCCTGGACGCCCTGGCAAGCTGGAGCTCTCCCAGCGCTGCAGATCCTGGAAGTCTGGGCTCCTCAGAAGCCCACCAGGCTAGTTTTTCATGGAAATCTGCCTGGAAGACAGAATTCCTTTGAAACCTTGGCTGTGATTCAATGAAAATCACTGAACATGAGCAGTTCTTGAAAAATATTTCAGGTTTGACGAACAAGCATTTTCTGATTAAAAGACGCATCTGCTAGTGGCCAATTATTACAGCCAGAGGATCAGGAGTTGGTGCTCCTGGATTCTATTCAGTTCTTCCACTTTTTCTTACTCTGTGATCATGGGTGGTATTAATCAGAGAATTCTGGAGCAAATTAATGTGAAATACTTGAGATAGTGATTGCTGTACTGAAAAAAAAAAATCTTGAATCTACACATCCCCAAGCTTTGGTTGGATTCTAGATCTGAATCAAAGTTGTGTGGCTTCTGTTCACCTCTGATCAAAACCAACTCTGTCCTAGTTGTACTTTCCTCCATTTTGTAATTTCATAAAAGGACACCAGTTATGTGTAGGTAGCTTCTCCTTGTTGGACATCTAAAATTTATAAGAACACTTGCAAAACTTATAAGATGATCTGGGAACTTATTATGTATTGTACTTCATTCTATTGCACATTAAAAGACACATGAGAGAAGATGAATGACCTTCTAGATTACTCATCCAGAGCAGTTAGTTTCTCAGATAAATATGTAATTAGGCAAAAGAAAAGGTATGGTATTTGCCCAAAGGACAGCCACGCTGGTCTCTCAAGTAAACACAATATTTAGGCAGTGTTTGCAAAAGTGTAATTAAGGAAATACATACAATAATTTACCTTGGAAACTAGGAGGCATGTCTCTGGGTAACTGCATAATTAGGCAGGGTTCGAATAGGTTTTAAGCAAATATTATGTACATTATAGATCTGGAGGCATGTTTTTCATTCTTGGCTGGTTGTGTTATTACATAATTAGAACACATGCTATAGTTATTAAAATCACTACAGAAATTAACTTGTGCTACTGAGTTACAGTAAATTATTGTTTAAACTATGCTATCTTGAGCCTTACTTTTTTAATACCAGAATTTATTAATAGATAGTATTGGTGATGAGAATTAAACACATGACAAATGTATGACATAAAAGTTTCTGACTATTGTAAAATTAAAAATAAATCTTGCAGATTAAAATTGTAGCATATATATTTATGTAATTCAAATATTCCCAGCTATTTTATTTTTCAAATTCTGTCAAACTTTGCTCCAGGGTGAGATTTCATCTGCCAGTACTTTTATACTTGAGTTATAAATCTCTGTGAAACAAGCTGTAAAATAAAGGTGCCGACACAAGTGTATGGTAAGGTAATGCTATAATACTGACATCTTTAGTCAATCCCTGATAAAATTTTTCATTCTATCTCATCTAGTCTGACATTCAATCAAGGCTTCCCTCCACCACCACCCTTTTAGCTGTATCATAGTGCTCACTGGTAGCAAATTGAATAGTTAAAGTGCCATCCTAAACCCATGTTTCACATCCTCAGAACTTTCAGCAAAAAAATCTCTTCAAGGATAAAACTGTCTATGCTTGGACTCAGCCCAAAGATTGTTTTGTGTAAAGATGAAGAAAAATGTCAGCATCTTTATTTTGAGTCATGAGAGCGTAACAAAATACAACTTTTAATCTGTTTTTAAAAACACCACCCTACCCTTTTGCTAGGTTCACCTTAGCTCATATAACTGAAAAAAATAGCTGGTCTTTTAAACTTTGAAATTGGCTATGTTCGAAGCCACAGCATTACTTTAAGTTGGTAAAAAAGTGATTTTAAATAATTATGGTTATTCATATTTCAAAATGCTATAAAAGCACGCAGAGTTGGAATTTTTACTATTGTAAGGTTCACACTGCCAGGTGTAAAGATTCATACATTTAGGTATCCATTACAATACAGTATGCTTTTGCATATAGTGCACTCTCACATGCTTCTTTTTGTGAAGGTGCCAAACGATTAGATGATAAATAGAACATAGTATGGCCAAGATTTTGGAAAGCGAAGCCAGCTGCTTGCCTGTTTAACACAAGGCTAAATGTTCCACTAATCACTTAACATATAGAATTGCTTGTAAGACATCATAAGTTAAATCTATTAACTTACTAGCAGACTTTCCAAGAGGAATTTTTTTAGCAATAAGCCCATATACAAATCAATATCTTTAGAGAATGTGGAGATATTTATGCTATTGTCATCACTTGTAGTCATTTCATCTTCTGCTTTGATCCCATAAGAGTTCAGAAGATAAGCAGAGTTGGGTATGGTAAATTATATTATGGGAGATCTTTAAGGAAAATGCGAAGTGCTGCAGGAAATGTTATTAGAGGGAAACACGTCCCCTCTTGATCTGATACAGAACAATTAATTATCTTAGCGTGGTGGTAGGAAGTACTCTACTTGCTATACTTTCAGTCTTTCAGGTCTGACCTAAAACCATGAGATCCTTACCACTTGTGATCACCGAAGATACCATTGCAATTATCTCAAGAATAATAAACCCAGGACCCCTGCCCGATTCCAACTACAGCAATTATATCTGCCTACCAAAGTTCCCTCTACTGTTTCTGTTAGAATACAGTATCCTTCACTTCCTGTCTTAAAGTGTGCATAGTATTAATGTGTGTGGTTACACTGCCACCATATTTCTCCTCATAGGAAGCTACATTTTGGTGGTGATTTTGTAGATCAGTTTGAGTTCAGAAACTCCTTTAGAATCATTAAGGAAAACAGGTGCAATATAAATGTCAGTTGTTATTAGGAAAAACTGATCAAGATTGTGTTTTCACATCAAAGTTCACTTTGTTTTACAGTTTAATTTAAATAGGGGCACGTATGGCAGACTGTGGCAAGGGGAAGAATTAATGGGGGATGTGGTGAAGCAGTGCTGTAGACAAGCAGCTGTCTAGCTTGTTGGAATCTAAAGAGTTTTGAAATACTTGAGTTGGTATAACACTGAAAGCTGCAAATGCTTGGAGGAATTCCAGCAAGATGTGGAGCAAGCCAGGCATACATATCTCCCCTGTGGCAGGATAAAGACCAGGAAGTTGAGGTCTTATTCCACCAGATCTGGGCCATGTCCCAGGAGAAGTGCATAATAATGGAAATGCTCTTAGGCCTTTATTATTCCAACTAATAATGTTGCTGTTATATCTAAATAATATCCGATTTTAAAAAACCTAAAACAGACACTCTTACAGCCCCAAATTTGGCCTACTTTTAAAAATCTATCTCTGTGGAGTCCATGCAATTTGTTATGTAACTTTTCCCCCAAAACAAATGCCTATGTATATTTTCTTTAAAGAGCTAGCTGCCCAGCTAGACCCAGGTGCATCTATACAATTACACACATGTATGTGGTTGTGTGTATACATACAAGGGAAGAAAAAAATATGGCTAGAAAAACAGATTTGTTTTAATGAGCTATTTTCTATTGCAGCTTATTAAAAACATGGGATGTTTCTTTATTGTTACATGCCTTGATGCTGTAGCTAAATTTTGAAAGGTTCTTGCACCTCTTGTACATACCATGAGAATAAGACCTTGTCTATACTTAAAATTTAGATTGACATAGCTATGGCACTTGGGTGTGAAAAACTCACACACCTGAGTGCTTTATCTCTGTTTGTTGAACTAGCTACTGGTGCTTGGGGGGTGGATTACCTTAAGTGATGGAAAACCCCTTCTGTCACTGTAGGAAACATCTAGGTTATGGCACTATAGCATCATAGATTCAGTGCCATAGCTGTAAAGCCTGTAGTGTAGACAAACTCTAACAATCTGTTCTGTCCTGTGAATGTTAGCCATTGATTTTGATGTAGAGCGTTGTCATTTTAGACATATGGGGGAGTTAGTGGTTCCATAGGACCTCAAAATATCATAACTTGTCTTTCCTTTTCTGAAGTGGAGAGAGATTACCATGATGTTTTGGTTTTTTTCCCCACTGAAAACACCTTCTTTGAAGTTTTGAAGCATGCCAGAAGCTGGGACTGGACAATAAGTGATGGATCACTAGATAATTGCCCTGTTCTGTTTATTCCTTCTGAAGTGTCTGGCACTGCCCACTGTCAGAAGACAGGATACTAGGGGCTAGTGAGACCATTGATCTGACCCAGTATGTCCGTTCTTATGTTCTGATGTTCTAAAGTGGCTGTGAAAACAATGTCCCTGCTGCCATTTTGTACCATAAATAATTTGCATTTAAGACACCTATTTACATATTACCAAACCTAATAGTAATTTAAGGGAAAAATCCATTTTAATGGACTTTAATGTAGATTTAAACAGTTCCCATTAATTTTTGCATTGCAGAGAACCAGTAATGAAGCTAACTCATCATTTTTCATAGTTCAAACTGAGTAAAATGTAAAAAGTAACAGCAGAAATGCTGATAAGTATTCCAGATTTTTACTTTTGTCTTGTTTTAATAATCTAATGCAAAGTGTATGTGGTCAGAGAGGACCCAAAAATTAACTAAAAGACTGTTCTATTCCTATTTAATTATTTTAAATGATAATTTTGCAGTAGATTGTTTCAGAAACATTCTTTTGACAAACAATCCAATTTATCCCAAATATCTTCTGTGTTTCTCTGACCATTTGTTGTGATCTAGTAGCTCACTTAGCTTAACAGCTTCAGTGATGAAGTAAGAACCAAGTCCAAAAATAGAAAAGTGATGATAAAGTAAATTGCTTTTATTTGAGTCCACATGGCAGCCAAAAAATAGAACAAAAACGCACACCAAGGTGTAGATTTATACAATGTACAGATTAGGAAAAATCCATTTAATTTATGTAGTTTAACTATAATTGCATTATAGGTTCTTGACAAATTTGGATCAAGTTCTGGTTTTGCTCAATATATGGATTGTACAAATTCTCTGAAAAGCAACTCCTAAGTGTTCCTGAGAAACACAAGTGCAATAAATTTTCAAATGCATGTATTTGAGATCTTGCTCTTGAACCATTGACACCTTTTGTAAAGTTGAGTGTTTTTTTACTAAAATTGCTAAAAATGTCTTGGTGCCTCTTTTTTCCCCCCTTGTGAAGTCAGTATTCTCCCTTGCGGTTTTAGCTGTTTTATTTGATACTGCATTCTCTACAGAAGAAGGTAGTTTATTATATTTATTCTTTGGTGATAAAGTATTGAAAATTCACTTTTCCCTAGGATTGGTACTTGTTTCATTTAAAATATAAAAAAAAAAAATTCTAGAAGATTACTTGCATTTTAGATTTTTCAGGATTTTTAATATAGAAACTGAGAATCCTTGACAGATACAGTTACACTTATAAATCTTAAGTGACTCTGCAATATAGTACACCTATGATTGCAACTGACATTTTTTTCTTTTAAGTTTGTATTTAAAAAATTCATGGCCCAAATTTTCCCCATATTTTCAGACCATTCTATATCATACTTCAAAGTTGCATGTTGCTAAATCTTCTGAAGCTGGCCACAATCAGCCAATCATATAGGATCCCTTGGTGTTATAAATGTGGTATAACCCATTTTCCTGTAGCTGATGTAGGGGACAGAGCGGGGTGAAAGGAAACATGTTCATGGTTTCCCATGGCAATCCTCAGCTGCTATGTTGGAATTATGGGACCATTGACAGCCGTGTAAATAAGAGTAGTTCTGAGGTCTGGGGATTTGCCCAGCACACAATCAGTCTAGTATATGCCAAGAACAAAGATGGATTAAAGCCATCTTTTTATCCAGCCCCTATCCTGAGCTCAGCTGTCTGTACTCCTTGGCTGCAGCCAGTGGTCTGGGTCCATATGTTTATTTTCACCAAAAAAGACCAAATTGCAGATGTTTACATTTTGTCTAACCTGGATTAGGGGGTCTCTCATTGGATTACTTTATTTGTTGACATTTTCCTGACTTTACAGGACAGGTTAAGAACCACAAAGCTACAACTCTACTGTTTTTGAACATATTAACACATTTCTAAACACAGTGGAGAAAAGGAGTTTGGGAAGTTTTGCAAACTCCAATCAGGAGACTGAAAATATAAAGAATCTTTGCAGATAATTAAACATTTTAGTTTGGGATTATCTTTAATGAAATACATGGAGCCTCCAGAGCCTTATAAAGCAGTTCTCCAGTTGTGACACAACTTATCTTTAATTGTTTCATCAGAAGGCTATTTATCTTTTATATACATGATTGTGCTCTTGCTCCTTATAAATTATATCCTGCAACAATATTGGCAATAATCTCTTCTTTCATTTTGAAGATGTTCTTCTAATGTACTGCACTGAGTGTTGTGTGTGTGGATGTCCTCTACTGGAGAAAAGGTCATGCTTGATCAAATACTTGTGATTATGTTGTCCTTTAGTTGCTGGCCTTTAAAGTTGCTAATCCACCATTAATACTGCTGATAGTTAATGGAGCGTCTTTAGGTCCAATGCAGAAGCCTTTGTTTTTGAATGAGCTCTATTCACATGTGTGAGCTACCTGCCAAGTATAATGTATGGCTGTATGTAGCCATGGATTAATTAATCTGAGTCAAACATACGAGGCCAAGAACGATGCTTAGGTTTCTGTTTTTGTTTTTTAGCTTAAAAACATTGTTCAGATCCTTTCCTTTTAACATGTTTCAGATTCTAGACTGACAAACTCTTGGGTCTTAATATTGCAAAACTAAAGCCCAGCAGTCAAAATTTTGAAGAACCAAAATCACCACTGAGCTTCCCTATCTCAGCATTAGTTGATGTATCACTGTGTGATATGCTTTCAGGCCAAATGGAGGGTTTTTTTTTTGTTTTTTTTTATTGGGGGGGGGGAGTGGTTTTAATCATTCAAATCATTCAAATCATTTTGCCATTCAAAAATAAATCCCAAACTTATAAGTTCATAAAATGTTTTATTTTAAAATGTTTGCATAACATATTTACTGTGTGCTATATTTCAGGCTTAGCAGCACATTCTGAAAGTTTATAACTCATCGTTGTCCACTTTAACATTTCAGAGCACCAACTGTTGTTTTGAATAACAATCAGGAGCCCCTTCTGGATGTAGTCTATGCACTAATTACAGCCTTCTACTGATAGCAATTCTTGCCAAAATGTTATATATGCTGTTACCATTGGCCAACAGTTCTTTTTTATGGCAGGTACTAACATTCCAAAGAATGCATTGCTTTGCTTGAATGCCAGTATGGTTGTACGGGGTCCACATCTGAAAGTTTACAACAGGACAATAAATGGGCTCTCATCATGTAGTTCTATACTGAATGTCCTGAGGGAAAATACACAGTACTGGCACTTGTACTATGTTTCTTTGAGTGCATATCCCTGTCTTAATAAGTGGACTGCAGTGGTAGAGGAAAAATCATCATCTCTCTCCATCCTTATTTTTTCTTTGTCTGAATCCCCCCACTAATGGGTATCTTGCTGCCTGAATGAAAGGTTTGAATCTTAGCATCATCTCATTGGCTCACCCCACTCCCTGGGACTAGGGAAGAGGTAAATTGTCCTGCATGGAAGAAAGAACTTTCCTGCTCTCAAAAACAACAAAGAATACTCTCAACCCTCCCTCTCTAGAATGATTTTTGATTGTGCAACCATATGGGGTTTGTTACTATACACCATACTGGCTTGGTATCTCTCAGTAATTATGAAGTTCTGCTGACTGCCTTCTTGAGGCTAGGAGGAAATTTTTCCTCTGATGCAGACTGGCAAGTGCAGTGGATTTTCCCTTTGTTTTGTTTGTAGTTGCTTGGGATTTATTAACTTTTATGTTAACACATGGTAAGTACATGCATGGCTTGATGGCTCAAGTGTTCATCTTATAAAAAAAATCTGGTTAGTATATATAACATCCACTCTGTTTTCATCATCTCACAGAAAACACAAAATAATATTTAAACATAATTAAATACTCATCCACACAAATTATATCAATCTAAGTCGTCAAGAGCTTTCTATATTTAGTGGTCCTTTTTTATGTTTTACTTAGGTATGCAGAGATCTGAATTGTCCTCAGACAAATTATAAAATGTTTGCAGTGTTGCTGTAGCCGTGTTGGTTCCAGGATTTTAGGAGAACAAGGTGAGTGAGGTAATATCTTGTATTGGACCAAATTGCTGGTGAGAGAGACAAGCTTCTAGCCAAACCTGAAGAAGACCTCTGTGTAAACTGGAAAGCTTGTCTCTCTCACCAACAGAAGTTGGTCCCATAAAAGATATTACCTCATCCACTTGTCTCTCTAAATCAGTGAGGGGCAACCTGCGGCCCATCAGGGTAATCCGCTGGCGGGCCGCCAGACAGTTTGTTTACATTTGCACCGCCGCCCGCAGCTCCCAGTGGCCATGGTTCACCATTCCTGGCCAATGGGAGCTGCGCGAAGCGGCACGGGCTGCAGGGACATGCGAACCGCGGCCACTGGGAGCTGTGGGTGGCCATGCAAATGTAAACAAACCATCTCGCCGCCCGCCAATGGATTACCCTGATGGGCTGCAGGTTGCCCACCACTGCTCTAAATTCTAAAATGATCACTTAAGACTAGTTAATAAATATTGTGTAAAATACTGACCCTGCTGAAGTAAATGGAAGTTTCTCCAATGATTTAAATTGAGCAGGATTTCCCACATTGTCCAGAATATAACTTAGCAAAATAGTATGGTCAAATAATACATTTGCAAAAAGACTTAGTTTGGGGGCAACTGAAACTATTTCCAAATTTAGGTGAATTCAGTGAATAATTTTAGCTGAATTAAAAATGAGGAATTTTTTTAAAAGTTGAAATGGTTCATTTCCACATTTTCTAAATGAACTGTTTTTACATATTTTTTAGAAACTAGTATTTTGTTTCAAAATGTTATTTTAAATCAAACCATTTCATTCAAAATGTTTTGAAATTAACCGTTTGATTTTGAAATGTGTTTTCAAAATGATGTTTAGAATGTTTTGAAACAAACCAATTTTTGGGGAGATTTTTTGATTCGGCCAATCTAATCAGTGTTTTTAATAGCTCTTCCTTCTCTAAAAACAAAAGCAAAATAACTGTTTAACACAACTGAGTGTTTCCTTGTCTTTCTAGTATTCTATTGAGATTTTTTTTAATGGCTCCATTATTGCTTTTCCCCTCAGTCTTCTGTAAATGTATTTGAAGAACATACTATTGCTACTGGAAATATTTCTGCAATTTGATACCCAGTGTTTTTTCCTTGCTTTTTTATTTACTGTCTTTTAACTTGTTTCTGCTTCTTTTTGCAGACTTCACAGTCTTTTCCCTTAAGAGATTGTTTATATTTTCAGATGTTCTTTTCTGTGTTGCTTATGCCTCTCTTCTTTTCTCCACTTAATTGCACTGCCTTTGTTACTTTCAGCGTTTAGGCTGAAATTAAATAATTTAAGATGTAACCTCTTCAACACTTACTAAATATTTCTATCCTTACAATAGATTTATAATTTATACCCAGTCATAATACTGTGAGGAATTTAATGTTTTCTCTAAATCCGCATTTCCTGCAGTTAAAAACATTTGCATTCATTTCTTTAATGACTTTCCATGAATGTCAAATCTAATAATGTTCTATGGTCACTTGATTCCAGTATACCCTTGACTTCAAACTGTCATTCTTGTCTCATACTACATAGCCTCTGATCTTGTTGTTTGTTTGACAAATAACTCACTAAAGCAACCCTAGTCTACTGCATTTCAAGTTCTTCCCTTAATTTTACAGCACCCATGTTCAGTGTTCTGGCCAACCTACTGTTCAATAATCTTCTGGTTCTATCCTGTTTCTCCTCTATCCTTGTATGGACAGTTCCCTTAATGTTTTATGCAGTTAGCTCTCATCCTCTAATTTCCTCACTCAAAACAGAGCAGGAAGTGCTGTGGTAACTCACAAAAAATAACATGGAAAAAGATACCTGAAATTTTTTGTAAACCCCAAATAGGTTCATACTGGCTGACATTTTTTTTGTCAACGATTTGGCATGACTCTCATTTAATGTGAGCCTCGTGTCTGTGCTTATTTCTGAATGTCTTTAAATCTATCATCTTAATATCACAACTCACAGAAATGGTTCTCTTTATTCTATAAATCTGAGAATCAAGTCGATTGTACACTCAATACTTCGCATTGTGCCCATGACAACATTCATAACTACTTCTGAAAGTGGATGAAGATAACCGTCACTGTCGTTCAGTTAACCAGGTTTTTACAGCAGCAGGAGATCATTACCCTGGGACAAAACTGTATTTTATATGCATATTATATTTTAAGTATTTCAATAATATTAAGACTTGCTACACAAATGCCATATATACATTGAGAAACAAAGGCTCTTTTGACCTCTGACCTGCAGATTAAGGGTTCCCTTCTTCTAATGTTAGATATGTCACACACATCTCAAACTGTCTCAAAATTTAAGCCTTTGAGGGTATGATTTATCAAAGGTATTCAGCATTTGCCTGACACTGTTCACACTGGAAACCACAGAAGTTTTGCCACTGACCTCATTAGGAGCAGAGTTGGGTCAAATGCAAAACAACTTTGAAAATCCCACACTTAAAATGGAAAGTAAAATTTTCAAAAGGTTTTAAGCTTTCTAAGCCCCATTTTCAAAAGTTACTTATGCTCCTAAGTCACATATGTCCTTTTGAAAATATTACCCATAATCTCCCATGCTAACATTGTGTAAGTGATTCCATCTCACCATGAAGACATTTTGTACCGAGATTTCTGGTTGGAAAACAAAAATGGCAGGAATAGAGGAAATAGTTGTAACAGCCCAAATGAAAAAGTGTAACTTGTGGTAGCCAACAATTGTTAATAAATTAAACTGTCTCAGCCTCAGGTCTCCATTCCTGTTGCCACTGTCCTCAACAATTTCTCAAAGGAACCCTGGCTTTAAATAAATAAAGTTGAAAGCAGATAAAATATTTGTCTTTAAGAATTATCTATTAAAAATCTCCTTTAAAAGAAAAAGTATATAACTAACCGATAAGAGGAACCTTCCTTTTTGATATATGGAAGCAAGGGAGAGAGCAGAGGACACTTTCAGAATAATATTTTCCTAGATGTCAGTCAGCATCTTTCCTTTGCTTCACTGGGGTTAGGTAGGGACCAATAGTTCATAGTACGGGCATAACAGAAATTCTGGTTCACAACAACTGATATTGTTTGTTCCTTGTGAGTGAAGGTGACAGGGGTCTTTATTTTCTCTTCCACTTTTCTGCAGAACTTTCTGCTTAACTGAATCATTCAAGGTATTCCACACACAAATATAAACTGTCTTTTGGTAAAGCCATGTGTCTCGCTTCTTGGAGTATTGTATCCCTCAAGGGATAACCCTTCTATGGCAGACTGCTTGTAGTGATGTACAAAATGCTTGGCAAATAGAGAACTATGAAAGATGAACATATCTGACTTCAATTATTCATTTATTCAAAAGGAGACGGCAACATAGAAATAAAGAAACATATTAGCTCTGTGACATGGCAGCAGGACTCACATTCAAGTTGAGGGCATTTGTTCTGTGAAGCAGCTGGCACACAATATTTGCAATATGTTTGGTTTCTGGAAGAGAAGCTGACCAAAAGTTACTTTTGAGTACCATCGTGGCCAGCTCAGAGGCCAAATTTCTGCCTAATAAGCAAATAGATAGACTGCAAAAGTAGCACCTGTGCACATGCATATTCCTGGAGAGTGCCATTCCGCAGCAGATGTAAAATCTATTAATACTAGGAAGGATAATGAGTAACAACATACTAACATTATAGAGTGTACCCCCTTATCTCTGTGCCAGGCCCTAAAACACCATTTCATAGCTAGTCTTATGGAGGTTCTGCAGAGAAGCATTCCTGCAGCTATCCAAAGGGATCAAAATAAAGCCAACCCCTGCCCCCTGAGGGGACACCCACTTTCTACCTCATGGAATGGGAAGCCCGGCCAGCCCTCCTGCCCAAGCAAGGAGCCACTTGCCCTTCCTTCTCTGTCTCCTGCTGCTGCTAAACCCTGGCTGCCTGTGGGCTTAGCCTCCCCACATACATGCTCCCCTGGCTGCCCTTCCCCTACTGTACGTGCTCCTGTATGTGGAATTGGGAGTGTCGAGGAAAGAGAGCTCAGCTAGGTTTTCAACCTGCAGTCCCCTAAGGAGTCCACTCGCTCCCCTGGGAAGAAAACAACCTCTGCAGGGGGGAAACAGCCACACATTTTTTGGGACCTGCCACCACTGCTGCCTTTGCTGCCTCTGTTGTGATCTTGGGGTGATTTCACCTGGTCGAGACTCTGCTAATCACCCTATGATTCCTGGGGACCCCCCAAACCTACATCATGATGCCCCATTCCCAGACATGACTGCAGCAGGATCCTCTGCTGCCTCCTTGCAATGGCAGCTGCTGATCAGTGATCGATGAGAGAGTTCCCTATGCACTGGTACTCCTCCTCCACCAATGGCCCATGGTGAACACCTGGTCTGGCCACTTACTGTTCCCTCCTTACTGTTCTGTCATTCCCCTTTCCCCTCCCTTGTCACCCAAATACAATAGAGACCCTTAATGAAGTCCTGTCCTACTTTTTCCTGCTGCCCAGACAAGAAGTCACCAGATTGACTTATGATGAGCAAATTTCACAGCTGCTTTTACACAGATTCTTCTGAGAAACATTCCCATAGCTTTTCAAGGGGATCAGAACAGGGCCACATCACTTCCACCCTTACATTCATTACGGGGGGGGGAGGGGGGTTCCGTCATGTGCCTATTCACAGTGCCAGCCAATATTTGGAAGATAACATTGTTTAAGGAACAATAACAGTCAGATGGTTAAGGTTAATACAAGAGGAAATAAATAGTAAAACTCTGCCCCTTTATATTGCCCTGGATGATGAGACATTTCCCTACTGGGCCATTTATTCTTTTTCCTACCAAATATAGAAAACTCTATGATGTTTTATATGGACCTCAGCATTTCCATTGACAGCCCATTAATAGTCTATTAACATAGTCTCATACTCTCAGCAGTAAAAGTGTAATAAAAGGTAAACTGTTATAAAATACATACACTTTAAAATTAGTTATTTTAGCATGCTGACTGGTGCTGTTTAAGACCTGAGTGCAATTTTCATATTTTGCAGAAATAATGTTATATAATAAGATTTTTTTTAAAATGCTTGAATATTACAGCCTCCTTCTTAATGTATGGACTAGTATTCTCATTTTGATATCTTTAGTATTTCAATCCCTTTCATCCTGTGGTCATGCATTTCAAAGGCACTCCAATTGTTTAGAACAGAGTGGCATATAACATAAGAATATAAGAATGGCCATACTGATCATGGTCAATATAGCCCAGTATCCTGTCTTCCAACAGTGACCAATGCAGATGATTTTTAGAGAATGAACAGAACAGGGCAATTATTAATTGATCCATCCCCACCATCCACTCACAGTTTCTGGCAGTTGGCAGCTTAAGACACCCAAAGCATGGGGTTGCAACCCTGATTGTCTTAGTTGCTAGCCATTGATGGACCTAGCTTCTGTGAACTTATCTAATTCTCTTTTGAACCCTGTTATAGTTTTGGCCTTCACAACGTCCCCTGGCAACAAGTTCCACAGGTTGACTGTGCGTTGTGTGAAGAAATACTTTGTTTTGTTTGCTTTTAAACCTGCTGCCTATTAATTTTGTTGGGTGAATCCTGGTTCTTGTTTTGTGAAGGGGTAAATAATACTTCCTTGTTCACTTTCTTCACACCATTCATGATTTTATAGGATGTCTATCATATCCCCCCTTAGTCATCTCTTTTCCAACCTGGAAAGTCCCAGTCTTTTAATCTCTCCACACGTGGAAGATGTTCGATGCCCCATTCATTTTTGTTGCCCTTCTCTGTACCTTTTCCAATTCTATTATATCTTTTTTGAAATGGGGCAACCAGAACTCCATGAAGAATTCAAGGTCTGGGCGTAGTGGATTTATATAGTGGCATTATGGTATTTTCTGTCTTATTATCTATCCCTTTTCAGAGAACCATCCATGGTAATTCCAAGATGTCTTTTTTGAGTGGTAACAGGTAATTTAGACCCCTTCATTTTGTACGTATAGTTGGGATTATATTTTCCAATATGAATTACTTTACATTTATCAACATTGAATTTTATCTGCCATTTTGTTGCCCCATCACCCAGTTTTGTGAGATCCCTTTGTAACTCTTCATAGTCTGCTTTGGACTTAACTATCTTGAGTAATTTTGTTGCAAACTTTGCCACTTCACAATTTACCCCTTTTTACAGATCATTTATGAATATGTTAAACAGCACTGGTCGCTGGGGGACCCTGCTATTTACCACTTTCCATTCTAAAATATGACCGTTTATCCCTACACTTTGTTTCCTGTCTTTTAACCAGTTACAGGTCCATGAGGGGCCCTTCCCTCTTATCACATGACTGCTTACTTTGCCTAAGAGCAATTGGTGAGGGACCTTGTAAAGGCTTTCTGAAAGTCCAGGTACACTATATCCACTGGGTCACCCTTGTCCACATGTTTGTTGACCCACCTCAGAGAATTCACATCACAATATTACAGGGAGCAATTACACATGTATAAATGATACCTCATTGAGGGCACAACAAATTATAGCATTTGCAAATGTGGTAAACCAAGTGACAAAGGTAATTATTTTTGGAGATTTTCATTAGAGTAATTAAATATTTAAATAGTATAAAACTTTCAAACTAGACAATGTTGAATGTAATAATTACAAATATGTTTCTAGGGGCAATTTTTTAAAGAGGCCTCAACCCAGCCCTTGATTTGGTAAATACAATTTTGCACTTGCAAAAATTATAGATATAATCTTTTTCAGACACAGTTGGTGATATTTAGACCTGTAATTACCAGAATTAAAAGCATATTCAGGTACCATTAATAGATTCAGAGACCAGAAAGGACCACTGCAACCATCTAATCTAACCTACTGCATAACACAGGGTTATAGAACTTCCCTGAATTAATTCCTGGATGAACTACAGCATATCTTTTTCTAAAAAAAATCTTGAAAATACTTAAATACTAAATATCTAATTACTAGCATTTGTTCAATCAGTTAACTGAACCTACAAAATTGGAAATTTTAAAAATCAGGCTCCTATTACATAAAATAACAAAATGTAGTCTGTCAGTCTCAAAAAAAAAAAAATTAAAGAGGAGGATGAGGGAGGCAAAATTCTTATATTTTTTTCTAGACCCGAGGAGTTTCTGGCATACATTGCCATGGTTCATCTACCCTGACCGCCCCCCCACCCCCACCCCCCGGTACAAGGTTGGCAAATTCAGCCGAACATCTTAATGGCATCATAATGCCAGTACTAATTATGATTTCAGGTCTCTGAAATCAGTTCAACAGTGCTGCAGTCTTTCCATTATCTGTTTTTTATCCTTCATATAGCACTCCAGTGAACAACTCTCCTGGAGAAAAAAAACCATTTGTTTCATATCACTTGCTTCAGCCTTTACCTGGCCTTTGATGGACAGAAAGTTTGCCATTCTTGAGTCCCAACCCTAATGGATAAAGTCAGTTGTCAACTCATGCATTCTAGGCTCAGAGATGTTTTGTGTACTGTATAAAGAACACTTTCTTAACCAGATACTTTATGTAATATAATATTGAAGTTTGGAGTTGACTTTTTAATACCACAAGTTGCCACCTGTCACTTCGGAGGTAGTTGCAGTGGTGAATCATCTGTACTGATCTCTACGTATAATTTGAAGGTCATTTTAAGTTTGGAAAGCACAGTGGGAATATTTGGGATGGAAGTTTTTCTATGATACTTTTGTAAGAAGAGAAAAAAAGTAAGAAAATACTGATATTTTAATCAAGAAAACATCTTCTTGGTTTATCCTAAGTGAACATCTTATAAGATGAATTAAAACTGGCACCATAATCAATAATAGAATACATAAATGGATTTAAATGTTTCAAGTAATTGCATTTAAGAGATGAAATCAACCCTCCAAGTTCAAAGATCTGTGTTTTTCTTGCTATAAGTGATCACATCTCTTACATTTGTATTATCAGGCAGCTTAATTCCACACTTACTGTATTTTAGATGTTGATGATACCAGTGACATCAACTTCAGGGAGACAGCATTTTCTAATGATTAAAACAGGAGACTGAATTCAGGAGACTAGGTTCTTTAGTTTATGCTATCTATGCCATAAGATCCCAATTTGTGATACTTGGCCAGCCATGCAGAATATTACATATCCTTTTTTGAACCTTTTCAGTTTGGTTTTAGATTCCTTTTTTATTAACTATATATTAGGTAATTAAAAAAATGGAACTTGTATCTGAATGAAGTGTTTTGAATTACTTGTAATTCTCTGGTGCACAAATGTTAATTTCTTTTCTATGTACACCTGAAATACAGCCTGCGATGGTGAAAAAATGCATACATTACATTCAGTTTTTAAGGACAACCTATTTTCGCTTCTGAATTTTTGAAATGTAAAAAGATAAGTGATGGTCTCTTCACAGCAGAGATTTTGGTGTGAATCAAAAAACATGATTACTCATTTTATATGGTATTTGCCACCATATATCAATGTGTTAAAAGTATATTGATTTTCTTTTTTAATTTAGTGCTCTGGCTATGTTTCAGTGACATGCTGCAACGATGTAAGCATAGTAGTTCAAAAGTGAGAAATAAGGTATTTTAAATATGGTTTAGATTTGGAATAAGATTATTACTTGCACGCTGGAAGAAAGATATTCACTGTAGAAGAGACTGCCAATAAGCTTTTGCTCATGATTTATTTATTTTATTACTCAGTATATGAGGGCATCACTGGTATGATATCATTTTCTGAATTAGTTCTTAAATGAGTTTTCAGTTAAAGAACAGACAAAGCCAAGAGAAAAGAATGATAAAACACTTAGTTGCTAGTCCATGCAGTGCTCATAGTAACTTCAGTTGGTTTAGATTTTGAGTAATTAGTATATTTTGCAGCCATAGTACACATCCATTAGATAGACATTTTATTTCTATGGAATCATCATCTTGGCTCTATAAAATTGGTAATGTGATTTTGGTTATTATAATAAGTATCCACTCCATTATGCCACGAATTCAGGTCACATGGATTTCTGATGATACTTTACTGGTATTATTAATCAAGTATTCTTCACATTTTAGTTAGACTGTTCTTTAAACAACATAAGTGGTCTAAATTGATCGTAAAATGTAGACTTTGCAGAGTATCTTTATAAGAGAACTACCCAGAATGCACTACCATTAGCATGCAACATTAGTTTGAATAATGGAGATTACTAACCCTCTTAAACTATTTTTTGTTCCCAAACCCTATTTTCCTGCAATTTAAACCCATTTTTCCTCACAAGGATAATTCAGTTCAGAAATAAATGCCCCGTTTTCTAGCTAAAGAAAAACCTGTGCTTTGTACAAAGAGTAGATTAACATTCCCTTTAAAAGCTAGGATGGTACACATAGGTGTCCTAAGTAAAGTACATACAATGTATTTTTTTAATGAATATTTCTGTCTCACCATATCTCCACCCTTTTTACTATCTCTCTGTCTTTTTTATTCCATTCCAATTTTCACCCTATCCATTCATCGGGGGGCGGACGTATTTCTGCACTTTTCTTGCAGCCTTTCCTAAGGGGAATGCAAACCAAGTAACATTCCATTCTACCTTTCAGACACATTACATTGGAGTGTATTAAAAGTTAAGCAAACCAAGTTAAACTGACCTTAATAAAAAATTACCCTTATATAGACAATATTGTATTTTGTCTTAACCAAAGTAGCTAAGTGTAGCACCTGACACAGACATAGTTTATGTTGTACACACTGATTATTGTTTGCCTTACATTTGCCATTACAATGTTTCATTCCTTCACCAAATGTATTTTAAAAAGAATTGTGAACGAAAACTGAACAATTCTCTATTGTTTAGCAACTTATTAAATTATTTTAAAGTAGAATGCTGACAGATGTAAATCACTGAAGCACTATATTAATTACAACCAAAGATTTTTCCTTTATAGCTGCTGTTGAAAGGTAAACTTCTAATGCAAAATGAAATATGAAATTGATTTTTTTATTGTTACACGTTAGTTTAAGACTCCATAATAAACCCTTAATTAGACATTTATAGATTTTATTAAGATCTGATAGACTGTTGCCATGAGATTTATTGCAAGACTGAATCATATAACCTCTTAATCATCTAAAGGAGAACAAATTAGGTTTCTCTAACCTAAGTCGCTGATTCTGTGTGTTCTTCATGTATCTACCCTATATACTTTTTCTAAAGACTGAAGACTTAGAGATTTGTTTTCCTCTTTGTACTCTAGGCCTGCCTTTACCAGTGAATTTTAGAACTAATGGCAATACATTGGTACATTAGACAAACATTTATGCTTCTGACATTAAGAAACAAGCTGTGTGAGAGAGTGGAGCAGGCCTTGTGTGCTATCCATAAAGTCTGAACTGTGATCTGAGAACATTAGATTTGATTTTTATAATAATTCAGCTTTCATGCTAATTGTACTCTAGACATCTCGGAACCAGAGGCTAACATGAAAAAATTGAGCTAGATGTGGTGACACATCTGAACTCGATTTGGTGATTCTCTGCTCTGAACTAGTATTTTCTAGTGATATGAAGTCACTAATCTTCTTTGATTGGTCTGTAAGCTTCCCTTGAAAACCAGGAATGTATGGAATTGTCTGGCTATGCTGGAAGAATGACAGGAGACATTAGATATGGGTTTAATCAGGCTGCAACTTTATTATTAGATGTCTGAGACTAACCCGGCGGATAAAATGTGTGCAGTGCAGGTGCAAAATTTATGTCCCTCCAGCAGATTCCCTGCCGGGCCCTTACCAATTCCAGCCAATTTGCGGGAGGGCTTTCACCAGCTCTCTCTCCCCTTTTCATCCAGGTCCCTCCAGCAATTCCCTTGCCGGGACCAGGTCCCTCCAGCAATTCCCTTGCCGGGACCTTACCAACCACTCCCCCTCATAGGAAGGGTTAAGGTGGACTATAATGATGGGGGGGTTGGCACCCTGCTGTACCAGTCATAGGAGTCCCCAACTGCCCCCGGCTTGCTCAATTACCAAGCACCTCTCCTTAATTCCTTTTCCAAGCCATTTTTCATTCTTTTGTGCCTTAATTGATGGAGTACCTACACTGAACATCCACCACAAAGAGGCGCCAGCCATTAGCTTGGCTGCCTCCTCCCCACACCCAGCCAGATTCCCAGATGTCTCCAAATGGCCTTTTGTCTAGCAGCCCTACTGGGGATAAAGGACCCATTGTCCCATGTGTGATCGTTGAGGGGCACCAGCAGCTGCATTGTTCTTGACCCGGTACTGCAACAACTGCCCTCCACGGAGGGCCGCATAGGCAACCCATTCGCTGGATCCTAGAATTGACAAGATTCCTTAAAAGAAAACAAAATAAACAACTTGTAAGCTGGAGCCAAAAATCTCCATTCCGCTGATCACATCACATTCCGAGGTTCCAGATAGCCCTTGGCAGGTGCTGGGGTTCACTGCTAGCCCCTGTTGCAAGCTCACAAAATCTGTGAATCTGCTATGCCGATATCCATGCCCGGCACGTGCTTGGAAGAAAAACAGATGTTGAAGGTTAAGCATTGTAGAACAAACACCCTTACCAACTTCATAACCCTGTGCGATCTGGAAGTTTGGCGATTGATAACCTGTACCACTGCCATGTTGTAGCGCCAGAAGCGCACCCTTATATTAGCCAGCTTCGATCCCCAAATCACCTCCACAACTAAAATGGGGAAAAAATTCCAAGAAGGTCATGTCACGCACAACCCCGTTTTGTGGCCAGGGGGCGGGCCATTTTGTGCACACCATTTGCCTTGATAAAACACCCCAAAACCTGCACTCCCTGCTGCACCTGAGTAGATTTTAACCCCCTTTGTAATAACCATTGCTTCCTCCACAATGATACCCCATTAAGTTGACTCAGAAAATGTTTCCACACCCTCAAGTGTTCCTTCACATGTCTAGTGACTGGTATGTAATGGTGTGGCCTGGTTTTGCCGGCCATTGCCGCTGCCCGCCGGGCACAAAACAGGGCAACAATCCTGCAAGCAGAGTTCAGGTGCTCCAGAATAGATTGCAGTTCTTGTAGCCTGAGTGTTTTTAATTTTAAGCCCCCAGTGCTCTCTGGAGCAACCCTGATAGCTCCTGAAGTTTATCCGGAGGGAGCCGAGATACGCCCTCCGTGGTGTTCAGCTGAATGCCCAGGTAGGTCAATGTAGTGAAAGGGCCTTATGTTTTCTCCTCCACTAGGGGTTCCCCCCAACTATTTAGCCAGGGCCTGAAATGTGTCCATCTGCAACAAAAAAATATGCAAACAATGCACTCCTTGGTTTAGTCCCGCTGACCAGTGCAACATTGTACTGAATTTCTGAACAGCTGCACAGGATACTGAACAGCCCATGGGGCATAGCCTTGTCAAAATATAATTGCCGGCAGTAGTCGTCTTGCAAACATGCCTGTATCTACAGGGGTTGCGAAAACAACCACAATCATTAAATGCCCAGCAAATACTATTACGTGCCTGGGGCCCCTCCCGCGCTTGTTGCCGTATCAACAAACCCCTGGCGCCCTTGGTGTCATCCACTGCAACCACAGTGTGTGATGCCACCTTATCCCAGTTTGTGTTGCTGCCCTTAATTGAAACTGCTAATTATAATTAAACCAGGACATGCCCTCAAACATATTGCGTGCCCGTCTAATTATATTTGTATACTTAACCAAGGCAGGGCTCCTCTGTGGGTAGGCCTGTACTATAACACCCGCATAGATGAGGAAGGCAGCCTCACAATTTTTTCATGTTCTAGGCACCCTTGGCCTATTGGGCAGTTCGCTATTTTGCTTGCCTTGCCCATGTTTACTGTCTGTCACCTCCCTGTGCACTAGAGATAATATATGCACGTATTCGCCTCTCAGGATTTTTATATTTAGTTGTACAGAGTAGGTGAACTCCCATTGGGTCAGCCACCCCAGCATAACCGTACTCAGGACTGCATAGAGGAAGTTCTGCAGAGCCCTGCTCCCCCACAGACTCCCCAGGAGTCTCTACTCTGTCCCAGGAGGTTACATAATCTGATGGCCGATAAGTCCCCATGTGCCCAGGGGCTGCGTTTCCAACATGGGCTTCGCTACCTTTGCTGGGGGCCTGCCCCATCCTGCTGCCCAAACTTGAGCGCATGCTGGGCCAACCCTGTGACCCTGTGCAGACCCCGCACACCTAGCTGCCTGAAGCTGCTGTAGTAAATGCAAGTTAGCATGCAGCAACTGTGTAATAACATCTGTGCCCACACTGAAGGTGCAGCTTCTAGACCTCTCACTCCTAGGCCCAGAGTATTTACTACCCCAATAGGCTGACTCCTGTGTCCCCCTCAGGTGAAGTCACAGAGTGGTTGAGTATGGTCCCTGCACCTGGTAGTGGCCCTTGCAACTGCCACCCCTTGCCAGGCTGGAAGGCCGGATACCACCTCTGCTACCCATGCCCCCGAACCTCTGTGTGGTTCAGATCACACTCACCCTCAGGGATCAGTATTACTGCCATCCCTTGTGTTCGGTGGAAGAGAACATCCTGGTTATGGGTGACCTTGTGCCCTTTGGAAGCGCTGTAATGCTGTGGAGAAAACCTCAGAAACAACTTAATTGACCATTTGCTGCACAGCTCCGCTGACTACCCCATTAATGCACACAGCCTGCCCACCTGCATGCGTGGACGCTTCCTTTTGGTCATTTCCTTTCCTCAGTCCATGAGGCTGCCCTGGGTTATGCCTTGGGTAATTAAACACACCACCCTGGGCATTAGCAGCCCCCATACTTGTGAGTCCCCCTTGCCCCTGCTGCAATACTGTCTGTCTTGGGTCCCCTTCCAGCTCCTGGTCTCCATTGGGACTGCCCTGTGCTGCAGCTGCTGCCTTTGCTTGTACCCTTTTAAGCAACCTGAGCCTGAAAAAATTGCAGCCTGATAATCCACTTGCAGCACAGTTAGTACATGAAACAGTTACATTCCCTTGCGTCCCTTCCCCCCAACCAAAGCACATTGATTGTTTCAGAGGCTGACTAGCCTCCCTTGCAAATGTTGATTGTTCAGAGGCTGACTAGCCTCCCTTGCAAATGTTGATTGTTCAGAGGCTGACTAGCCTCCCTTGCAAATTCACCCTCCCTGATTGCAGTTTCCAGCCTGCCTGGAAGTACCTGGGGCAGGGGGATGCTAGTTCCCCTTCTTTCCACTGTCCCCTTTCTGTGAAATTTGCCTCTGCCTGCCCTTCCCTGTCTCTGGTGCCAAGGGGGGTGGGGGTTAACAGCCCCCTGTTTTCCCGAGCTCACCCTTTTCCATGCCCCTGGAGCCATGCTGCTTCCAATGCTGTTTGCTGCTTTCCTTGAGTCATGCTGCTTCACATGCTGGGTTCCATGTGGTCCTGCAGCAAGCCATGGAGCCTCTGTGCCTGCCCAGCCTGTTCTGAGAGGGGAGGGGCCAGGCCCAGCTGACCTTTTTAAACCCTTCATTCCTAGGTGGTGAGTCATCCACCATGCTGACTGCTCTTTCAGCAGCTTTACCTTTCCCCTCCTCCCCCAAGCCAGAAAGCACTGCCCTCTTCTCCTGGCCAGCCAGCCAAACTCCTCCCTGCTTAAGTGCAGGGTGGCGATTTGTATTAAATGTTCTGTATCCCTTTCCTTTTCCTTAGTTTTTTTGGGTTTCAGTTGAATGATTCAGAAAATGGAAAATCATGATAGTAGTCACTCTAGTCACATTACAAGGCTTTGATCATGTAATATGCTAGGCAGGTAGGAGTTGAGGGTGTTCAGCATCTCACCGGTGGTGCTCAGCACTTCGTGGGATCAGGCGAAAAAAGAACACTAGTGAAAAAAATGTAGAAATATGTTCAGGGAAACTTACACTATCAGTGACAACCATTTGTGAAAAATTAAAATGTTCTTCAGTTTCTATTTCTGCACAGAACTGTTCACATTGCAGAGCAGATGTACACTACTCAGTCTCTGCTGATACAGCTATACTGGTATAATGTAATGGGCAGAGCCCACCTAGTATAGATGCAGTATATGCCGACATAAGGATTTTTTCTGCTGGCATAGTAACACCATCTCCCTGAACAACATTAGCTATGCCAACAAAAACACTTTTCTGTTGGCATAGTGGCATCTAGACTGGGGTTTTTGCCAGCATAGCTATATCGACTGGGTGTGTGCTTTTTTCACACCCATGACTGACATACCTATGCAGACAAAATTGTGTAGCATAGACCTAGCCAAAGATGCAAAGCTTGAATTAGACAGAACCACATTACTACTAATTGTCAAGTAACCCCCCATTTTTTAACAACTAGTCTTTAATATTGTTATTCTGGAAGGCGGCAATAGTGATTGTGAGTCACGGATGTGGGAGAAGAGTATGTGCGTACTAAGAACCCTTCTTTCAGGCTACATGAAGGAGCAATTAATACCCTTTGTTTGGTGATAGATGAGACAATAGAAGCCACTGCTCAAGCAATAAACAGCATGGAAAAGCTTAACCATGTGGGCAGAGGGGTTTCACTGCAGGTTGGTAGTATATGCAGAGGCTGGAGTATTGATTGACTGGCAGCTGCACATCTGTGTTTGGGTGAAAGGAACCACAAACCCAGGAGAAAGTGAGGAGCAGTCTAGACCATGGCCTTGGGAGAGAGCTCCTTGGGGCACAGTACTGGCTGATGCAGGCTTGGAAATTGTGAACAAGTGAACTGCCTCCTGTTGTTTCTACTGTGTTCAAGGAAACAAGACTTTGTGAACATTTGATGTACATTTGTGGTAAATAAACAGGATTGCATCGAAGAAATACCTGATTTGTCCTATCAATTTCTCCTCAGACCAAGGGCAATAATATAAATTGACTTATTTTCTGAATATAATTTGACCCTAAAGCTAAATGTTTTCAGCTCATTTTATTTGTATATGAAATATTTCAGACAGAAATTATATTTTCCAGATTATTTAATAGTCTGCTTCTTTGTGGAACATTTTCCCAATTTAAATTTTTTTTCTTTAAAAAAAAATCCTACATGCACAAAATATTGAGATTATTAGTGATATTTAACTGGTGTTTTTAATTGTTGCTTTTAAATTTAAATTCCAAATAATTTTACTAGCAAAAGCTTTTGTTGGTTGAGTTTGATTATTTTGTATTTCTGAACAGTCAAGGAATTAAGCAGATTAAGCATGATCCTGATATTGAAGATGGTGATGTACTGAAGACAAATTTAAGAACAACATTGCAAGCACTGACCTCCTGAGAAGTTTCCCCTCTTCTGCTTCCTTTCCTTCAGATACTGTATTTATCACTAATAGCTACTCTTTAGTTCCCATACCTGGTCAATTTTCTTCTGACCTCTTTGCACCTCTTTCAGTCACTTCTGCTTTCACTTTGTCAATATGCCTTCTGTGCAGGGCCGGCTCCAGGCACCAGCTGAACAAGCAGGTGCTTGGGGCGGCCCCTCGGGAGANTGAAGATGTAAAATGACTTTAGGTATGCACATCAGCACATACCTTCAAAATAGTCAACACTGGCCATGAGTTTGCAAGTGCTGTGGGGTGATTTTTCAAGATATGCATGATTCTGATGATTCTATATATATATATGATATCTGAGATTAAAACTGAATTTTAAGAATCTAAGGTGAATGCACAGAAACAAAGAATGGGAGGGGAGTCACTTTATATTATTTATTTATTATTTCAGTTGCTTACACAGGCCCAAGGATGAGGGCACCAGAGTTCTGATCCCTGTACACACACATACACACACACACACTTTAACCGCTGGATAGAAGATCCACTATAAATTACCAGAATGTGATAGGGAAAACAGGCCCTGTGATTGTAAAAGGTCTACCTCTAGATAACGAGTTGAGGGTATGATATATTTTTCTGTGTGTTGATAGATGGCTCAGTTGATCACTACTACTAAAGTAGAGTATAGATTATTCCTCTATTACCATAGCAGGATGAAGTTGTACTCCCTGGGGATGTGTCCTCCTGCTTACCCTCAGGGGTTGTGCTATTGTAAGGCATCAATAAATTGTATTCTGGGCTCCACAGGAGTATTTCTGTCACAGGACACCGGAGGGATGCTCTGAATCTGCCCTCTTCCCTGTAGCTGCTTCTAATTAAATAGGCCTTGAAACAGCTTCGTGGTACATGAAAAGAATGTTATTGTAGGGGTAAGGGCATAATTTTTCTGGTTTCCCTGCCGACCCTGCAACAATTAGTCCTTACTCCTGAGTACATGTCCTGCCAGAGCACTTTGAAGCCTTGTTCTTCTGTATTGGGAGGCAATGAGATAGAGACTTCCTTGCCAGTCCTCTTAATCAAATAGGATGAAGATATGACCGTACTGGAGCTCCCTATGCTGTGAAAGCAAAGAACACTGGAAGACACCTTTAGGTGTATTTTAAAAATGCAATTAAATAAAGAAAGCTCCCTCAGCAATCAGAGGGTAAAGAAGAAATGTAGCAAATACTCTCTGTTAGAGATTTAGGTTTAGAAAGGAGATCTGGTGTGAACATGAGAGATGTCCAGGGAAAGTGGAAGAAAAGTCTGGAGTGAAAACTCTGGCCAACACAAAAGAAATGCTAATACATTCATCATATGATATTCATTACTTGATACTTGGCTATTTCCTGGTTTTATGAAAAGTTGCTCAGGCATCTGTCCAAGATCATGAGAGCATTTTAGTCCTTTTACCAAATTTCTGGAAATTGTAGTCATTTAATAAAATGTACATAGTGAAATGGGGCTATTTTATCAAATTACTGATTAGAGATTATGATGATTTTAAAGTGTGTGTGTTTTATCAAAGGAATGAGTGAGTTATGCAGGTCATTCTAAACAAACACCAATAAAGCTTTTATACGACACCTCACCATTGTGTGCTCTCTCTAAACCACATAGTGTATTACTGAGGGGAAAGGGGGGGGACTATTTTTCAGAGAGAGTTTTTTTAATTGAATTATTTTTGGGTTCCCCTGGTACCTTACTTGCCGTGACTCAACTTGTAGGGAGCATCTAAAATGAGGTATAATTTCTTTCCTAGACATATAAATGCTTTTAAGATCCTGGTATTTTCCAGGGCTAGAAGCAAGTACTAGGTCTCACTGGAAAATTGAGATTACCCCTTCCCAATGGTGTAAAGTTCCCATTTCCATCCCTGCAGGGCCATGAGATATCAGTTTTCATGTCATAATGATGTTTGACAAATTTATTACTTGACTGTCCAGGTCCTTGAGACAGTAATTTTGGAGGGAAAATCTACAGGTGCAGAGGGCAGGGGAAGGGGGAGAAAGGAAACTCCTGTCTGATAGGTTTAGTTAAACAATGATGGCTTTTGAAGCTTCTAAGGATTTTGCAATGTTAGAATAAATTATTTGCGAAATGAAGTATTTCAATGTAAATAATAAGACTCCTGTAGAAGGTTCTAGATGCCCTAGTATAGAATTAACATCACAACATAATATGCTTCTATAATTTATCCTGATGATATCACCCCCATAGGTGGTATGGGTATGCATTATATATAATATATATATATATATTATATATATATATCATATGTTTAATTACTGGGAAAATGCCATAATTCAAAAATGACCATGTTGATGTGAGGAGTTGCCAGAAATGCTGCCCTTTTCTTACCCATTGTCTGGAAATGTTAACTTGGTGTCTCCCTGGTATTTGAGATGTTTGATGAAGTTTCTGACTCTTTACTGCATGTTAGTGCATTTCATACAACGGTGTGAACTGATACTGACACTTCAGGTGCAACTAGTCTCATTTAACTCAAAAGTTATAAAATTTAGCCTTGAGGTAAAGTGTCTGTTTTACATAGAATTAGATGGAATGCCAGGTCTATACTTTCCAGCACCGTGTCTCTTTACGGTTTAGACCTTCCCTCAATTCATCATAAGGACCTGGCTCTGGTGAGCAGGGTTTGGTCACGGTAGAGTATAGAGATCCTGGAAGACACTCGAGCAGTGGGACTTTTGCAAGCTCGGCAACAGTTTAAGACAACATCCTAGTTTGGGAGTGTAACAGTTGCAATTATGGTAATAGATCTTGTTGTTACAGTTTGTAGATCAGTAATATGGTGGAAGAGTTGAGGCTAAATCACATATAAGGAAACTTGAATTACAAACCTGTTATTGTTTAAAGGGACTAATACCATTTTGTTCTTATAATCTCACTGGGACATCAGATTTGACTCATGTTGCTAATTCCACAACAGCAATATGAAACCTCTTAATACAACCCTCATTGACTTTTAGAGTACATCCCATCACAACTGCTGTCTTGACTGTGTAGATCACTGCACATTATAACAAATCACGGTAAAAAAATCTCTCCTTACACCTATCTACTCTTAAAGTGAAGATTAATTATTTTGGTAACTAATCCAATTCATTATGTGGTGGCTATACTGCTCTGATGTTATGGAAGTGTAGATGTGCACATGAAGAGTATAAAAGGGAATGCAAACTTCAAGGAAATCATCTTCACCCACTGAATGTCAGAGGTGTAACAACTGCAGAGAGAATTTAACCACATATTTAATTTGCAGAACTACAAAGATAAAGAAAAAATGAATTTTGGAAAAAAAGTATAAACCTTGTGTCAGATGTTTCAGACAGTCACATGATTTTTTTGTTTTTTTTTTAATGGTTGAGGATGCTTGCATGAAAATCTGGTTTTAGCTTGAAGTCCTTTAAAATGCCGGTCTCTTTGGATGCCAAAAGTGAACACAGAAGCAGACCTGAGTACTGTACATCCCTGTGTTGCCTTTCCTGGGGATACTACCTTTTCTGTGATGTTTGAAATGGAAGACAATAAAATACTAATAATCAGAGATAGAGGGAAACCCATTTTTTATATTTCACATTTGAAAAATTATTGTTAAATGTTAAAATAATGATAAGGTAGTTCAAATTTTAAATATAAGAAATAGAAGAAGAAAAGTTATAATTAAATAAACACAGTGATATGTACAGCTTTTCTTTGAATACTCACAAATCTTACCTCTGCTGTAAAATACACATTTATTTTGCTGTGCCATCAAAGGTTGAGTACAGTATTTCTTGCACACACACACAACTCCCGGTAAAGTGTATAGAAATTTTGGATGCACAATGAACACAGATTGGACTCCTTGTAGTTATTCTTGCATACTCATCCTATAGTACCTGAAGTTTCAATAGTGGTCCTGATCCAGAGCCCGTTGAAATCAATGGGAATATTTCCATTGATCTCAATGAGTTTTGGATCAGGTCTGGAGTGCACAAGACGCCAGTCTTTTCTAGATGGGAGAATAAGGGGCACAAACTCTTTTTCCTTTCATTTTGCCTCTTCCCTCTACTTTTCTCCTAACCCAGCTTTTCAGTTCTGCCATGTCATAACTGTTCCTGCAAAATAAAGCTTGTAAAAGAGACTGTGCTCTGCATACAGATTTTGATTTTGTAACCCCTCTCTCTTTGGAATTAAATGACCTTCTCCATCCCAGTATGGTAGACCATTATAAGGCATTGGGACAGAGTGTATCAGGTCTCTCTGGCCCCCTGCTGGAAGCCCTGTGGTCCTACCACACCACACCCCAGGAAGGCGCACTGAAGGTAGGTCCCCCAGTGCTGCCTAGAGAAGCTAGATAGAAGCAGCCAATCAGGGCCCAGTAGGCTCTGATAAAAGGAGTTGCAGGGCCTGAGAAGGGCTGACATTAGAAGAGCAAGGAAGGGCACAGGAGCTCAAGAAGAGAACTAGAAGACTGGTCCTAGTGGTACTTGCATTCAGTGAGGAGAAAGAGTATTTGAGAACTTCAGCCCTGAGGTAAGGGTGAAGAGAAAGGGGCTATATAGGAAAAGGCCCAGGGAATAGCAGCAGCAAACTGAAGTATGTGGCTGCTGTGTGTAGGGCACCTGGGCTGGGACCCAGAGTAGTGGGCAGGCCCAAGTCCCCATACCCCACTGGCAAAGTAGCAAAGTGGCCTAAGCCCTGAGACGTGGACAAGGCTCCATTGGGAAGCCCAAGTGAAGGCCTGGACTTAAAGGGGCCCAGAGACAGGGCTGAAGACCCTGGTGAGGGCAGACAGTGTGTCAAATTCTTTGCTACCCCACAAGGGGTTCGTCCATTTTAGACTTTGTGACTTGGCAGGAGGGCTGAGCCACTGAAGACCCACCTAGAGTGGTAAATAACCTACAGGGAGTGCCTGGGGCAGGTTAGCTTGCAGCATCACACCTGGCCTACAGGAGGCACTCGTGAGAGGTGAATATATGTGTCCGAGGCATGATACTGTTTCACAGAATGATTTCATTCTTTCCCTATTCTGAAACCTAAAGCATGTTGCTATATTATAACTCCTGCAGTTTTTGTAATGACCTCTACCTACGTTTCAATTAATCTGAAAACAAAGCAGTTGGTACCAAGTATCAGAGAGGTAGCTGTGTTGAGTCTGTTAGTCACAAAAACAACAAGGAGTCTGGTGGCACCTTAAAGACTAACAGATTTATTTGGGCATAAGCTTTCGTGGGTAAAAAACCCACTTCTTCAGATGCATGGAGTGAAAATTACAGATACAGGCATAAATATATATTGGAACATGAAGAGAAGCAGTTGGTATTTTAACTTCCCTTCTCAAGTACTTAGAATTAGTAGAGTATGTGCGGGCTAGATTCCCTTGTGTAAACTAAATAGTTGCAGAGGGGCCAGTTCATGGTTGTAAGTTTCCTATTGACTTCATTGGGGCCAGTATTTCACCCAAAATTAGAAGGTTAATTATCTAGACCATCCCTGACAAGTGTTTGTCTAAACAGCTCTTAAAAATCTCCAGTGATGGAGATTCCACAGCCTCCCGAGGCAATTTATTCCAGTGCTTAACTGGCTGCAATTGAAGCCCATTGCTTTCTTGTCCTATTCTCAGAGGCTAAGAAGAGCAGTTCTGCTCCCTCTTCTTTGTAACAACCTTTTATGTACTTGAAAACTGTTATGTCCCTCCTCAGTGTTCTCTTCTACAGACTAAACACACCCAATTTTTTTCAATCTTCCCTCATAAGTCATGTTTTCTAGTCCTTTAATCATTTTTGTTGCTCTTCTCTGAACTTCTCCAATTTGTGATTTAGGAGATGATTCCCAAAGCTCAAATAATAAATGTGAAATAGTGAATAGTCAACTAAATGATCACTGCACATAATTTAAAGAAAAAAGGATAGCTCAAAGATATTTATACTAAGGATTCATTAATTGATCAATTAAAGTGCATGCAACAAATAATCCAACGAGAAACTACTTTTATAATTTCTGGAAAAGAGCAGATTGGCCAAATGTTAATATCCTAATTATGAAGGCAATAGAAAAGATTGGTACTAATATAGTTATTTCAGCTAATTTCAAATACTGTACAGAAATGAGATAGCAATAAGTAAAAAAGGATTAGACACTCCAGGAATTCTAAATATATTTCCTTACTGAGCCTGCAATAGTGTAAACTCTTACACACCACTTAATTTACACCTGGATCAAATAGGTAGTCCCTTTGAATTAAATTTAGAGTGGTGTAGCCCTTAAAATCATTAAAATTCAGGAATTTCCATCAATGTTCAGTTTAAGATTTTTGGATATATTTGAAGCCCAAACTCAACATGAAATTCATGAATACAAACCCACATGGTTTGAAAAAAAATAACATACTCTGAAGAGTACTTATGAAGCAGAATCCCTGATTGTCAAACTATTCTCTATGTAAATCCTAATACCCAGTACTGGTGAAACAACTAAGCAGACAATATGGAATTGGAAAAATAAAAATCTCTCAATCATTCAAATACATAAGTGTCTGGAGATGAGAGTAAGAATATTGCTACAGAGTGCTCAATCTTCACAATTTTTTTTTTTGAAAAATACATTAACCATTTCTGTCACATGGCAGATAATTTTGTTTCCTGTGAATCATCAGCCATTAGTAACTGGAAGCTATTGTCTCCACAAGAAAAAAGAAATGGAAACAGATATAACATGTTGTGATCTTTATCCTCATAACTTAAAATATATTGTATATGACTGGTATATACGCACTCAGGGCCGGCGCTCCCATTAGGCGACCTAGGCGGTCGCCTAGGGTGCTGCTATTTTGGGGGCGCCTGCGCCCCCGCCGCCCGTAGACATTTGGGGGCGGGACCTTCCACCGCCGCTGTTGGGGGCGGGATTTCGGGGGCGGGACCTTCCGCTGCCTAGGGCGCCGGCATAGCTGGCGCTGCTACTGTACGCACTCAGACATCTCTTGGATATTGAGGAAAAATTACTGTAATTTATAATGTGAATGTGTTTGTATTAGGGCTGTCAAGTGATAAAAAAATAATTGTGATTAAAAAAATTAATTGTGATTAATCACGTGATTAATCATGCTATTAAACAATAGAATAGCATTTATTTAAATATTTTGGATGTTTTCTACATTTTCAAATATATTGATTTCAGTTACAACCTGGAATACAAAGTGTACAGTGCTCACTTTATATTTATTTTTATTACAAATATTTGCACTGTAAAAAACAAGAGATAGTATTTTTCAATTCACTACATACAAGTAATGTAGTGCAATCTCTTTATCATGACAAAAGAGAGTCCTGTGGCACCTTTAAGACTAATAGATGTATTGGAGCATAAGCTTTCGTGGATGAATACCCACTTCATCAGACGCATGCTTTCATGCTTTTTACAGATCCAGACTAACATGGCTACCCCTCTGATACTTTATCATGACAGTTGAACTTACAAATGTAGAATTATGTACAAAAAACACCTGCATTCAAAAATAAAACAATGTAAAATGTTAGAGCCTACAAGTCCACTCAGTCCTACTTCCTGGTCAGTCAATCGTTCAGACAAACAAGTTTGTTTACATTTGCAGAAGATAATGCTGCCTGCTTCTTAATTACAATGTCACCTGAAAGTGAGAACAGGTGTTCGCCTGGGACTGTTGTAGCCAGTGTCTCAAGATATTTACGTGCAAGATGCGCTAAAGATTCATATGTCCCTTGATGCTTCAACCATCATTCCAGAGGACATGCATCCATGCTGATGACGGGTTCTGCTCAATAACGATCCAAAGCAGTGCGGACCGACAGATGTTCATTTTCATCATCTGAATCAGATGCCACCAGCAGAAGGTTGATTTTGAACAACATGTGCTGGATCATCATCCGAGACAGCTATAACATGAAATATATGGCAGAATGTGGGTAAAACAAAGCAGGAGACATACAATTATCCCCCAAGGAGTTCAGTCACAAATTTAATTAACACATTATTTTTTTAACAAGCGTCATCAGCATGGAAGCATGTCCTCTGGAATGATGGCCAAAGCATGAAGAGGCATATGAATCTTTAGCGCATCTGGCACATAAATATCTTGTTACACCAGCTACAACAGTAACATGCAAACACTTGTTCTCACTTTCAAGTGACATTGTAATTAACAAATGGGCAGCATTATCTCCCATAAATGAAAACAAACTTGTTTCTCTTAGAAATTAGCTGAACAAGAAGTAGGACTGAGTGGACTTGTAGGCGCTAAAGTTTTACATTGTTTTGTTTTTGAGTGCAGTTATGTAACACCAACAAAATACATTTGTAAGTTGCACTGTCATGATAAAGAGATTGCACTACAATACTTGTATGAGGTGAATTGAAAAATACTATTTCTTTTATCATTTGTACAGTGCAAATATTTGTAATGAAAAATAATATAAAGTGAGCACTGTACACTTTTTATTCTGTGTTGTAATTGAAATAGATATATTTGAAAATGTAGAAAAAACAAAAATATTTAATACATTTCAATTTGTAGTCTATTGTTTAACAATGCGATTAATCATGATTAATTTTTTTAACCATGATTAATTTTTTGAGTTAATTGCGTGAGTTAACTGCGATTAATCACCAGCTATAGTTTGTACGTACAATGAGTATTATAAAAATATATCCTTTTCATCTATTGATAAAACAATACTAAAGACTGATATAGGTGAACTATAGCAATATAAGAGGTAACCTTTCCCAAAGATTTTTATATCATTTTTAAACCCAAAACATGCTCATTTTGCTGTCTTGGGTAGGGAAAATAATAGTCTTGTTTGAAAATATAGAATTTGATAGCCTCATACTTTGAGTTTGAATATAATAATGATATTCTTTGATGTGCTTTACACCTATGTACTTTTGTCATGATTTGTGTCTTTGCCTAATAAAAAATTTATAGGGCTCAAGCTGTTGACGCAGTTGGCATCTGTTTCAGATTCATTTTTACTGACAGCAAGCTGCTGCTGGCAAGCACTCAGCCTTTTTATCATCAAAAATACACAGACTGGCATTCCTGGCATTGCTTTTATTTCTACACTAGAGTTTTTCATCAGATATACTGCATTAAAATCTGTGATGGATGACAAGCAGTATAAAATGTGCACTTAAAGTTGCCTAATTATAATTTTTAAACAATGCTAGAATTTATTGAGAAGTTACCAGAAGTATAATAACGCCAAATAACCCTCAGTTAATGTTTTAACATTAATTCTTTTTAAAGATGGTAGGATTCTGCTTGTATAGTATATACATATGCCAGAACACTTAACCATCATTTGTTATAGCGGAGCCAGGACTGTTCTGAATAAACCAACTCTTTAACTACTAGTAGTGTAGCTAAAACTCAGAAACATTGTTTAACATCTGCAGTAATGTTCCACCGTACCTAGACCATCTTCTAATGTAAGGTATTCTTGCATATCACTCTGTGGGTGCATGTGTGTATTAGAGTTGATTGGAAATTTTCCAATGCAATTTTCCTATCAGAAAATGTTGTTTCGTGTAAAGCTAAACATTTAACTGGAATGTGTCAATTTTGATGAATAACACTACTAATAATAGGTAAGTTGTAAGACTGTTAAATCTGTTATGTATATAATAATGTACCCTGTCCTTCCACTCTTCATTTGTTGCTGTTTCTCTTAGACTATATACTCTTCAAGCTAGGACTGTCTTTCCTGTGTGGGAGAGCAGTGCCTACCACAGGGGTCTCAAACTCAAATGACCTCGAGGGCCACATGAGGACTAGTACATTGGGCCGAGGGCCGCATTTACTGACCCCCCCCCCGCCGCCCTCGGCCCCGCCCCCACTCCACCCCTTCCATGAGCCCCCGCCCCTGCCCCGCCTCTTCCCACCCCTTCCCTGCCCCCATTCCAACCCCTTCCCCGAAATCCCCACCCCAACTCTGCCCCCTCCCTGCCCCCAGGGGGCACAGGAGGGGTGTGGGGTGCGGTGGGGGCTCAGAGCAGGGGGTCGGGGTGCGGCAGGGGACTCAGCGCAGGGGGTCGGGGTGCAGCAGGGGGCTCAGGGTAAGGGGTTGGGGTGCAGGGTGCAGCAGGGGGCTCAGGGCAGGGTGTCGGGATGTGGGGTGTGGCGGGGGCTCAGGGCAGGGGGTCGGAGTGTGGCAGGGGACTCAGTGCAGGGGGGCGGGGTGCAGGAGGAGTGCGGGGGGCGGGCTCCGGCCCGACCCGCACCGGGGGCAGGGCAGGCTCCCTGCTTGCCTGCCTGCCTTGCCTGCCACCGCGTCGTACCAGGAAGCAGCTGGAACCTGGGGGAGGAGGGGCGCAGGGGTGTGTGTGGCTGTTGCTTCAGGCACCGCCCCCAGCAGTTCCCATTGGCCGGGAATGGGGAACTGTGGCCAATGGGAGCTGCTGGGGGCGGTGCCTGAAGCAACAGCCACACACCCCCCTGCGCCCCTCCTCCCCCGGGTTCCAGCTGCTTCCTGGTGCGGTGCCGCGGCAGGGCAAGCAAGCAGGGAGCCTGCCCTGCCCCCGGTGCTGGTCGGCCAGGTAAACAGGGAGGGGCGGGGGGGCCGGGAGGAGCTCGCGGGCCGCATGCGATAGCCCTGCGGGCCGCGTGTTTGAGACCCCTGGCCTACCACATTATGGGTGCTACTGGAGGAATAATAACAATAAAAACTTCAATTTACATTTCAATTTTTTTATCAAATATTAAAGGAGGATCCACACAAAAAATTGGCTTGACCGGTGTTTTCCACAGTCCAGTGTTTTCAGGTCTCTTGGCAACCCAGTGTAGTGCTGTTTAGAAGCGTTGAAATAAAATCTGCAAGGCAAATGCAGCAATCCAAAACAGTTCAACAGTCCGTGCAGAATCAGAAAAGGTCTCATTGTTCATAAAATAACAATATGAACAACTACCTACTACTTTCCTAGAAAACACATACCCTGCCATGTGAAAATGATACAACAAAAAACTCTGAGAGCCAAAATTATGTAATATATGCTTCTTGAAGGGCATGGAGTTTCCACAAGACTTCTCAGTATGTCTGCCTATGTTTCAGTGGCAGAGTTTGAAGTCTGTAAAGCAGGAAGGAGACTAACCCACTGGTATCTAAAGATTCTTATTTTTGCAGAGAGCCAGGCAGGGCCGGCACTCCCATTAGGCGACCTAGGCGGTTGCCTAGGGCACTGCTATTTTGGGTGCGCCTGCGCCCCCGCCGCCCGTAGAAATTTGGGGGCGGGACCTTCCGCCGCCGCTGTTGGGGGCGGGATTTCGGGGGCGGGACCTTCCGCTGCCTAGGGCGCTGGCAAAGCTGGCGCCGCTACTGGAGCCAGCGCTTTATTATCTCCTGCCGTAATAATTCTGGACCATCCTAGCCTGGGTTCCCCAGCTCTATCGAGGCCGAATGATTGACAGCATGGAGTAAGTCGAGAGGTCATCTAGTCCAGTCCCCTGCACTCATAGCAGGACTAAGTATTATCTAGACCATTCCTGACAGGTGTTTGTCTAACCTGCTCTTAAAATCTCCAATGATGGAGATTTCACAACCTTCCTAGGCAATTTATTCCAGTGCTTAACCAACCTGACACTTAGGAAGTCTAACCTAAACCGTCCTTCCTGCAATTGAAGCCCATTGTTTCTTGTCCAGAGGTTAAGAAGAGCAATTCTGCTCCCTTCTCCTTGTAACAACCTTTTATGTATTTGAAAATGGTTATCATGTGCCCTCTTAGTCTTCTCTTTTCCAGACTAAACAAACCCAATTTTTTCAGTCTTCCCCCATAGCTCATGTTTTCTAGACCTTCAATCATTTTTGTTGCTCTTCTCTGGACTTTCTCCAATTTGTCCACATCTTTCCTGAAATGTGGCGCCCAGAACTGGACACAATACTCCAGCTGAGGCCTAATCAGCACAGAATAGAGTGGAAGAATTACTTTTCGTGTCTTGCTTACAACACTCCTGCTAATACCTCCAGGAATGATGTTTGCTTTTTTTTGCAACAGTGTTACACTGTTGACTCATATTTAGCTTGTGATCCACTATGACCCCCAGATCCCTTTTTGCAGTATTCATTCCTAGGCAGTCATTTCCCATTTTGTATGTGTGCAACTGAGTGTTCCTTCCTAAGTGGAGTACACCTCTACCCCGATATAAAGCTGTCCTCGGGAGCGAAAAAATCTTACTGTGTTATAGGTGAAACCGCGTTATATCGAACTTGCTTTGATCCGCCGGAGTGCGCCCCCCCCCCCCCCGGAGCACTGCTTTACCGCGTTATATCTGAATTCGTGTTATATCGGGTCGTGTTATATTGGGGTAGAGGTGTACTTTCAATTTGTCCTAATTGAATTTAATTCTGTTTACGTCAGACCATTTCTCCAGTTTGTCCAGATCATTTTGAATTGTAATCCTATCCTCCAAAGCTTGGTATTGTCTGCAAACTTTATATGTGTACTCTCTATGCCATTATCTAAATCATTGATGAAGATATTGAACAGAACTGGACCCAGAACTGATCCCTGCGGGAGCCCACCCGTTATGCCCTTCCAACATGACTATGAACCATTGATAACTACTCTCTGGGAACAGTTTTCCAACCAGTTTTGCACCCACCTTATCGTAGCTCCATCTAGGTTGCATTTCCCTAGTTTGTTTATGAGAAGGTCATGTGAGACAGTATCAAAAGCTTTACTAAAGTCAAGATATACCATGTCTACAACTTCCCCCCTATCCACAAGGCTTGTTATCCTGTCAAAGAAAGCTATCAGGTTGGTTTGACATGATTTGTTCTTGACAAATCCATGCTAACTTACTTATCACCTTATTATCTTCTAGATGTTTGCAAATTGATTGCTTAATTATTTGCTCCATTATCTTTCTGGGTACAGAAGTTAAGATGACAGATCTGTAATTCCCAGGGTTGTCCTTATTTCCCTTTTTATAGATTAGCACTATATTTGCCCTTTTCCAGTCTTCTGGAATCTCTCCCATATTCTGTGACTTTTCAAAGATAATTGCTAATGGCTCAGATATCTCCTCAGTCAGCTCCTTGAGTATTCTAGGATACATTTAATCAGGCCCTGATGACTTGAGAAGTCATTTAATTTGTCTAAGTAATTTTTAACTTGTTCTTTTCCTATTTTAGCCTCTGATCCTACCTCATTTTCACTGGCATTCACTATGTTAGACATCCAATCACCACCAACTTCCTTGGTGAAAACTGAAACACAGAAGTCATTAAGCACAACTACCATTTCCACATTTTCTGTTATTATTCCCCCCCCCTCCCCCGAGTAAAGGGCCTACTCTGTCCTTGGTCTTCCTCTTACTTCTAATGTATTTGTAGAATGTTTTCTTGTTACCCTTTATGCCTCTAGCTAGTTTGATCTCATTTTGTGCCTTGGCCTTTCTAATTTTGTCCCTACATACAGTACTTGTGTTATTTGTTTATAATCTTCCTTTGTCATTTGACCTAGTTTCCACTTTTTGTAAGACTCTTTTTTTGATTTTTAGATCATTGAAGATTTCCTGGGTAGGCCAGGGTGGTCTCTTGCCATACTTCCTATCTTTCCTGTTCAGTGGGATAGATTTCTCTTGTGCCCTTAATAATGTCTCTCTGAAAAACTGCCAACTGTCTTCAGTTGTTTTTCCCTTACACTTGCTTCCCATGGGATCTTACCTACCAACTCCCTGAGTTTGCTAAAGTCTGCCTTCTTGAAATCCATTGTCTTTATTTTGCTGTTCTCCCTCCTACCATTCCTTAGAATCATGAATTTTATCATTTCATGATCACCTTCATGCAAGCTGCCTTCCACTTTCAAATTCTCAACCAGTTCCTCCCTATTTGTCAAAATCAAATCTAGAACAGCCTCTCCCCTAGTAGCTTTCTCCAACTTCTGAAATTAAAAATGGTCTTCAATACATTCCATGAACTTTCTGGATAATCTGTGCCCTGCTGTGTTATTTTCCCAACAGATGTCTGAGTAGTTGAAGTCCACCATCACCACCAAGTCCTGTGCTTTGGATGATTTTGATAGTTGTTTAAAAAAAGCCTCATCCACCTCTTCTTCTTGGTTAGGTGGCCTGTGGTAGACCCCTACTGTGACATCACCCTTGTTTTTTACCCCTTTTATCCTTACCCGGAGACTTTCAGCAAGTCTGTCTCCTATTTCCATCTCAACCTCAGTCCAAGTGTATACATTTATAATATGTAAAGCAACACCTCCTCCCTTTTTCCCTGCCTGGGTTTGTTTATTTTCAGTGCAAATAGTTAGCAAAGTTACTAAACTACTACTACTATTATACATAAGCAGCTGATCCATATCAGACTGTATATTGAGAGGATTGGATCACTAATGTTTTACTCAGTTTGACCTTCTTCCCACCCATAGTACTACCAGCTGAAGACTTGCTTGCTCAGGCACTTAGATGGCCAACTCCCTCTCCTCCCACTCCTACAATTTTTATTCTACATTTGAAAGGTGCCAAATTGACAGCCTTGCAGAAAAAAATATAGCCCATGCAAAGTTACTCTGAGCCCTAACTTGTAGTGACCATCATGAGGGTGAGAGGATAGTTAAGTTTCCAAGCTCATTGGCCTCTTTGCTGTGATTGCTAATTGAGTGCCAAATGTCTGGATGGCTTTTGGGTAATGAACACCTAATAAATAGGTACTTTACTGAGTCCACCAGTTCATTTCACTTAGGCCACAGACATCTGTTAGTAACATCTTTCAGTGACTATTGACCTGAACCTCGAGGTGACAGGACCTGTGTGGATTACAATTCCTCTGAGCTATCCAGTGTATTCAGTGTCTTTCAACACACTGAGGGGAAAATTGAGGGAGATACTGAACTGATACATTCATTTTGGTGCAAAGTGACTTAGATGTCATGGATCCAAACACCATGAGCTTGCTACCCCCTTTGAATGGTTCTTGATAGCATGATCCATCTTAAAAACAAGATAAATCACTGTGGTTCTTTGTACACAATGAAGTCTAATTGAAAAGTGCTTAAAATGGTGGGAGTAGATTACAAGTTCTTTACACTAGTGAACCCCATGTCACAAAGACAGTGTCCCTGAATTGGTGTTAAAGTACTGGGAAATTTTCAAATACTTCCTTAAGTGCAGACGTGTCCCGTATATGTTGGATGGAGTTAAAACAAGCAGAGACTTTTAGGCTGAAAGTAGTTGGATATGGTAGGTCCGATTTATGTGGAAGTAAGGATTTAATGCGTTATGCTGTTTTTATTACTTATTTAACTATTTATTATATAATACAGATATTATAGCAATGTTCATATGCTGCAATTAGGCACAGGGCCCCATTAGGCTAGGTGTTCTACAAATGCACAAGAGATATGGTCCATGCTCTCAACCGTAAAAAAAAAAAAAAAAGCCTATATCTGTTCAAAGTCTATGAGCAGAAGTGATATATTTGTAAATAAATATGGCGTAGAATACTTTAGTGACCCTTTATCTACTGTTTAGAGGTAAACCCAGCATACAAATTGCTTGGCTCCATGATAATATTTTACTTATTGAAAGGAGATCATTACAGAGTGTTAGGGAGAAAGTGAGTCAGGTTTTGAAGACTATCAAGCTGAAAAATAATCATTCTAGCCCAAACTGGACACAGAATTGGTTAAAGGTAGTTTGAAAAGTGGCCAATTTTATGAAGACTCAAACATACTTTAGATGGTTGTATTTTCCTAAAATGCACTGAAATAAATTAAATGGTGGGCTGGGGGGAGAAAAAGTATGGTAATGATTTTCCCCAGGTGTTTATTCCTGTTCAGCTAATCAGACTGCTTTCTTGTTTTATCACTTAATCATATTTTTGATCTCTAGTCAGAGATTTGAATGCAACTAAATGCATGGGTTGCAACTAAAAAATATCAACACTGGTAATGCCATGGTATTTCTGGAATTTGCTCTTATAAGTAGAGGACATACAATCCTATGAAAACAACTACATGCCCCATTTGGTAAAAGGATAGTCCAGTGGGCAAAGGGATCCTCTCTCTGGTGTAAAGTCCCATTGACTTTAACAGGACAATGTGTAGGCAGACGGATTCACACATGAGAATCTATCAAATTCTTCCCTAGTAGATTCTTAGATCTGTCCGATTAATTCTGTTCAGTCTTTGAAAGGAAATACTGCCCATTGCAATATTACTATTTAACTGTTTTATTATAAAGTCTTTTGACTTGACTTATCAGTTCCAACCCATTTATTCACAGTAGGTTTATGTTCATTTTATTTTGGGGGAAACTTCTTTATATATGACTGTAGCACTTTATTTATTTTGTTGCAATTTATGATGAATCATTCATAAATCACTATGGACACTTAACACAACCTTGTGTGTCATAATCTCAAAGCATTTTACATGACAAATTACAGAAAACTAAAAAAACCACTAGTGAATCTTTAACTCATACTGAAAACACTGCTAGACTTTATATAGAAAAAATAGATTGTTTATGGGACATAATGTAACACTTTATCAATTCGCCCAATGATCCTGGCATTGTAATAATAACTTAAACTTGTAGTAAAGGAATTCTAAAAAGCTTATATAGAATGGAAAAATTCACTCAAAGATATACTTAGGGTCCTAAACACAAATGTCTTTTCTTTTATAGGCTAACATAAAAATGTTAAGATCTACACTTTTGTTTTATGGGTCAGCAATATAGTGACACTATCATCAAGGAAATATGCTTGTGTTTCTTCACGTGATTTACAATTCTGAAGCTCAGTAATCAGTCTGTTTGGCAGATCAGTGAGCAGAGCATTATGGTAGTCTAGTCTAAGGGAGATAAAAGCATGAATGAGCTTCTTTGAATCAGACAAGCAGAGATAAGTCTTAAGCATGGCAATTTTTTTTTCTCAGATGATAATAGTTTCTAACAATCTTAGAAACGTAATGTTCAGAGAACATATTGGAGTCAGAAACAACACCACAATTTTTAAATGACTCATGCATACTAGCTGTACATCAATCAGAAACAAACTAAAAAGTTGAGATGGTCTTGAGCTCATAGCAAATCCCAAATACTTCACTTTGTCTGAGTTTAGTTTTTAAAAAAAGATAGCTCATAGGTGCCTTTAAGTATACAACTTGTTACTGAAATAGTGTAGTTTGGATATACGTACATGATTTGGCACACTGATCTGTGTGCTAAAGAATTAAATCTGATTGAACAACAGTAAATGATCTATTATTAGCTTATTAATGTTCATAGATAGAAACCTAAGGAATATGCCTTGCTAGTGAATAAGAAAGAAGTGACCCATGAAACCAGAAGATTACAAGAGATAGAAGTATCAAATCAGTCAAAACTATACCTGATTAAATGAAAACATCCTTCAGGTGCTGCAGAAGAATAACTTAGTCAACAGTTTAAGAAGAGGCTTTGAGGTCATGTGACATGAAAACCAAAAGAGAAACAGATTCTACCTTATGTAGATGAGCAGTCCATGCTGCCATTAACCAAAACCTGATTGCAATTACACATACAAGGTGGATGGGGGAACTTTATGGGGTTGGCGGTGAAAGGGGGACAGTCCCAGCAGCAAGGGAGGTAAATGCTCGCTAATTTACACCAGGCAGCTTCTCCTCCTTGGGAATCTCTGGCACCCATTGGCCAGCTGTGGGGGAGGTGTGCTGATTGGCCAGGATTCCCGAGCTCTCAGTATTTAGCCCAGTGCAGGACCACTGGAAAAAGTGGAGCCTCTTTCAGCTCCATTTCAACAGCCCTACCCTAACTAGGAATGGAAACCTGGCCTGACACATGCTGCAGGTCTTGCAGATTGCCCATTTGGTGGGTCAGAAAGGAATTTTTTCTCCCATAGACCAATTGGCAGAGAACCCAGGAGTTTTTTGCTTTCCTTGTAGCACCTTAAAGGCACAGTGGGTTAAGTTGGACCATGTTTAGTACCTACCTGAGGTACTTGTGTGGAGCTGCTTATTCACTGGATCTTGCAGCTAGTGTCCAATGCAGTTAAGAGAATAAAATTAATGTTTTCCAGAGGTAAAAGACCTGGGATTTTGGTGATGAGCCATGGGCTTATGGGATAGGGTTAGACCTTATGGTCTTCACGGGTTGAGGTTCCCTCCCTGCTTCCTCTGTTCCCCCTTGTCAAGAGGCTGGAGAGGGTGCTTGGACTTAGAGAGACCTGAGTCTGGGGAGTGGGAGGATAGGCTGGGGAGAGCCTACACAGAGTTACGGGTTATATAGTAAGGAGCCCTGAATCCCCTGCACTGGAACCAATTAAATGCCTGGTATAGGAGATTATAGGTGATGGGTGGACAGCACCCCTCCCCTGCCTTAAATTTTAATAAATGTTGTGGCCTGCGGTTTAATTCCTTGCATGTGTTTGTCTTCATTTTGCTGCCGTGTCTGCATCAAATGTCTGTAACACCTATTCCATTACTATTTGACAATATATATGAGAGTGTAGGCCCTTTTGTTATGATATTTTTAATAGCAGTATGATACACAGGAATATGTGTAAGAGACCTGTCACGTGACATGGATCAAAGTTACAATGGTTTATATCCATATCATATAGCAAGAAGTTCTCCATTCCCAGCCAATGGGAGCTGCGGGGGGCCATGCCTGTGGATGGTCAATGTAAACAAAATGTCTCATGGCCCACCAGCGGATTAGCCTTATAGGCCGCATACCGATGGTTGCCGACCTCTGTTTTAGACTCAACTGTAGCATGTTGGTTGTAGTAAAAATATCGCCCAATAGGCAGCCACAGAAGGAATACAAGAATGTAATATGTCCAAGAGACTTTGATATCATAGATAGAACTGGTCAAAAATAATATTTTTCCTTGAAAAAAAATTTTGTTTTCACTTTGTCATTGTTTTCCACAGAATTTCCAGCTTTTTGTCAACAAATCAAAATCCCCAAACCCAAGTTTCTGAAAACAAACCAAACCAAAATTCCCTCAAATATTTTTGACAAAAACCTGTTCTTGTCAAAAAGCTATTTTTTCAGGGGAAAAAATGAATGAGCAGATGAGGGATGCTGTGATATGTTTTAATCTGTTTCAATATGTTAATAACATTCTAATCTGAATCTCCTCATCAAACCCTTATGCTGTTTTCTTTGTGATCTCTCAGGGTGAAATCCTGGCTTCACTGAAGTCAAGTCAATAACAAAGTACCCCTTGACTTCAGTGGAACCAGTTTAGGCTCCTCCCAGTTAACATAGAAATTATGCAGATAGGTATAGGTGAGCATCTAATGGGAGGGGCATGGATAAGGTAGCCACTTTCTACTGGAAATGTGAGTCTAACACTTGTCTTTAGTGCCTTGATCCTGCAATTGGATCAGTATACTCATGTGGTCCTGGCACCCATGTGGAATCCCACTGAAGCCACCAGGGCTCTGTATGGTCACAGTGCTCCACTCATGTGGATCCAATTTCAGAATCAAGAATTTAGCATCTGTGAGGAGAAAGGGGTTATTTGCTTTGTTTTGTTTTTAAAGAGATTTTCTCATTTAAGAATTTATAGCATGAAAGTAAAACTACCATACATCAAAAACACTAACTCTTTGGAGCAGGAGTTAACACCTGTAATTTTAACACAATGTAAAATCCAAGTTTACTGCAACTCATCTTATTACCATTATTAGGCAAACTAATTCTGTATTCTGAAACAGTCTATATTACAATAAAATCTTTCTGTAAAATTTGCAGCAAGGGACCCTTCAAACTGTCCAAAACAGCTTTGTCAAGGGAAAAGTAATTTAACAATGTTGCTGATAGATATGAATGTTTGTGTAGTTATTATCACGTATGTGATCCTTTACTGATCCTGTAACTCCTCATGTCATTTTGCTTTGATAAAACCTTAATCTCACCCTTAATCCTTTCTCTTCATGTATACTTAGCTCAGGAGATGCTTTGATAAGGCACAATAATAATAGAAAATATGCAAAGTGTCTAAAAAGCAGTGATTTCTTATTTGTTGGAGTCAGCAAATCTTGACTGGCATGTATTCTACACTTACACAAATTTGCCAACAGCACTTTTGAGTAAACGTACCGGGGATTTTTTTTTTAAACAGAGTACAGTATATTTCTTAATAGAATGTGTATTAGAAGTGCTGAACTTGAAATGTTTAGGCATTCCAGAACTGTGTATGAGAAGTGAAATGCCAAGATATAATTGCATACCTAGAGAAAATCTGTATTTTCTTTGCATGTGTCTGTGTATTTCAAGTTATGAGGCAAAAAAATGTAGTGACAGTGAAACCTGCATGTTTGATTTCAGCTGCTGATTTGTTTTCACATTATTGATAGTAATTAACCCTTCTCCCCTAATCACTGGTTTATACAGAGTCTTCCCTTTAGGTATTTAAGAAACACACAGTGCTCTGTGTACCCTTAGTCCATATTATTATAAGGCCTTCACAGCTGCATATGGAAGGTTAGAAAAATGTTATTCATTCTTCAGAAAAAGATTATCAGGTTATAGTACCTCTCTGTTTTAGGATGGGATTTTTCAAAAATAATACAGCATTGGCCTGAGTGGTTGACTTCAGTGGTTCAGAGTTGGTCTAACACTGAGCCCTTTTGAAAATCCGGTTTACCTCGGTGTGACATTGGATAGGTCATTAATGTACTACAACCACTTGAGGAAGATGGCCGCCAAAGTCAGCACTCAGAACAACCTGCTCAGAAAATTGGTTGGTTCAATCTGGGGTGTGACTGCCCGGATGCTTCGAACATCAGCCCCTTGCCCTCTGCTATTCAACAGCAAAGTACTATGGTCCTGTCTGATATTGCTTGTCTCACACCAGGCTGGTTGATGTAGAGCTTAACAAAACTATGTGTGTTGTTACCTTGGCTTTATGGGCAACTCTGTTGCCATGGCTACTGATATTTAGTAACATAGCACTGCCCCATATTTGCCATGAGAAGGTCTCTACCATACTGCTGGGCAAGATCTCTGAGAATAGCGACCTGCCTTTGTATGCAGACTTCTTCAACCACCTGCAGCTCACCTGTCTTCCAGACTCCCTTTATGGTCATTTAGGCCACCACAGGACATGACAGTGGAATCTGCTTGGTGCAACAAGTGGTCAGCAATGACAGTCATTAATCACTCTCTTGTCACTCTCTTGTCCACCAGGTTTTGATCTGCCAAGGCACCTGTGGTCATCTCTGAACCAGTTTCAAACAGGACAGGAAAACTATATGGCCAATCTCTTTAAATGGGGTTTTTCTAATGGCCTTCAATGCAGCTGTGGTCAACTTCAGACTATGTTGCATAGTCTTGACAAGTGCCCACTGATATATTTCGACATTGGGCTACCAGCGCTCCACGTGGCTTATGATGACGCCATCAAATGGTTGGGCACATTGCGCATACACTGATATATATTTGAAAGTCCTATCCTTAGTACATAATAAAGAATTCAAATTACTGGGTGAACTAAATCATTATTGCTTAATCATTGTCATCCAAAAGTACATACAGGAGCTTCAACTCAATAATAAAGGGCAAAATCCAACCGTCATGTAAGCCAGACTGGTGCAATTCTCCTGATTCAGTGGAGCTCCACTCAATTACACGCATGCTGAAATTAATCCAGTGTGCTAATGTTTAGTGTAATGTAGAAATAGTGGTGGGGAGACAGAGATCTCCCATCCCTCCAGTTCCTTAATAATTCAGGTCCTCTAATCCAAAACATTGTGGACAAAATGTTTCCAGAAGTTTGAGCACATACATTGCATCCTCAGAAATAACACCTCCTTTCCAACTCCCTTCCCCCCCCCTTTGCAAACTCACTGTTTGACAAATACACGTATTGCAGTAAAGATCATAAAATATGTCATGTTTAACTCTCAGTTCCCAACCCACCCCACCCCACCCCACCCCACATTTGCAGTTCCCGAGATATTTGGGAAGTTGGAATTGTAGGGCGATCAATTTACGGTACCAGTGGCTGGAAGCTGAAGACATAAAAATTGAAATGGGAAATTAGGCACACATTTTTAATAGTGAGGGTGATTATCCATTGGAACAAACTATCAAGCGAAGTAGGTGATTGTCCATCTCTTGATATCTTCAAATCAAGACCTTTCTGAAGATATGCTTTAGCCAAATATATATTATTGAGTTTAGTGCAGGGTTCATGGGGGAAATTTAAGAATCTGTGATGTGGAGAAGGTCCAACTTAGATGACTTAATGGTCCATTCTGGCCTTTAAGTAGGGTGATCAGACAGCAAATGTGAAAAATCAGGATGGGGGGGGGGGGTAATAGGAACCTATATAAGTAAAAGACCCACAAATCGGGACTGTCCCTATAAAATCGGGACCTCTGGTCACCCTACCTTTAAGTCAATAAATCTATGGCTCTGCAGCTCCCATTCAGCTGTGTCACTCCCTAAGTGCACTGATCCCATTACCTCACCCATTAATCACTCACAGTTTCCTCCACCCCAAAGGGGAGGGGAATTAGAAGATGAGGAACAGGTTTTTGCAGAAATTTAATTCTCTATACATAGTCTTATTCCTACGGTTACTGAAAATCAAGGACAGTTTGTATTCTCATTTGTTTACCTTTAAAAATACTATATAATCTTTGTCTAACTTTTGGGCACCATATTCATAGAAAACCAAAGACTACAGTATTTTCACTAATAAAATAAAGATTTTATGGGCCAGATTCTTAACGTAGTTTCATCACAGCTTAGTTTTATCGGCTTGCAAATGCAAATAGTAGTAGTTTGACCAACAAATCAAGTAGACATGTTTAACAGGTACTGGTTGGTGATATTTGTGTTCCCAGTTGATTATAAGTGATACTATTTGCAGATGCATCTTGCACTTCACAAAGGTTCTGTACTCAGGGAAATGATCAATATGATGAAGATGAACTACCTTTATTTTAACATTACTTTTTTTTTTTTACTGTTAAGATGCAACATCCAAGGGAAAAATGGAGTTCTCATACTGATCAGAGGTTATTCCTTTCTCTATATGCCCACATTCTCATTAATTTGTAAGGAAGGAGGGCTATTATTCTCTTGGGGTTAAATGTACTCAGCTATAAAGAGTCCACACAAGGCTGTATGCAGTACTTTAAAAGTAAGCACAACTTAAGTTTACGGGCAGTGTTTGCATTTGAGTGGTGCAAGGGAGGAGCAAGTGAAAATATTTCTTTGAAAAAAGGAGTCACATGGTCAAATGGAAGCCTGTAGCAAGGCGCAGCTGGGCCCCTCTTACTTATGGCCCGGCTGCCCTCACAAACCAGTCAGGGACCCTTCAGGTCGATGCAATCACCAGTGCACTTTATTTGTACTTATTTCCCACCACCACCTTACTATCTATATATGGATTTGTTTCACAGCCAGTCTTTATCAGCAGCAGACCAGAGCTACCCATCCCTCTCTGTCTCTGGCTTCTCCCTTTCTCTTCCCCACCCCCCAGATTCCTTTCTCCCAGCCCTTTTATAGCCCCTGGCTAATTAGGCTGGCAGCTGTTACTAGTTGCCAGGCAGGCACAGGCCTATTCAGCCAGCTCTAATCTACTTCTCTTAATTGGGACTGGCATGGCAGGGGGCTGGTTAAGCACTCCTTACCCAGCACCCTGTCACAAATCCTGTAGAAGGAGATCCCGGAGGCAGCATTTTGTAAAGAACTCGGTTGGGGTATTGCTGAGATGAGGGTGAGGAACATCAGAGAGGATGAAGTTGCAGCAGTGGAGCCAGGAGATGTTGAGGACCTGGACAAGAGTTTTAAAGATATGGACAGAGGAAAAAGGCTGTGATTCTATGGGAAAAAAAACAGCAGCCATATTCTCACATGACCTACATGTGCACGGCCAAAGAAAGGACAGAGTTAAAGATGACTCCATGTCACAAGGACAAGTGCCACAGAGTTATGATAGTGTTGTCCTCAATGATAGAGAAGAATTTGAAAGAAACTGCAGTAGGTGATTCTTGTAGACTTTTCCTCATCCTCTGCGCCTCCTGTTGTAAGTTGTAAGCATCTATGTCATGTAAGATGCACTACAAAATGATATCACTGGAAAGGCTGTGAAGGTGGCAGATTCAATATGATTTCTCTGTACTGACTGTTGGAAAAGTAATATGATAAAACACAAAATTTCCAATACATTATTGGAATGTTTTGGGGACAACTTTTGGTTTTTGAAAGTGAAGGAAGTAACTAGAGGGTCAGCCATTTTTTATTTGACCTGACCTGTAGGGAGGAGGAATCAGTTGCCATTCTGAAGGTAGAAGGCAATTTGGATGAAAGTGATCATGAAATGATGATTTCATGATTGTAAGGAAAGCAAGGAGTGACAGCAGCAGAAAAAGTAGAATGAACTTCAATAAAGCAGACTTCAAGAAACTCAGAGAACTGGTAGGTAAGGTCTCATTGGAAAATTTCTAAGGGATAAAAGAGTCCAGGAGAGATGGCAGTTTCTCAAGGAGACAGTAACAAAGGCACAACTGCACTGTACCTCAACATGAAAGAAAGGGAGGAAGAATATTAAGAGCCCAATAAGGTTCCATCCAGAGCTCTTGAATGACCTGCAAATCAAAAAGGAATCTTATAAAAAATGGGAACATGAACAAATTTATAAGTAGGAGTATAGCACAAGAATATCAAAATCAGAAAGCCTAAGACAAAATCAGAAAGGCTAAGGCACAAAATGAGTTACAAAAAAGGTAATAAGAAAATGTTCTTTAAATACATTAGAAACAAGAGAAAGATGAAGGACAGTGTAGGTCCTCTACTTAGCTGGTAATAACTGATGATATCAAGAAGACTGATGTTTTCAAGTCAGCAGGGCCTGATGAAATTTATCCTAGGGTACTTAAGGAACTAGGTGAAGCGATCTTGGAACTGGTAGTAATTATCTCCAAGAACTCGTGGACTATGGGTGAGGGCCCAGAAGACTGGAGAAGGGCGAACATAGTACCTATCTTTAAAAAGGGGAACAAAGAGGACCCAGGGAATTATAAACCAGGCAGCCTACTTAGTTACCTGGAAAGATACTGGAACTTAGTGGAAAGCAATCAATTTGTAAGCACCTAGAGGATAATAGGTTTATAAATCAGAGCCAGTATGGATTTGTCAAGATTAAATTATCCCAAACCAGTCTTATTTTCTACTTGGACAGGGTTACTGGCTTAAGGGATTGCAGAGAAGCAGCAGACATGATGCATCTTGATTTTAGTAAGGCTTTTGACACAGTCCCACATGACATTCTCATAAGTAAATGAGGGAAATGTGATCTAGATGAAATTATTATAAGGTGGGTGCTCAACTGGTTGAAAGACTACTCAAAAAGTAGTTCTCAATGATTCACTGTCAAACTAGGAGAGCATAGCTAATGGGATCCCTCAAAGGTTAGTCCTGGGTCTGATACTACTCAATATTTTCATTAATGACTTGGATAATGGAGTAGAGAAGAGAGTATGTTTATAAAATTTGCTGATGACACCACACTGGGCGGGGTTGCAAGCACTTTGGCAGACAGGATTAGAATACAAAATTACCTTGACAAATTAGAGAATTGGTCTGAAATCAACAAGATGAAATTAAATAAAGACAAGTGCAAAGTACTTCACTTAGGAAGGAAATATCAAATGCACAACTACAGAATGGGGAATAACTGAATAGGTAGTAATATTGCTGCAAATGGTCTGGGAGTTATAGTAGCTCACAAATTCGATATGAGTCAATGTGATGCAGATGTGGAAAATATTATTATCATTCTGGGATGCATTAACAGGAGTGTCATTATAGAATATACAGGAAGTAATTGTCCCACTCTGCTTGGCATTGGTGAGGCCTCAGCTAGAATACTGTTCCCAATTCTGAGCACCACACTTTAAGAAAGATGTGGACAAATTGGAGAGTCACAAGAAAAGCAACAAAAATGGTAAAAGGTTTAGGAAACCTGACCTATGAGGAAAGATTAAAAAAGCTGGACATGTTAAGTCTTGAAAAAGAAGAGTGAGGGGGGGACCTGATAACAGTCTTCAAATATGTTAAGGGGTCTTATGAATAGGACTGTGATCAGTTGTTCTCCATGTCCATTGAAAGTAGGACAGGAAGAAATGGGGTTAATCTTCAGCAAGGGAGATTTAGGTTAGCTATTAGGAAATATTTTCTCACTATATGAGTTGTTAAGGGCTGGAATAGACTTCTAAGCGAGGTTGTGGAATCCCCATCATTGGAGGTTTTTAAGAACAGGTTGAGCAAACACCTGTTCAGTACGGTCTAGGTTTACTTGGTCCTGCCTCAGTTCAGGGGGCTGTATTTGATGACTTCTCGATATCCCTTCCAGCCCTACATATTTATGATTCTATGAACCAGACAAGCTTCTTTCTAATTTCAATGTTTTATTAATAAATAATATGTAGGGTGTTGTACTGTACATGCAGTACACTTTTATGGTTTTCTGTCTTAGTTTTGCCTTAGTGTATAATCACCCACAAAAGCTGTTTATGGATTCACATTAAATGGGGTGCCCTCAATATTATCTAATCTACGGTCACATTAAAATGTAAAGTAGAGTTTATAGAAATAAGTTCCACTTAAGCTTGCCATCATGAAACTAACGTTTTGGCTTGGTTTAAGAACAAGCAAGCTAAAATTTTCTTATGCCCTTATGTTATATTAATATTGACTGAATGCACATTTATTTCACATTTTAACAATATACATTTTTTTTTCAAATGTGGAAGCTTTTATTCTAAGATATTAAAAGTAATTATCATTTAATGTTCATTGTATAGTATTTGTATTTATTGTATAGTATTTGTATTTAGAAGTAATTTTGGAAGGTTTGGGTCTGTACATTTCACATGGTCTCTTGCACTTGTGGGAAACTACATAAGAAATGCCTGTTCCATCAGGGTGACATGATAATACCTACATGGTATAGCAATGGGGTTTTCTATATAACATAGTAACTAAAAACAGGGGCGCTTCCCTTCCTTCTCCCCCACCTTTACCATATCCCACCCTTCTCACCCTTACATTATCCATAGGGGTTATGTTAATGACATTTTCTTTTGTATGTGTCTGTCTGTGCCTGGAGCCTAGGCACAACTTGTCCTTTCCTTCACCTGGCCACTGACACACTGAAAAATAAACTAAATATGGTCATTCTTAACACCTTGAAACTTTGCATAGAATAAAATGTTCATCATTTCATGCATTGAAAAATGAAAGTGTCAAGGTATTTTCCTTTTAGTTTTTGATTGGAAACTGTTGGACATTTTCATTTTTTATTAAATTTCAATATTTTGTTTTATTTTAGAATGAAAATTATTTCAAAATTTCCGACAAAATTTCTGTTTATTTTTTTTTTACCAGTTCTAGTGGTTGAGCCCTTCTGAAAATCTTATTCAGAGGCCTAATGAGAACTGAGTTCCATTGAAATTCATGCCCTGTTGTGGAGCCATTCTGAAAGTTCCAACCTAAAGACAACAGCTTCTAAGGCATTGAGTAGTAGCATGCAAAGTATCAGTTTGTGCAGACTGTTTTGCTGATAGTCTTTCACATTGAAACTGAGCAGTTCCCATATTATCCACTCATGGCAACTCTGTTTAGTTGTAAAGTAAATGTGGCAAGTAATATTTTGAGAGTGGGATGTTCCCTTATGATAAAGAAAAAGTAATCCTTAAACCAGTATTTAAATCTGTACTCAAATATACATCCTGCCAGTCCATCCCACATGTTTAAAGCCTGTTGGATATTTCAGATGTTGTTTTGCTGAACATCCTGCAGCCAATTCACCCACCATCAGTTGTGTCATTGGGGTGGGGGAGGAATAGCAAAATTGTGTGCTTAAAAGAAAAAAGCTTTTAATTTTGATGGAAAAAAATATTTTAAAAGCCCTTCGCAGTGATATTATCTGATATTCTCTTGGGGGAAAAAATGATATAAAACTAGAGTAAGAAACAAAATCCCACAAAGTACTAAATTATGAGTACCAATATACAATATTATAGATATGACAAACTAGACTGTTCTGTTATTTAAGAAATAATTTAAAATTGCATTGGTGTAGAAATCAATTATTAATTGAACATTTTTGTATTGCTGAGATTAACAAAAGATGAGAGATGCCCAGAAAATGTATATACTGTCCTCTTTTTTAAATTAAGAATCAAATCTTCATCAAGCTGTAAAAAAAAAAAAAAAAATATTAAAAAACAGTTATCGGACAAGTAATATGGTAATATAATTTTTTTTAAGACTTAGTCAAACCTAGGGAAGAGTGTTAAAAATAGTTATAATTTAAAACTGGATTGTAGAATAATAAGATATAAGAGAATAAATAGTAACAATAAAGATAGTATCATAAATTAAACTAAATGTCACCATGATATTGGGCCCTTTCAATAAAACTTCTCATGCTTAAATATACAATATTACTATATATTTTATTGCTCAGGTCAGAAAAGGGCAGTCATTCATTCCAGATTTCAAATGTAATAGGTTTGCTCACACACAGTATAGAGAACTTTAAAATGACGCAAAGGGAGACAATAAGGACTCTACCAGCATTTCCCCCTATTATAGAAATGTAGCTGCCTCTGTAATGCAACACAGCAACCCTTAAACAGTGTACAGCAACAACAGAAAATGTTCTAAGGCTAGTAAATGAAGAATACCATATATAAATAGAAAAAAAATAGGGAGAATATAATTATCCAATTTGCAATTCCTGTACCACACTGTTAATAACATATCACCTTTTGCTCATGCAAAAACCATGTACTATTTTTTAATAATCACGGGGTCAGCACTAGAGCTGGGAATATAATGGATTTCTTCAGTTTGTTGGAAATTCAGAAAACAAAATTAAAAATTCATTTTGGGTCAAACCAAAATGACATTTTTCAATATTTTCAGCAAATTGAAGATAAACAAATCAGGTTGAAGGAAACATTTTGATTTTGACCATTTTAAACCATTTTTGATGTTCGAAAACAAAATTTAAGGAGATTTTGACACGAAAAGACATTTTGAACCAAAACATTGAAATGCTTTGTTTTGAAAATATCAAAACAAAATGTTTCAGTTTTTTCATACGAGACAATGCAAATTCACAAAACATCACTGTTGTCAAATCTGCCCTTTTTGCCCCAAAAAAGCTTTGGTCAGATTTTTACCCCAATTCTAGTCAGGATGTTAGTTTTACATTGCACCTGAATGATAACACCTTGGTCCAATGCTAGGGTATTAGCTCAATACTAAGTGTGATAGAGAATTCTGGCTACTGAATCCCCTCACTACTTTCTCCAGTTTCACAGATCTTCCATCCACATGCAATCCAGCTCAAACTCTGCTTACCTAGTGAATTTTGATGAGATCAGTCCTTGAGGTGGCATGGCTGCAGGCAAATCTAAACTATGTGTTTATTTATAGAATACACAACAGAAGAACTACTTCTGTAATCATAAATGCTTCATCTAGAAGTAAGCACAGGTTAAACATAACCACTTTTCCTTTTGTCAAACAAGGATGTTTTTCAAGCAGCCCTGAAGGCAAAGGACCAAATTTTCTCTGTTACCTTGGTTTAAATTCAGAGTTATTCCATTGAAATTAACCAAGAGCAGATATTGGCCAAAAGGTCCCCACTGTCTATTTACAATTTTTTGAAATCTGGATTTGAACAAACTCTAAAATTCACCACTGGTTAACTGCATTAATCTCCAGTGACTTCACTGAGGTTGCATTTTTCTGCTGCTGCTCTGTCAAATATGCTTAGTTTCTTGCACACTGAGAATGGACTAGTCAAAATTACCGAACACCTTTTAATGACTTTTGATGTGCAATTTTTTGTTAATGTATGTGTGTGTGGTGCTTATGTATTATGTTTAAATTTTGTTTGTGATTGCCTTTGCATTCTTAATTCTGCTCCCTTGTGCGTTCAGATTGTTCACTAAAGACGGCAAATATCCTATGGGAAAACATAGTATGTGATCATGTCATTAAAAGACTGTATCAAAGCATACAGACAAGGGCCTTTTCAAGAAAAGTTTGCCAGAATCTTTTAAAATCGGAAGTGTTAGGTAAGATACAAGCTCCCCCATTATGATACAAACAGATCTGCAACTTGCCATGCAGAAGACAGACATGGCTAGGAAAGTCTGTACCATATTTTCATCTTTGGAAGTTCTGTGAGATCTGCTGTATCTTCTTTTAACCTGCTAATTAAGGGCATCTGTGGCTCCAATTGGAATTCTGAGTGGCTGGAATGGGGGTAGAAAGTTTGAGGTGGAGGGCATAGTGATTATTGTTTGTTATAAATGGTGTGCCAGCAGATAAACCAACCTCTGTCCGTCAGTGTTTCCCACAAGTTTCCTATTTCCCACCAGTGTACCTCAGTGTTACTTATTCTTATGATCTCTATGCAGTCCACAAGAGGGACAATTAAAAATTGTGTAAATACCAACATTAAAATAACCAAACTACAAGTGAAACTAGGCTTTAACCCCCTTTTATTATACTTAAAATTCTGTAAAAGCATTCTATAAACATCCTCGCCAAATTTATAAAATAAATCAGCAAGCTAGGGGAGTGTCAAAGGTTCAGAATTTGATGCTTGTACAACCTATGGAATTTATGAAGGATTCCACAGCCAACTAATCCATATTCAAAGGCAAAAGAGAGAGGGGAAATTTGTCCACAATTTCTTTCATGTTCTTAGTAACCAAATATTTTCACTTGAATTTTTCCTTAAAATATTTTTTTTTAAATCTAAAGTTGTGCAAATTTTATGACCTTGCAAAGAGAAATGTTTAGTTACTTATATTTTACCCTTATATTTATAATACATTAACTTATATTTACTTATATTTTACCCCTATGTTTTATATTGTTAAAAACCATGAAAAATCTTAGGTTTAACATGGTTTCAATATGAAATGATAGTAAACTATTGTAATTTTTTAAAAAGTTTGAGTTTGTGACAAAATGTGAAAATGATCAATTTTGTGTGGTTTCAGTGTTTGTAATTCAAGTTTGTGCAGCACTGTTTATACTCCTCCAGATCAAGTAATTTAAAAACAAAATAAATATTGGTCTAATATCTTCCCTATTCCTAGAAGCAGCTGCAATAAGACCAGGAAACAGGGATTACTCTTTACCTTATTCTCCATATGGCTTAATCTTTTCCTCTGTGTTGCCTCACTAGAGCTCTTTGTTTTTCATCCCACAGCATCTTTTCAGACATGGGGAATAATACAGTGTCATTCATTCCTGTCCATGGCTGGTTCCTCCATTAAGCCCAGTCTGGTCACATCCCTCTGTGCAATGTCCTGCCATCTGATTGGTGGTCAGCCTGTAGATTGAAATTACCTTGCTTATGTTTGCATTATTTTCTTTGGCATCCTATCGTCTTTTTGTCTTCTGAAGTATCTCCATCATAATATTTTTATTTAGCAAGTCCCATATCCTGATTTCACATCCTACTAGCTTTCTAACTCTTTTCATTTGTCAGAAAATTAGTCCACCTTAGAACTCTCACCTCTATTGCCTCCAGTCTTCTCATATCTGTTTCATTTAATGCATTTGCTTCCAGTCCACAGAGTAATACTGTTAGTACACTGGTTTGATTATTTTTATTTTGATACCACACACAATGTTTTTTATCATTGCATAATTTCATCAATTTCTGTGCAGCATTTGTGATTGAGGCACACCTCTTTTTAATCTCACCGTTGATGGAACTGTCAGCACTGACCAAGCTTTCTAGGTACACAGGAGATTCTACTTGTTTTATGACTTCATTACTGCTGCATTTCAACACAACAATCTTGAAGAAAGGAGATCCTTTCAATCCAAATAACTATAGAGGTACAAAGCTTATTGTCAGTACTAGGACAAATCATGATGAAGGTACTTGTCAGCAAATTAAGGCCAGTTTATGAGAAAGTGGTAGGAGAGAAACTGTGGCTTCAGACCAGGCTGAAGTTAGATCGATCATTGCATTGAACAGCTCATGGGGGAGAGGGAAAGGGGTAAAGGCGATAATGGGGATGTTTGCTGTTTTCATTGACTTTATGAAAGCATTTGATTTGGTTTGGATGAAAGCATTATGGAAAGTAAAATCCAATGGCACTCCAGATAGGATAATTGTAATTATAAAAGCTATGTATGAAAAATCCTGCAGAGCCATAAGTATTGGTGGAAAATTACACAACATTTTGTGTAAGACAAAAAGGCATGGAGTCACCTTTGCTTTTCATCGTGTTCTTAAAGTGGACATTAAGAATGTTTACACAAGGTGGAGGGCATGGCAACTGAATGATTTAGAGATTTAGAGTTAACCTCTTTAGTTTATGCAGATGACATTGTACAACTGGCAGACATGTTTGAATTAATGCTGATGCTCTTCACAACCTTGGGAAATTGGTGTAATCAACTAGGATTTAAAATAAATGCCAACAAGACAAAGTCACTGGAAAAGGGACAATAACCAGCAGAGCTGTCCCATCCTGGAGGGCTAGCAGGGGGCCTAGTGCCGGCAGCAGTGAGCAACCTCGCCCCAGCCCGCCCCGCCCCACCGGCTCCCAGCATCACTCAGGCCAGGGGGTGGAAGCTGGAAAGAGGCAGGATGGGGGCTTGGGGAAGGGGTGGAATGGCGGGGAGGGGGCAGAGCAGGGACAGGAAGGGGCAGGGATGGGAGCTTGGGAGAAGGGGTGGAGTGGAGGCGGGGTGGGGTCGGAACAGGGGCGGGAAGAAGCAGGGCGGGGGCTTGGTGGAAGGGGTGGAGTGGGGGCGGAGGTGGGGGTTGTTCCAGGCCCCGCATCCCCCTGGGGACGGCCCTGATAATCAAAGTAGAAGAGGTAAAATTGTTAATCCTCCTTAAAATGCAGAAACCAACACTTAGCTAGTTGGTGATAATTGCTGCAATCTGAGAAAATTATTTTAGTGAAACTCCCTTATAGTGGAGGTAAACTCAAGTGTCTAATGTTTGGGACATGCACTAATCTTTCTGGGACTTTTCGGGGTCAGGGCCTAATGTCTACACTATAAAAACAACAAAGTCAGAATCAGTTACAACATTTGTACTTGTTGCCTGACACAGTTACAACACAATTATAATTTGTAGTGTGGACCAAACTTCAGCTGTGTTGCATAACTGGGCTAAAACAGGTTCCTCAGCATAGTTAAAGTTATGGTTTTCAAAAGTGCCAAGATGGCTTTAGAGCACAGGTCCCATGGCTTTTCAGCTCCATCTACATTACAAATTGCAGCCATTGCAAAAAACTCCATGATTGAGTTTTATTTCTGGCTCAGTCAAAGCTGATAAGATGAGTTAAAGGTGATTATGTAACCATTATGTGTTTGATTGAGACTGCTGCAAACTCTCCCAAGTACAATGAGTCATAAAAGGAATGGGAAGATGAAAATGGCTCATTGAACAAAGGGCAGGGCCTGTTAACATTAAGCAAGGCAGGGATGATCAGGCCTCTTGGATGTTTTAAAAAACCCAAAACAAACAAACAGCAAGGGGTGAAATTGTAGCACATAGACAACTAATAGGCATTGTGATGATCATCTTAATTTTTTTGCAAGAATGAACATTAAACTGTCTCCAATAAGAAAAAAGATGACGTGCTTGGTGATTCGTAGAAGAGTTACAGGCTTGCCATGGAAGGCTCAGACAAACCATCCACCACAAAATGCAAGAAAGATGTAAAGCTAAAAAGTGGTAGGAGGTTTTGATTTAAGGAAATGGGAGGAAGAATGGTCACGGAACAATCATTTTAATGCTTTCAGAGGCACATAAAAGCCACAGTGCAGACCATGCCAAAAGGAGGAGTGGAAGGAGGCATAGCAGTGCTATCACGAAGCATCAAATAGTGCTTCATTACCTTTTTAATATAGTAAACGCAAACAAAAGTTAAATATGGCAATATTGTAAAACCAGTCAAATAATTTGAAAGTCTCTCTTTCCTTCTTTTTTTTCCCCCTCAGTTTAAACAGAATGACAATTATAGCATTTATATACACTGGAATATAAAACCTGGGAACAAAGTGCTTGCAATATTTTTAGTCTTTCAAGTGTAGACAGACAGATTGTTACTTGAACACAGTAGGAAAAGGGAATGCACAATAAACATGACTTCTTTGGTTGTTTTTATTTATTTATTTATTTATTGTTTATTGTCCTTTGATAAAGAGATTATGACCAATTACAGTAGGACTATGGTAAAATCACTGAGCATTTAGTTAACAATTAAACCTTGGCAGCTGCATCTGCTTTAACTGTAAGTTACCTTTCCTAGACGTGGCAGAACATAAGCATTCTCACCGAATGGACTGATTTAAATTGTATCAGAGAGAAGTAAGAGATGACTTCTTTTTAGTTTGTGGTTTTACAATCTGCCATGTGTAATGGCCAGAATATAGCTTCACCACTGGAGGATCAGTGCAGGGAAGAAGTCACTGATCGTTTCCTGCTCTTCACTGTTCTGGGTGGTAGTAATTTGTAATATGCTACTTTTGGCAGCAGTTGCTTATAACCCCACCTGCCATGCCAACCAGGTGGCCGGGGCAGAGCCAAGGGTTTGACCACCTCTACGACACCAGCTGCTTATTAGGGAATAATGGAAGAGAAGATAGGTACTGGGTGCCCATTTACAACTAATCCCTCTGACCCACAATTGAAGAAGGTTGTGCAGGAGCATGGTGGAGAGGTCTTACTTCCCCTCTCCATAAATATAACAGAAAGATTTTGTGAAAATTAATTCCATCTCCCTCAATATTTTTTCTTCTCCAATGGCCGTATAAACTACCTTTGGTATGTTAAAAGTAGCCCTAAAAATTTGGCAGAGGGATTGTTAGTGCAGCATTTCACAACCACCTGCATGTTGCTGGTGTGAATTTAATTCCAATTGCTAAAAATATGCTTGTCATTATCTGTGATTTAAGAGCTATCAGTGTCTAATCAATGTAGCCTGTAACTTAGGGGAAAAGAGGACATCTAAAGAAAATGCTTAGCAGTGATTAAGAGCACATTGTGTGACAGACACTCTTTTCATCAATGCAGAGAGTGCATCCTGTAAATAGTGACACAAGTGCTGACTTACTCCAATATAGCCTGGTGTGCTCATTTGAAATAAACCATTTGAAGAAGAAAAAATTCCTACCACTAGGAGCTGCCAGAATATTAATATGTGTTAGCATCACAGCTTTTTGGTTGCTGGCTCCAAATATGATCTAGGAATCAAATCACAATGAAGTTCAACTATTGCTTGAGGCTTTGTTTAGAAATAATAGATTTTAGTAGGGAACAGGTCTTTCTTCTTAGATTGTGCACTAGCATCTTGTTTGAGATTTGTTTATGAATTGTAGGTGAAAGATATTATTTTTAATTTTCACTTTGATCCTTTGCAACTGCCTAATTTATTTTGGAGTTAGTCATACTGGTACTTCACTAGTTACAAACAAGATTATAATTTATGGAAGAAAAACTACCTAATATGAGTGCAGAGTCAGATACTATAATAAAGCCCATATTACAACATTTGACAAAAAAGGTTATTTGTGGGAAAAAAACATATGGTGACATATGGTTGAAAAAAACAGATTTTATACAAAATATTTCCCTGAAATTAAAAATCATTTGTGCAGTAATTTGAAAAGAATAATGGAATTTGTACATATAAGTCATATATCTTATTTTGCAGACTACTTTTTAGGGTCTTTTTTAATGTTTTCTGGATGATACTCAGTTGAGTCTGGGTAACAGAGGCACAAAGGGAATTTTCAATGATTCCATAACTTTTTATAGGGAGATTCTGTTTTGATCTCTTTTCTGTTTCTGTTTGGTACATTGTTATATATGACCTAACTCCATATTCTAACTCGCATCGTAATATTAGGATCTGCTTCTACAAACACAAATGAGCATATAGTGAGTGTTAACTGCTAGGAGTAGTCTTATTTGCTAAGATTTTTAAAAATGTACCTAATGTAAGTGGCTTGATTTTTCAGAAGTATTCAGTACCCAGCTGCTCCCACTGAAGTTAATGAGAGCATCTGGGTGCTCAATACTTTTGGAAATCAGGCTATTTATTTAGGCACCTAAATTTAGGATCCAATTTTTTGAAAATTTTGGCTATTGTCTTTAATGGAACTACTTACAGTAGTTAGCACTATGATCATTTGTAAGTGTTAGCAGAATTATCCCCTTACTTTGGAAGTACATATTTCAAATTTCTGAATGAAAGTGAGTTTTTTCAACCCCCTTTTTATCTAGAAACAAAACCTCAGTTTGCTGGATAGTATATCTTGGACTTTTCTGAGTGTATGTCTTCTCTGCAGAGTTAACGCAGTATCAGCACCCAGGTCTGAGCACCTGTGTTCACCTAGCCCAGGTGTGAACAGCCACAGTGTAAAACCACACTCAAATTTCTATGTCCTCACTGGTGCTGCACTCACCCATGAGTGTCACTAGGACTTCTGGAGTTATATCCCCTGGTTCTTTGTGATGCGGTAAGCTGAGCCACCCTCTGATACTTCCCAGTTAATTGTGGGAGAACTTGTCTGTTCTGGGCACGCACTGGGGTGATTTGTGGGAATGCATTGCAGGACTATCTGCACTCAAGTGGTTTAGCTTACATCGTCACTGCAAAGTGAGCAGGTTACAATACCAAGTGAAGACCTCAGTCAAGTTTTAGCTTATGCCATAGCTGAAAGCACCAACTGTCAACCGACCTGGGGTTAAACGAGGCTTTTGTATGTGGACAGGAGCCAGGTTAGGGACAATACCTGAGTAAGAGCCTTGGTTAATTGTGTAGTGAAGACATATCCTAAGTCAAATGGTTTGTGACATTTGCGTGCAGTCTGTGCACTGAGTGAGCACTGTACCCTCCTACTGTTAGCATTCCTGATGCTGTATCCTGATTTGATTCTTCTGTTTTTGAGAAGCACTCACCAGCTATGGAACACATGGGGAATATTTAGCAGCTCACAGATCCAGATGCTGAACTATGAAATGTTTACACTGCGGCATCCGGGCATATGTGCTCAGCAGTACTGCTTTGGAACCTGTTTGGGGTTGATATTGGTGTAAATTGGACCAGAAACCCTTGCTTCACTAGCTTGCTTCATTCCATCCATTTGTAAGACATATTCTTACAAGAGACTATTCTTTACTCCCTAACACAAATAATGCACCTCGTCAAGTAGAAAACAATAATAATAAAACCATATGTGGAATTGTAAGCTGGTGAGCTATCTCACCTGGGCTAGTGAGAACCAGTGTCATCCCCAAGACTAGTTCAGGTCTTTACCTCAAGGCACAATTTATTATTCATACACACAAAAACTCATGAAGTGAAACAAAATGATCCCTTGGTCAACATTGGCTGCAGTTCCATGAGGCTTTTCCTCTTCCCTCTGTCTGCCCTGGAAAGAAGAGAGCATGCTGTCCCTTCAAACACCTGCTGAATCATGTGACAGGCAGGTCGCCTTTAACTCTTTCCTGGCTGTTTTGCCATCAGAAAATATTTCACTTACTTCATATGCAGTAAATATTATAAAATTCTCATTTATGTAGCAATAGGATCAAGCACAGATCCAGGCTCGTGCACAGAAATTTAAATTTGACTCCTTTTGGACGGTCATGCTCTGTGCCCTCCCTAGGAGCTTGCTCTTCCTCCCTCCCCACCTGGCCCCTGGAGGAGCTTGCTGCCTCCTACCACCCCAGCCCTGGCAGAAGCTCACTTTTTCCTCAACCCCAGCTCTGGCAGGATCTCGGTCTTCCCTCCCACCCTGCCCTGGCTCTGGCAGAAACTCATTCTAGCCTTCTCCCTCCCATCCTGGCCTTGGGAGGAGCTCACTCGTGCCCCAGCCCTGGCAGAAGCTAGCTCTTCCCTGCCTCTGTGGCCCCAAGGCCGGAGAAGTTCTGTGCCCTGATGGGGGGGGGGGGGGCTTGTCCCTGCTTGCCCCTGCTTGCCCCACCTTGTACACATCCCTGCACACATCTATATCAAATATGGCCCTAAATATGTGTACCTTCCTTAAAAATAGTCATACTTCAGCCTGTATACAGCTATTACATGTCAGATTATTGAGAATAGGATCCTTTAAAACAGAACTCTCCAATTTAATTACAGGTTAGGCAACTAACCAAGTAAACAGTTGGCATGCTTGGACTCTAAGCAAAATCCAGTGTGTGAAAGCCAATTCCTAATTTAAACAGCCACACTACTTTTTCAGGCAGCCCACATAAATATATTGCAAGCAAAAATAGCTCTAGATAGCTAGTTGTCGGAGGCAACAGCTAATCCTCTACCAAAGGGCTTACTTTCCAGCTCAATTAATGTTATGAAGGTTGGGGTGGGGATGTTTAGGATCATGTGAGCAACATTAATAAAGCCTAAATATATAATTAATTTGGAAGAAATGGTGAGTTTTGAACTCTTGTAGGATAATGTACCATTACTTTATAGCCAGCATTTGATTTTGACTGTCCTTATTTTTGCTTAGTATGTTATTCAATCACACATGGTAAAGATGACTAAGATATCATAACATACTGTACTTATAGCAAATATTTATGAGTATAAATTCTTTGATTTTGTTCTTGTTGTTCTTGTAATTGGTCACGTATAGGGTTTGATTCTTCTCTCACATACACCATGTATAATGAGTACCAAGTCACATGCATGATATCAGGAAATAGTCAAAAGATCAAGATACACATTTTTTTTTTAAATGTTCGAAACAAAGTGTTTAAAGATATTGGGACAAATAAATCTTGGTGCCATTCTTTATTTCAGTGGAGATCTATCGGGATGAATTTGTTGGCTTCTGTACTGAGCTCATTGTTATCATATAATATGTAGGTTGGGAAGAAATTTTTGCAATGAGTTAATGAATAAACCTCTGACTCCAGACATCTTCTAAAAATAAAAGTGTTATTTATTTTCTCTGAAAATAAATGTACAACATATTGCAATTCAAAAGATGACACAATTCTCAAGTTTACTACAGTTAAGTTTAAATACATATATAGATAGATATAGATAACATTATCCAGTAGAATCCCTTAAATCCAAGCAGCAGTGAAGTGACAAATCACCAACCCATCAAGCAGCACTGAGCCACCCGTGAGCCCAGCAGGAGCTTCTGCCTTCTACTGGCTCCTGCAATTTCTCCCTCTCTCCTCTAACCATCCTGGAGGAAAGCAGAGATTAACAGAACTTCCAACTCTTGTGCACCTTCTTTAGGTCTCCCCCAACTTGCCCATTTTCCTTCATTTTGTGGCAAGGGAGATGTGCAGAGACTCGGTCAATCCCTGCAGATTATTTAAACACTGAATGATTAAACTGGTTAAGCTGTTTGCTGCCCTTTACATCCAAATATGATTTCCATGATGCTCATACATATTAACTTTTAAAATGCAACCACAGTTATCTATCTTAGTTATGTCAAAGGTGTCTCTCACTAGGGTATCTAAGTACCATCTATTGGGGTACTTAAAAAACATGTACAAGGAGGAATCTTTTTGTGGATGAACAGGTGATCTCAGAATGGCAATGGGTAACTTCCATCATGTACTGTGTTCTCTACCTGATTTATTATCCAATCTATGAATCGTATTACCATATGTAGCCTGTGCAACATCTACATATTTTACATGTACATACTTGGAGTGTAATGGGTGGGGTATTTTTTCTGTATGACGTTCATATAAATATTCCTGTTTCTTCTTTTAGGTTCACATTCTTCGCTGTCTTGCCCCTTACATAATTATTCACACCTGCGTAAAGAGTGCTTAAGCAAAGTGGATGCAAAATGCTGCCCATTCTGAATTGGTATACCAGCTTGGCATTCACAGGTGTATACATTTCTAAGGGCTCGTCTACATTACAGATAACTACAGTGGCACAGCTACAGAACTGCAGCAGTGCTGCTGTAGTGCCATAATGTAGACACTTGCTACAGTGGCAGAAATGTTTTTTTTTTCCTGTCATTGTAGTTAATCTACCCACTCAAGAGGCATTGGATAGGTCAATGGAAGAAGTCTTCTGCCAATCTAGCACTGTCTGTACTGGGATTTAGGTCAGTTTAACTACCTCTCTCAGGGGTGTGAATTTTTCAGTCATCTGAGCAATATATCTAGGTTGACCTACATTTTACGTGTAGACCAGACCAAAGAAAGGGGCAAAGCAATGGAGTATCAAGTCCTTAAAGTTCATCTGAGATAGTGTTTTATCCCTCACTTAATTCTAATACTGATGTAACTGAATTTGTTTGCATGTAATGGTATAGCACTGTGTTACAAGTAAAAAGTGTGTTATATCTCCACAAATAGTGTGTTTATATACAGATAAAGTGAAATTGTCTTATGTTTTGAGTAAGCCCTGATTTTCTGGTAAATAACATCAATGATGTCATTGTTGACCAAGTTGCCTGGAAAATGGTAAATATACAGCTAGTTAGTATTTACAAATTACCATCTGGTTCTTCAGCAAACTTAGTTATAGAACTAAATGTTCAGGAAGGAAGAGGGAAGTTTAATTTGTTTTACTTTGAAAGTGATAAGTGAACCACTATTAAAATGGAAACCAATTAGTTTACCATGCATTGTCATTAACACTGTAATCCATTTACACCCCTGTTAATTTAGTAAGTTTTATATTTGAAATAAATGTTCCCGTGTACATAGGTTCTTTTTTCACACCTGCATTCAAAGAGCAGCCTGATAACTTCTACATATTAAAACTTCCCTTTGCTTTGTTTTTTCCCCCCTGGGTTTCACAATGAAATCTTTCAAACACTCAGCAAAAGAGTAAATTGTGGAGATGTCAGTTGCTTAAAATTGTATATCTTTTGAACATCTTGAACTATTGTGTTTATGTCATGATGAAAACACTTGGTGTACGTTCACACTGCACGCTTCTTTCAGTGTTGTCTAGAGGACATACCCAGCACGGATTTAAATAGCAGTGTAGCTGGCAAGGCCTGGCAAAAGTGAGTAGAGTGCCTGAAGGGCATGGGTACATATTCACCCAAGCACTGCCTCCTCATTTACACTGCTATTTTTAGCAGTATAGCATCTTGCTGACCCCACTGCAGGAAAAGACTTCCGGCACTGGCGGGACAGTGGAGCAGGGAAAGTCTCTGGTAGTGGAGAAAGGATCTGGCAGGGGTGTTTCTCCACTGCCTCTCCCCCTGCCAGAACATGATGTGTAGCTGCACACCAGAGCTTGTTTTTCACCACAGCATGTAGCTATGCATATGTTACTTGCTGCTGACACTGGTGTGTGGTGTAGAAGTAGCCTCTCAGATTCATTTATGTGTAGTAGTAGTAAACTCCAGTCAGTGGTTTAATTTATCTATAGTAGATGCTTTTTGGCAGTTCTAGGGAAGAGTCCTCTTGTAGCATTTCTTCTCTTTAAAAGTGTCTGTCAGAATTCGAGAACTGTGTCAAATACTTGACACGTAGAAAAGTGCCATGTGTAAATAGAAGCAATTACTTTTAAATCCACTCTCCAAAGAGCTTTAGAATGGAGAAATAAGCTGACATCCAGATGTGTTTCAATGTCGATATGGAAACCAGGCTTTTTCACGTATATTCTTTTTTAAGAAGTAAAGGGATGTGGATTTCTTAGTAGCAGTAGTAGTTGCTTTCTGAAGAATTCTTTAATTTTCTTCCTTTTTTCTTAACTCAGCACTGTTGACCAAACAAAAAATCAGTCTAAGACAGAGCTGAAGAGACTGAGAAAACTAACCTGGAGGGCTAACTGACTTTAAAATAAACAAACAATTAATTCACCCAGCTCCTAAATCTAAAGAGAACCAAATTATAATCTGTCTTTCTCAGTTTCCTTTAATGCTTATAAAAAAAAAAAAAAAAGGAAAGCACACAATGGTGTTCTTTGTAGGGACAATCTTTTCTGCTTCTCTTTTTCTTTTGCACCTCTCCTAAACTCAAAGGAAAACAAACACTTAAGTTTGCCCTTTCAGGGCTTAGTCACAGCTGCCTTCTCTTTCTTCTCCAGCTCTCTGATGCCAAGGATGCTCTCACATATACATACCCAGAAGAAATACAATAATAAGACTCAGTGATCTCCATCCTTGGCTTCTGCAGTTCTGTTATCTGATACAATTTGAAGTAGTTTAAAATCTTCTGTTTGCTCGCTGGGTCACTGGTTTGGTTTTTGCCTCATACATCAAGAGTCAAATGGTCTTTAGACTGCCAGTTTGACAAGGATTCTTCCCCAGATATCTAATATCTGGTATAAAACTTCTTGCACAGAAACCTTCCATTAGCAACTTGAGTGAGTGTCAGTCCCCTGTGAAATAATTCTGCTATCCATCAGGAACCTGGACTGGCAAAATTGAATCTGCTATATGATACCTTCCACTATTTTGTGATAGAGACAAAGTGAGTGTGGTAATACGTTTTATTGGACCAACTTCTGTTGGTGAAAGAGTCAGCTTGTGTCTTTCACCAACAGAAGTTTGTCCATTAAAAGATATTACCTCACCTACTTTGTCTCTCATATCCAACTTGGCTACAACAATACCACAAACAATACTGGAAGATGTGTATTTTGTGATGACATAGAAATGCAGTATTGCAACAGACAAACACAACAAAGGTTCTTTACAATTCAGAAAACTAACGACAATCGGTAGGTCAGAAAAGTATTTTGCTTATAAAATTATTAATCTAATTTCCTACACAGTATACCTCTTGCTGGGTATGTCTATATTGCAATCGGATGTTTGATTACAGTACATTTAGGCATACCCAAGTTAGCTTTAATCCAGCTTGTGTGAGTACCAAGATCAGTGAAGCCATGGCAGCACAGGTTTCAGTGCAGGCTGTACAAGGCCACCTGGGATCCTGGGCACTTTTTTAGGTGGCCAGTTTGTGCTGAAGTCTGTGTTGCCACAGCTTCACCATACTCATGCTAGCTATATTCAAGGTAGCTTGGGTATGTCCACACATAATGCACTCACACCTCCGACTGCAAGGGAGACCTACCCATTGTCATTACTAAGCACTCAATATACTAATATTATTACAGTTTGTAAGGGCCATATGTTACCTTTTTATACACAACTTCCCAAAGAGAAAAAACAGTGGTGCACTTTGTTTGAGGCACTATGTAGAACCTTCTCTTAAGCTGAATAATTGCAAAATCAAAAGAAAAGAAAAAGGCATTTTTAAATGTGAAATACATTTATTATAATAACAGGTAGTGAATCTTCTTAATAATACATAATGCCTAGCTTTGAGGTTAAAAACATTTGTCAATATCAAATTATGTGGTAGTTTTTAATCAAAATTCCAAAAAGAAAAAATATCCATTAACCTTTTTGCTCCGAGTCATTATCACTAATCAGATGCTATGTTGCTTTTACCATTGCCTTGTGTTTTGGCACACAGTATGATACTACTGATAATACCAATGGCTGCAGCTGGTTGAATCAGGGAGACTGCTGAGCATTACTGGCTGTCACATTGTTCTGCTGGTTGTCTATTAGACAGAGTGACAGAATTTGTTTCCTGCCTATTCCTTGAGAGATTTCCTAGTTATAAAAAGCAAGTGCTGGAGAAGGATTTTTTTTTCTATCTGATTGCCCCCAGAGTTTTAAATATGCCACTATATTTTTCTGAGTTTAATGCTTGCAGGTTTTAAGGTCCTTACAGAGCTTTTCAGCTGTTTTTTGCATCTTGTGTTTGTGTGTGATTGCAGATACAGGAAAGCCTATTCTGAAAGCCTTTTATGTGAGTAAGGGCATTCAGTCCAGATAATTAAATATTCTGTCCTTTACAGTTGATCTCATTGCATGCAATAGAGCAGGGTGTAACTTGCAAGGAATTTCAATTTTTCGCACAGCTGACTAAAGTTTAGGACACAATCCTTTTCTCAGCTATAAATTGTGCATATTTAAAAAAAATCTTTTTAAACAAGGCGTTTTGGTATGGGGGCGATATGTGCATGTTGTAATTGGGAGAAAATTTTGGTCCTAAGCAAGCTGGTGATTGCTGAACGGATTGCAGAAGTGAAGTAGTTCGTTTCTGTTGGCATGATCACATATCACGTACACAACTCTTTTTCTACTGGCTGACTCGGCGATACTGTTGTTGGCTCTGAAAAGAGCTGTTGGCCCATTCTTTTTTGGCACAGTTAAGATGTCACAATGGCAGTTGCCAGACTGAAAGAGCTAACTCTGATCAAGTATTAACATTTAACATGCCTATTTATAATTCTCCTGTTACGTATCCAATCCTACAGGGATTTTATATTTGAATGTTGTAAATAACACTTAAGAGCAACTATTCCATATACAAATGCTGACCTCCTGGAACAGAAACATATCACAGATAATGTGGTGTAGTCAGATCTTTAAAGGCACAGAAGAGTGGCCTAAAATTAGATTTTTCACTTTGTATTTTGTTAATAGGTGGGAGTGTGATGCATGCCACACATTCCTCCACTATTTTGTTGCCTACTATATTCTTAGAGAAGACAGAGTATCAAAAGCTATTTTTTAAAAAATTGGGAGGGTTTTAGATAGCAAATCTCTGATCAATTTTAATAGTTTGCATGGAAAAAAGAATGGAGCAGGCAGAACAGGTGGTAGGCAAAGGGTTGCGGGGGGACATGTGTATTCTCAATTACAAATAAACCCATGCTGTGGATTTACTGTTGATAACTCACCTACTGGAGAGGTATTGCAGCCTTTTATTTGGAGGGACTGAGAGTTTTCAAGTCAGAAGTAAACAACTTTTCAATTATGTTGGTAGCAAAGATAAAATTTCAATTTGTCACTTTAGCATTGTTCTTTTAATCCCCCACTCAGTAATTTCTTATTGAATGTCCTTTCGGATAGGAAATTCTCAACTGCATCTGAGGCCTGGTCTACTCTAGAAGATTAGGTCAATTTAACTATGTTGGTCAGGTATGTGAAAAATCCACACCCTGAGAGGTCCCCTAACCTAAGTCCCCGGGTAGACAGCACTAGGTTGACGGAAGAATTCTTCCATCTACCTTGCTACTGCTTGTTGGAGAGGTAGATTACCTGTGCGAACAGGAGAACCCTATTGGCATAGGTAGTGTCTACACCAAAATGTCACAACGGTGCAGTGGCAGCCTCGAAGTATAGACTTATCTTGTAGACTTAAGTATAGACAAGCCATGAGTCAACTGAGTCAAGAAAGCCAGGTATTTTCATGGTCGGTTTGATAAAAATGGAATGTGAGTTCTGGTTTCTCAAAGATTTTTACAAGAAATTACATTTCATTAGCTACAGTCAATAATGTAGGATTGTTAAAAGCTAAGTACAGATCAGTAATATTGGCCAGTAGTGTAGTGTGTAAAACCAAGTCTTCAGAAATGTTGTTTTAATGCATTCCAAGATCATGCTGGCCAAAAGTACTAATATGTAATGGGGTTTTTCATCATTTATTTTTAATTAAAAAAAACATTATTAGTTTCAATTAAGAATCATTTTCCAGCTTGCAATTTGCAGGCAGTAATTCAGACTAAGATGCTCTAACATCTTGTCTTAATGAATCTTGGTGGAGTCAGTTTACCGTTACTTACAAAGTGCTTTAGGGAATGCAAAAGCATTGGCAAAACCGTTTTTTTGACCTTTCACTGCCTTTGAAAAGCAAATCTTTTTTTAAGTCATGAAATACTATTATAAACAAAACACAAATCAAAGTACAAAACTCTTTTTTTCTGTATTCATGTGTTTTAAGATGGGATGTTGTGTGAAAGCATGGGTTTCAAAATTTGGGCATATTATAACACTCATTTTACAGTGGGCATAACTAACACCTGCTTTTTACTTTATAATTTTAACCCTTTAACTGCATTTACCTGTATTTACTGCAACTTTCTTTTAAGTGCAAACAGGTATGCTATTAATAGTATACAGAACAAGGAAGGTGTTTTACGCCCACCAACATTGTGTGGTAAGCAACAAAGAAGTTCTATATAGCTAATGAGACATTTAGTTTGTTCATACTAATATGCCCTACAAGTGTGTAAACCAGGGGTTGGCAACCTTTCAGAGGTGGTGTGCCGAGTCTTCATTTATTCACTCTGATTTAAGGTTTCGCGTGCCAGTAATACATTTTAACATTTTTAGAAGGTCTCTTTCTATAAGTCTATAATATATAACTAAACTATTGTTGTATGTAAAGTAAATAAGGTTTTTAAAATGTTTAAGAAGCTTCATTTAAAATTAAATTAAAATGCAGAGCTCCCCGGACCAGTGGCCAGGACCTGGGCAGTGTGAGTGCCACTGAAAATCAGCTCGTGTGCCGCCTTCGGCACGTGTGCCATAGGTTGCCTACCCCTGGTGTAAACTATCAATATTTACTTTAGAATGATGACAAACTGTTACTGGAATTATTTTTTTATTTTTAAAACTGTCTTTTATTTCCACCACAAAAAATATAAGCAGCACATGCAAAATATGTTACATTTTTTTGAGAAGCCATGAAAGATTTATTTTTATTATTTGACAAGTACAGAGAATATTTTAACACAGCTGAACTTAATATACACTGGACATAAGGGGTGTGTGTGTGTCATGTACTCCGAGGGTTAAGGGGAATCTCATTAGAGACCATTTCAAAAATACATTCTTGATATTATAAAGTGTAGCTACCGTATCTTGGATGAACCAGGTGTTAGCAGCTCTATTTTGAACATTAACCATAATTCTTGATCTGTTCCGTATGGAATTAACAGTTTTTAATTTTCTGCTGAAACTTGCAATTTTTGGTGTCTTCCTCATTACTCATTATAATGTATGTCTTAGTTATGTGTATTCTCATATTAGGTTGTCCAAATCATTAAGAACCTATATTTACCTCTTTAAATTATTATTTTTAAAGCCCAATTTATATAGTTAATTTTAAGATATTTTCCAACAGTTCTTCCTTTCTTGCATACAGATTTTTATAAATATTAGGACTAGAAGCCGTAAAAGACAATACAAGATATAGCTATCATATGGGCACTTCTATGGGTGACTTTCCAGCTACACTTTAAAGGATGAAATCCTGGCCCCACTTAAGTCAGTACATGGCCCCTCTTTTTGCTGGATGGAGGGTTGGATTTTGATGAAAGAAAGGTCTGCCTAGTGAGTTGAGCGTGGATTTTTTTTCTGGGAATTGCTCCTGGCTTTGTTTTTGTTATGTGATGTTCCTTTAAATAACATCAGATGGTTGCAGAGTAGTAAATAGGTACCTTTCTTCCCTTTTTAAAAAATACCACTAAAAAATAAATATAGTGGGATATATATCATGTAAAACAGCTGGTTATTGTGACCTTGACTATTGAATGAATGTATCGTTTTATTTATATATGTTATGGATTTGTTGATTATCTGACTGGTGTAAATGGGTAACATTCTAATTTCAGATGGGTAACATGCACTATTGGGCATCTCATAGCACTCATTTCTTTGCTTGCCTTGCATGTAGTACTGCAGAATAGTGTGTGTGACTTCCCCCCTCAACATATAGCAATGCATGCTACTCAGAGAGATTAGAATCAGACTCCCAGTTCAGAAGTTAAAACTGACATTTTATAATTCTAAAAGGTTCCTCTACATTGTCTGTTTGTCCTCTGTCCATAACCATGGTTTTCTTGGTGGCAATTATTCTCCCATTAATGAGGTGGAGTGTTGTTGTTTTTTCCAAGTATAGTTCTGTACCTTATCTTTAGTCTTTTTTGTGGTATCTGTGATCTTTTGGCTCACATTCCATTATTTTTATTCCATTCACAATTGTCAACCCTATCTGTGCCCCCTATTCAATTTATCACTCAGTCTTGTCTTTAGATAAGCAACAAAAAAAATCTTGTTCTAATTTTATCATTTTAAACCTTTTCTTGCCACCAAATTGTTAACTGTCCTTTCCCCCATCACATGTGAATTCTTAGCTGTTAATTTAGCATCCATCTCATGGGTCATTTATCAGTACTGACAAGTCCTTGGCTTTAATGATTCTGGCTCACTATTTGGACAGTGTCTTTCCAGCATCTGAAAATGTTCACTAAAGCTAAGAAGCTGTTGCGGGATGTCTGTTTATTTATTGGTATTTAATAACATTCTGGCTCATATAGATTTAACTATAAGGTATCATTTCTCCAACTCCTCCTCCTTCATGGTGATAGACCAACTTAGTTGCTGATATTTCTTCCTCCTTTTTTTGACATAGATCTATGTATGTCTCTCTCTTAAGTATTGACGTGGCCCTCATCTCTCTAGCATCTGAGCCGCTCACAGTTTTTACTGTTTTTATCCTAACAACACCCCATTTTGCAGATGGGGAACTGAGGCACAGAGAGACTAATGACTTTCTCAAGGTCACACAGGGAGTCTGTGGAAAGAAGGGAACAGAACCTGAGTTTCCCAGATCCGTCTTGACCATCCTTCCCCTCTACAACATTCATCAGATTTGTCATGTTGTAATGAGTCATCTTTAAGCATCACTTCCTTATTTCTTTGCTTTTTTGAGTCAAAAGTAAAATTCCATTGCCTATCTATTGTAGTTGACACCAGTAGACTAACATTGTCTGTATGTTTTAGGTGAGGAGGGGTCTGAATGATGATAGTCTTAACAATATTGTTCCCATAATCTCAGAATTGCTTCCTTGAAATTATCCTCATAGAATTGTTACTGTCCTTAGGTACAGACCTTTTTCCTGAGGGGGAGAGGGTACCTGGAACGTTTTGTGGTTGACAGACATAAAGGACTTCTTGCCATCTTTTTTCTCTTGTTTTCTCCTTTCTCCTCAAGGAGTCTTTGATCTCCTTCCACAGCTATTTCTTTTTAAACATTCTTTGTTTTTTTGTTGTTTGTTTTCATTTTTGTTTTTTGCAGCTCCCAGTATAACAGTCTATGATGGGGTAATATATCTACACTGTTGTCTGTGGCAGACTATGTGCTTGGGAACAGAATGCCTAATTACCTGCATCTCAGTAAAACCAATAGAACCAATGGGTGGAAGTTGAAGCCAGACAAATTCACATTCAAAATTAAACACATTTTTAAATAAGGATATGAATTAACCACTGAACCAAAAAACAGAGGGAAGTTTTGGATTCTCCATCTCTTGACCTCTTCAAATGAAGACTGGATAGCTTTCTGGAAGATATACTTTAGTGAAACACAAGGTATTGGGCCCAATACAGGGGTAACAGTGTGAAATGTAATGGCTTGTGTTATACAAGAGGCCAGACTAGATAATCTAATGGTCTCTTCTGGCTTTAAACTCTAGGAAATTTTATGAAAAGAAGTTCCCTTTCCAGACATTGCTTTCAGTGGTAATAACCTCTTTGTGAGTCAGCCACTAGAGGGCAAGTTGATTACATTTGAGCAGAAAGAACAGGAGTACTTGTGGCACCTTAGAGACTAACAAATGTATTAGTCTCTAAGGTGCCACAAGTACTCCTGTTCTTTTTGCTGATACAGACTAACACGGCTGCTACTCTGAAACATTTGAGCAAGTTTGATTTCAATCAGTGAAGGGCATTACTCAAGGATCCTGTAATGGGGGTTACTGATCCTTTAAAGCCAGAGGGGGAAACCTCAGGGCCAGACTGCACCATTCCAGGTGTTCTGCAGCAGACTGAGGCTCTGGGAATGACAAAGCAGCCTCTGTGTGAGAGAGGAATTGGTCCCGAAGTAACAATTGATGTCTTGAAAAAACCTAGGCTAATATTGTGTTTGAAGGGCTGAGAATAAGTATACTTACTGGAGTTTGATTTTGTCCAAATGAGCCCCTGAAGCAGTTGGTACCTGTTTTTCACACTTGAAGATTTTCATAATTGTTCAGAATTCCCAACTATTTAGTAGCTGCAAACTGTCTGCATCATACTCCCCTTTCAAGAACAGTCGCTGGATTGGCCCTGCCTGACTGGCATGTCCCTAGTTTCTTGTATTGACGCTGGGTGGCTTCTACTGGACATGCTCAGGTTGATTTTTCGCAATGCAAGCCTGCTTCTTTTGGTATCAGTCATCCAGAGGAAAAAAGCTTTCCAGGGGCCACAACCTGATGCATGAGAACAGGCTCTTTGCTGACTTACAAATCCATTTCTAATGTCAAGCAGGGAGCTGTTTAGAACAGTACAGTGAACCAAAATAGTATATATTCTACAGATACCTTTTTTAACAATGAAGATAATTTTCTGAAACAATGCCATCTTGTGACAATTTAGAAATGTACACAGGCCCACTCAATAATCTTCTGTGACTTCATAACTGTTTCCACAGCAACCAACTGTCACATCACAAACAGAATCTTGTAAGTTTATAACATAAAAGAAGTAAAAGCAGATAATCTCATGTTCAGAAATAAACATCCATATCATTAGTATTAACAGGGAAGAGAAATAATGAAAATATGTCACATATCTTATAAGCAAGCTTGTTTCTAGATAGAATACTATTCAAACATTTCTATTGAGCACAAAACAGCTTCTTAAAAGCACTGAAGCTAAATGTGTTCCTATAAGATTGCATATTCATTTCTATAAATATGCAGATAGGAACTTTTAAACAGGACTGGCATATTTCTCTAATAACAAGGTGTAATAATGTTGAGTTATTTGCTCGTGAGTGATTTTAAAATTTCTTAGTGTTGATGACTCAGATATGCTTAAAAAACAATTAAATCATTAGTTACTCTTATTTCAAAGGAAATTATGATTTTCCCTAGGAGTTTTTGTATCACTTATCTAATTCATATAAAATGATGAGAATTTAAAATACATTCATAAATCACAGGAATATAATTTCCCTCATGTTAATGAATACAATTAGTTTTGGGTGGATATTAAGGTCAATAATGTGAAGTACTTCAATTAGAAATTCATTTACATATCATTATGAATGGCAGGTTTTAAATTGTGTGTGTTTGTGTGTATTTTTATGGACATATATATGTCTCTGTCTAAATATGTGTTTATGTATGGGTGTCTACATACGCAGATGTAAATACTTCATTCTGTATTTCCATATTGTCTACTATGTGTATTGTTTAACATTTAATATTGCAGTTATAGTAGCACCTACAAGCCCTGATCAGGATCACAGCCCCGTTCTGCTAGATGCTGTAAAGATTTGGTTCCCAAAGATGCAATGAGCTCTGTGTGGAGTCTGCCTGTGTGAAGTCCATTGCAGGATGAAGGCCAAAGAGGTTAACTTGGTCCCTGGCCTACATAGCTTACAATCTAAAAGACAAATATAGATACAGTTCTATATCCAGATATATAGATACAAGTGTTGAGTGTTAAGTATTAATGAATACATGAACCGTTTGTGTAATGAAGGTGTGACACACTGCTGTATAAGTTTACCATATGGATATGGTGGTTACTATTACTTGCTGGTCCTAGACACCTAGGGCCAGATTTTCAAAAGTATTTAGATGCATATGCAGATAGTCTCCTAGTGGGATTTTCAAAAACACCTAAGCAGGTTAGACACTAACTCCCATTGGTTTCAATTTATCATTCTCCTTCTCCTATCCACTCCATGATTTAGTGCTCAGTCCTGCAAGATACAGAGTAGATTCATGCCACCTGTCCTGAACCTGATGGGATCTGTCAGGTTTGGGTCCAAGCAACCCAACCCTCTCAGGCTTGGGTCAGGTCATGTGGGCTCTGTTCATCTCCTCCTGCCTGTGGGGTCGGTGCCATGGCAGCTACTCCTATTGATCACACTACCTTGCAGTGAGGTACAGTATCTCTCAATCCGCAGTACACAGAGCTCAGCAAGGTCGTGGGGCCAGCAGGAGTGGGGCACGCAGCTGCTACTGTGCCAACTCCATGGGCAGGTGGCTGGAGACAGATTGCGGGCACAGGACTTAGGAAGCAGGAAGTCCACACCAGCATGAGCCACAAGGATGAGGCAGCAGCACTGACAAGGGGTTGGGGGGGGGGGGGGGGTCAGGTCCAGATCAGGTCAGGTCTGAAAAGAACTAGACACTGTCAGGTCGGGTTTGGTTTGGTAGTGCTCGGGTCGGGTTCAGGTCCAGGCCAGGCTTTAAAATTAGGCCGGAGCAGACCTCTGATACTGAGCACTTGCTGTGAAGTGCTGAGTGCCCTGAACTTCTACTGATATTTGAGACATTTCAGGACACTCACAGAATCAAGCACTGGCAAATAGACAGTTCCTTAGCAAGGACAACCTACATGCAACAACTGGATTCAGAGAAGTTTTATTTGTTCATCTGGTTGTGTTATTCGTGAACAAATGTTTTCATTTTTTTATTTGATTTTCTCCACTCTCCAAGACTTCAAAAATTATTGAAGTGGAAGGGCTTTTCCTCATTTTTCCTAAATCATTCACCTCTGGACTGTGGCAAATCATGGAAAGGTTCAATGCAAAAAAAGATGTATATATTCCAGCTTGTCAATTAGTTAATAGGAGTTATGGAGTACTGAAAGTGCTCTAAACTATAACATTCACCACCACAAGTTCTGTAAAACAGTTTATGTATATTGTGTTCAGTGCATTGCCGTGAGGGAGGGTATTGTAGTTCAGTAGAAAACAACTAAAAATAATTGTTACCTATGAAGCTTCCAGATATACTATTTGAGGATAATATTTTAAATGCTAGACACATTATTAAACACAAGAAAAAAGTTGTTTTTATATCTCAGTAATTTTTCCTGTGCTCCTTTGTGAGTAACCCAGGTTCAAGGCCCTGTTCTGCATGATTCTGGGGTGGGTCTGACTCTGATTTTGACCAGAAATTCCATCCTGGACCTAAAAACCTTCTCAATTAAAGTTTCATCAAAACTGATACATTTGCACAAAAAGTTTGTTTCCACAAATTGGAATTTTCTGATGAAAAACCATTTAGTAAAAAATTCCCAACTAGCTCTAGTGAGGAAGGAAATAAACATAAGGAAATAGGATATATAATTTTCAGCTGAAACAATTCTCAGCTGTGACACAATCTGAGGTCAGCATTCCAAGTGATATAGAGATTTCATATTCCTTCTCAAATAAGTCTTTAAAAAAAAACCATAGAAATATTGTATAAGCACAATCTGTGAAAAATGACTGAAAATGTATTACATGACATGCAAAACTTACCAGAGTGAATTCTGTGAGAAAGGGGGTCCCCCTAGAGGTTATATGTTGATAGCACTATTATGTTATTGACACAAGGTTACTGTAGTTCTCTTTTTGGATGCTGTGCATATCGTCTAGCATTGAAAGTTAAGTTTGCATCCAAAGAACTGAGCTCCTATTCACATAACTGGAACAGTAGCATTGTTACTTTGCTGGCTTCATGGTTTTCCCTGTGCCAACCTGGCAGAAAGCTATAGAACTGAAACAGAATTACATTTAGCTTCCTCAGTAATCCTGACAGAGTAAGCCCTGTCCTTTAAGTCTTACATGAAGTATTGCTCATTTGTGTTCATTAAAAGAAGTAGAGAAAGACAGTTAGCACTAAGAGAGAAAACACATTGAATTCTGTTTAAGCAGTGGATATTGTGAAACATTTTTCATGTTTTCATCTTTTTTTTTGTGCATGCTGCTTTCAAAGATCCTTACATTTTCTTAGTCATACTGTATATAAAATATTTGAATTAATAAAGTATTCTCAATATCAACCAGATACTCTATAACCAATACTATGTTTATGTGGCACATGTGTTCTGCATTTAAATGGTGTTTTCATAAATAGTTGTGTAAAGGGGGTTGTATAGATTATCTGCTTTTGAGGTTAATATCACTAGACTCGGTGTGAGAAATATTTTATCTAGATTGCATGTAATGTCATCCAGAATTTCAGAGTTTTGGTAACTTCTTTATTATCTAGTTATTGCTGAATGGGAAAATATGGTCATTTATTTTATTGTTTTGTGTGTAGTTGTTTTTTTTGGGGTGGGAGGGGGGGAACGACATGAATTTAACCCAGAGAATTATCTGAAATGGGAGTTTTGTATAATGTCACCCAACTTACTTTTAGAAAGCTCAATATCTCCTAACAAGTTCAGCAAGCTATTGACTGCTTTTTGACCTACTATTGGATTTTTGAAGGTAATAGTACAAAATTATAAAATTCATTGATTCCTTATTGCATCAAAGTTACCGGTACGGCCAATTCTGAGGTGGACCATGGCAGCTGTTCAACATTGCACAGCAACAGTGCCTAATAGTATTTAGGACAAGTGAAAAATACAGTACCCAGATGAAACTTCAAAGGAAACTGAAGAGAGGTATAATATACGGTAGTTACCCAGACTGGAATTTGACTGGGACACCCAAGAGTGAGAACCCCATTAAATCCCCTCAGAGACTGCATTTTTATACTCTATAACTTAATGGTTATGCTGCCCCAACTCTGAGGAGTTCCAGCAGCTTCCCCTCCTGGGATAGGAGAGCTCTGGTCTCATTTGGGCTTTGCTGGTCAGTATGTCAGGGCTCTCCATTGCAAAACCTGAAGGCATGCAGTTTTTTTCTTTCTCCACTGAGCAGCAGTAGGGAGTGCCTGGGTGGCTCAGAAACACCCCAGGAACTCCTAGATTAACTCCAGCAGGAGATAGTACAGACATGCTTCTGAGCTGTAAATTCAGGTACTGGTTGCTGTCGCTAGAAAAGAAAAAAAAACGTGAAAAGAGAAGATAGAGACAATAAGTAACATAAGCAAAGGAGCAGGAGTATGAGGATACAGTACCTCTTAGATCAGGTGAGAATGGATAGACACCTTTTCCTCTTTCCCTTCTCCTCAAATAAATATTTTCACAAGAAACTCAGCACTTTACTGCGAAGCACAATTGATTACCATATTGATGTTATATGTTGGATCCCAGATATCTTTGCAGCAAGTCACTCTGCTTTGGTTCACTTAAAATGTGTGGTTCACTTAAAAGAGGTGTCTTCCCATTTCAATGTATCCAATTTTTCACCCCACAGGAAAATGGCTTTCCACTATATCTTCACTGCAGTTCTTGTATTACCCTTATGTGTACACATGTAGTATAGGCAAATGTAAAGTCTGCGTATAAAATGAACAGAGAGAGAAAAGATAATTGTCCTGCAGTTTCACACAGTGATTCCATTGCCCCAAATTTGGGATGTATGCGTTACTCACAAGCAGTCAAACTGTAAGTGAACTAGCAGGTCACTGCAGGTATTTTTGGCTAAAACCTCTACATGACATTGCAGCTTCATGTAAATCTGTATATGTCACACATACTTCTGATATATTTGAAAAATATTTTTGAGTTTTAAACATTTTATCTAGATTATTTTTATATCCTTCCACCTGTAAAACCAGGTGCCAGGGACCTATTGACACAGGCAAAAACAACCTAAAATAGCTTTGCCAAGTATAAAAATGTCACAACTTTAAGTCTGATATCTCTCAACTCTGCAGGGAAAAAGTGAGTGCTTAGTGTATTGGGGATCTGGAGAATAATTACTTTCCATTGGTATATAGCTCCTATTTTTAGTTGTGCTGAGATACACCATAACTTTTTTGTTCATAAAAGATTGTGATATTTTTAATTAGAGTGGAACTATGACTGGTCCAGGACTATTGCTTGTCCTGGCCTTGGGTGGGTATCTTTATTTATTGGGGGTGTCGGAGGGAACATGCCCTTAGAAGTAGTGTTGGTTAATGAAATTAGTATCACATCTCTGCAGTACAAACTAGGGCTTCCTTTTTTCCATATCTGACTATGGTTTTCCATTTTGCGTTTGTAACAGTCTGTCACCCAAATGCATTGGCCTGTACCCAAAACACCTTCAGCTCTGATACCTATTGAAATGGTCATCATACAAATGAATCAAATAGAATTCCAAATTCTCAAATTCACAAACTAAAAGAAATGTGATTGAAGAACCTTAAGAACCCTTGCAGACACCTGGATAATGACATCCATGAGCATTAGAACAAATAACAGTAAGGCACCACAAAGCAAGAAGCAAATTGCCTTGAAAAAATAATAGGCTTTTTTTTTTCTTTCTTTTTGGATAATCTTTTTTTTCATAGGATTTTAGAGAATGAGCAGTAAAGGTCTCTTGTATATTAACTCTAACTCCATGTGACCGGTATTTTTTATCAGTTGCTGAGCAACGGTCATACTCTGAATTTTAAAACTCATTAGCAATCTGAGCAGGCTGGCATTTGGCAGCTGCTATTTGATTTTGTTTGGAGGGGAGACAGGAGACATTCAACTTGTTGTTATCTTGCTTCTTTTAATAAAGTCACATGGTATTTTAACCACATTTTCAAAAGTTGAAAAGAACTTTTTATTCATGTAACTCACTAAGCTTTGATCATGCTCATGTGCTCGTATAACCACAGCACATGAGCCAAGTTTCAAAAGTTTCAAAACAATATGTACCTAACATTTTTCTGAAGTGGTTTAATTGAAGTACCTTTATTTATATCCACCTATCATGCAAGCTTTTCTCAAAGTGCTCTGCCAATGTACCTCATCCTTGACTGACAGCACTTTAGTTAGTATTCCAGTTGTGGGGCTCTTAATAGAAGGAACTGCCAATTGTTATAAACCTTTCTATATCGCACAGTAGTGATGTGATGCAGCCACACATCCACAAGGAACTCATTTCACTTGTGATTTAAGATAGTTAGTGATCGGCAAACATCAAAAGTGCTGGTAATGTGTCCAACCAAATTTAAATCCTTGTTGCAATTTAGAACTGCTGAGTTATAAACCATCAGGGAATCTGAGCGTATGTCTAATGTAAGACAAACAGCGACAGACCTTTCACTGTAGCAGTGCTACCAGATGCCAGTATAATACTGCTTTGCTGAATCACTTTCATTAGTGCTAGTTTTAGTATGACTTTTTCAGAACCCCTAAAGGTGACTGACATGATAGTGAAAAAGTAAAAATAGTATTCAACATTCTCTGGTGGTTGCCTTAGGCATTTCTCTTGTTCTAGAAGTCTCATTATTTGAGTCAGATTTTTTTCACATGATTCTGTCCGTCAGAAGCTTTCAATTTCTTTTTATTATTTTTATTAATTATAATTTAATATTTATATTTTAGAAGCACCCAGAGGGCCTAGTCAGAATGGCTCCTTTGTACTAGGCATAATACAGACCAATATGAAGACATGATTCTCTGCTGGTCATGATCCCCAACTGGTATAAATCAGTTTAGCACCATAGGAGACATTTTACACCAGCTGAAGATCATGGTCTTTGTCCTGAAGAGCTTACAATGACTAGAATGTTTAAGGAATCTATGTAAGAGCAAAACACAAATGGGCAAAAAAACTGTTAGTGCAACTTTCTTACAAAAAGCATCACTTCTGTGAAATGGATCAGGGTCAGATACGTGGTGCTCCAAGTAGTAGAATTAATGGTCTAGGATAGTGTTAGTGTGATAGCCAAGGAAGAGGAAACTGTCCACTGTCATGCTGCCTGGAGTAGCTCACATCTAAGAGTGCCCAACTTAGGTCAGAATGTCAGGAAAAGGGCAGATACCAAGCCAGTCACAAAAGTGCACTCCTGAATTACGACATTAGCCTTATCATAGAGGCACAGACAGTCACCGCTTAGACTCCCCAGCCTCTCTTTGCCACCCAGACAAACTGGTCTTATGACAACGAGGAGTCCAGTGGCACCTTAAAGACTAACAGATATATTTGGGCATAAGCTTTTGTGGGTAAAAAACCCACTTCTTCAGATGCATTTTACCCACAAAAGCTTATGCTCAAATAAATCTGTTAGTCTTTAAAGTGTCACTGAACTCCTTGTCATTTTTTGTGGATACAGACTAACACGGCTACCCCTCTGATACTTGGTCTTATGACAAAAATTTAAAATTTAAAAACAAAATTCACCACATATTAGGTTACTTCCAGACCCAGAGGGACAGTCACTTACCCCCAGGTCAGGGTATACTGCAGATCACACCAAAGACAATCTTGTAGTCAGTCATTTGGTAACTAAACTATAGATTTATTGGCTAAGAAAAAAGAGAGAGAGCGTTATTGTGGTTAAAGCAGATAAACTACATTTACAGGTGAATTAGAGTTATAGTACAAATGATAGCAGAGATCTAGTAATCTGCCAGTCTCTTAGAGACTTTTCATAAGTTCATCAGGACTTCCCCAAATGGCTTTTTGGGGACCTTTGTCATTGCACCTGTCAGCATTCAGATGGATCAAAGGTGAAGAATCACTCCCAGTGTTCTTTCTTATAGTTGAAGATGGCCTAGCAATTGTCCTTAGCCCAGCATGTGTCCATAGACTTCCCATTGTGGAAGAAACAAGGAACCCCTCTTTGATGTTAACCTTCTACTTCCCATGCATACACAAGTAATCCAGTTACATTGATTTACATAAGGCAATTGCCAGCCATTCATTATAAAAGGGATAGATAAGTGAAGACAATACAGGTAATATTCATTAGTTTCATGCAGTGTATACACATCTTTGATCTTAAGGTTAATTAAGTACAGGATACAAACATGAAAAAGGACCTTGCAACAACAGGTTAATGTACTTACTTTAGTACACATTAAACAGGATACATATACAATGTAAATAGCATTCAGCTGGTTACAGACAAGTGTCATCAATAACATTAACATTGAACAGACAAGTGAACAGGGACACTTAACACTACCTTGAGCTCCTGACCTGAGCTCAGCTAGCTGCTAGCGCCACAGAAATGATTCCAGTTTTGAGACCGTCAGAAGGATGTTAGTTTTGCAGCATTCTGCAATTCTTATTTTATCTTAGAAGGTGAAGCTAATTTGAGCCATTGCTGTTCTCATTATATTTTTAATCTTAATGATGTTATCAAATTTTACTGCATATGATAGCTTCATTTTTATTAGTGTAATTCATTTCTATAGTCAATATTTTTATTGAGAAATGAAAATAGTATGAAATTAAGCCAACTCATTATTTGGAAGTTTAAGATTATGTATATGATTATACGGTCCTCTTTACTGGGAATGCCATATGTGAAAGAGATTAAGAAAGTAAAAAGATTTGGCTATAATCAAACAAATATAACTGCGTGTATGTAAAATACCCAAGAAGGAGTAATGCATTTGTTGCTGAAAGAGGACATGTTAATTACAATGCGTCAGATTGCCAGTTTATTTGAATTTGGAGATGCCTCAAACTTGTTCAGATTCTCACTTTTCTGATGATTTTCTAATAACACCAAGAGCCAGCATTAAACAAAGAACCACACACACACACAAAAGAAAGAAATCAGCAAAATTTGTGCCATGCTAATGCTCCATAGAGCTCCCTGGAAGGCAGAAGGAATATACCCACTCCTTAAGAGGATGCAGCATGTTCTTTCTGCATGACTGGGCAGTGATCCTGCCTCCTCACAACCTTTCCCATCCCCACTTGGATGTCTATTCTAGCAGGGAGCAGTCTCTGCATTCATGAGTGCTGAAATGGCAGTTGTTTCTGTGCCTTTATAGTAATACCCATTATTAGTGGGAATCCAAATTGAAGGGAATATATGTGCAGACGACTTTCAGTTGTCTGTGGCAAAATTATATTTCCCTACACACACATCTTTTTTCCTAACACTACTACATATCTAAAATTGCATTAATTTAGAAAAATATTCATTTGGTACAGTCTGACTGTAGTGCACATTAACTATGAGAAGCAATCATTCAGAGTGGTGTGTTTATATAACTAAGTGGTTAGAGATGGCTATAGGTATAAACTGTGTTGCACTAGTACTGGATGTGGTCATGGAAGTTTTATTTTCATTCTTATTACCTAAATTCTCAAAATTAGGCTGACTGAACAATGTTCCTTTTTGGAAGGTGAAGCTCAGCTCTGCCCTCAATGGGTGATTGTGCCTAACATGTGCAGTCTGGTCCTGTGTGTGTGTGTGTGTGTGTGTGTGTGTGTGTGTATATAGAATTAAACAATTGCTGCAGAATACATATTGTGTAAATAGCTTTGCCACTAATAGGTCACTAACTGCATGCTTGGGCGAACTGAACAGAAAAGCCACATCACCTTTTATTTTGCCATTAGGACAATATTAATGCTGATTTAGATGACTGGCTAGCCTGCTCTGAAGAAAGAGAGGAGGGTGCTACTTGCAAAATGTTTCCTTTTGAGTAATAATGATGTGTACTTAATTTTAGAGGAACATATTATACTGAAGAAATCTACAATTCAAATAAGCTTTGCACCATTTCTCAAGTGTACTGGGAATTTTTTTAAAAAATACCTCTGTCATCTCAGAAAACTTAGATTTAAAAATAATCTCCATAGCAGTGGAAATTAGATGGGTAGTCTCACTATAGTCTTTTTTTTCCACTTTAGAAAAAAAATTCCATAAGTTGACATGATTGGCAGTCTCTGCACAAGAAAGGTGGAATGGAATAGCAGGCCTGTTTGCAGGTCAAGAAACAAGGTGTTAGGAAGCTTGCACAGTTCATGCCTGTACTATGCTTGGCTCAGGCAGTGCGGTTAGTCCTGTACTTTAATGAACACTACATTCACTAAGAAAAAGTAATGAAAAAGAGGCTGGATGGAGAATTCCAGGCACTGGAAATGTGATAAAGATCCTTTTACCACAACTTTTATTTCACACTAAAAATGAGTCTTGTTACAGATAAAGGAAGTCTCTGGTTTGAATCCAGCCCAAGTCAGAAATTTCTATACATCTTAATATGTGTTGCCTATTCAGTGGCTACATATAATGAGTTGTTGGTCCCACTTGATAATGGACAGGTGTGAAAAATATATCACAATTAACACCCTTTTTAGCAGTCCCAACAGAGAGAACAAGGACTGAATGGTCATAGATATTGAATTATGCTTTCATTCTCAAGACAAAATCCATGCACATTGTTGGTTCATTGTGCAAATGTACTTTCTTCACTCAGGGTGCATATGTTCTGTGAATAAAGAATTCTTCATTCTCCAGTGCTTTCAGTCTGACACCTTTCATGAGTATTAAAAAGTGGGCGTGTGTATGCGGTGGGGAAATAAAACCTGTTTAGATGAACACCTTCTGGTTCATCATATACAAATCTGACATCCTTTTGAAATTCTATAAAGGGATAAACAGACTATATTTTAAGCATACCAAAAACCTGAATACATTAAAATATACTTGTTAAATGAATAGTTTTTTTAATGTTGATCATTGTTTAAATAATATATTATGCCCCTGGTAGCTAATGTACAGATTCAACACCTGGGACAGTCCAAATAAAGTCCAGAGGCTAAGGTTTAGGTCTATGTCCCTTACCTCAGGGAAGGTTTATTATTCAACAGACAAAAGAAAGTCTGAAAGTCTCACAAAACATTTAGGAGCAGGGACCTTTCCCTTTCTGCAACCAGGAAGGGGAAAGATACATCTTCCCCTTGATGACCTTTCCTGACTTTTAGAGAGAGTCCAGTCCTGGGTCCTGCTTATACTACTGACCCTTCTAGCAGCTAGTAAGATCTCCTGTGACTCAAAAGGGATACCAGAAAGAGCTTTGTCTGTCTCATTATCATTATTATTGTTATTGTGTTTACAGCATGCTGGGTACAGTACATAAGAACATGGCTTCTTGTTGACTTACTGTCTAAATAATTGGCCAAGTTATGAAGGCCTTATGCTCAATTTGCTGCCATTTCTTTGTCTGTATGTCTTTCTCCCTGTCTTTAACACAATAGCTCTTGAATGCTGCATCTGATCCATTCCAAAATTTCAGATAATGTTCGAAGCTTCAATGGCCAGAACCCTATTGATTCTGGGGAAAACTGGAAAATCAGAAGTGGGGGATGTATGCAGGGCCGGCTTTATGAACTGCAGAGCCCGATTTGAATACCCGGCGGCGGTCCGGGGCTTCGGCGGCACTTTGGCGGCGGGGGGTCCGCTCCGGGGCTTCCGCGGCACTGTTCCAGTTTGAATTCATCCTTCTTAAACATGGGAGACCAGAACTGAACACAATATTCCACATGAGGTCTCACCAGTGCCTTGTATAATGGTACTAACACCTCCTTATCTTTACTGGAAATACCTCGCCTGATGCATCCCAAGACCGCATTAGCTTTTTTAACGGCCATATCACATTGGCAGCTCACAGTCATCCTGTGATCAACCAATACTCTGAGGTGCCTTGTATAATGGTACTAACACCTCCTTATCTTTACTGGAAATCCCTCTCCTGATGCATCCCAAGACCGCGTTAGCCTTTTTAACGGCCATATCTCAGTGGCAGCTCCTAGTCATCCTGTGATCCATCAATTCTCTGAGGTGCCTTGCATAATGGTACTAACAACTCCTTATCGTTACTGGAAATACCTCGCCTTATGCATCCCAAGACCGCGTTAGCCTTTTTAACGGCCATATCACATTGGCAGCTCATAGTCATCCTGTGATCCATCAATTCTCTGAGGTGCCTTGTATACTGGGACTCTCACCTCCTTTTCTTTACTGGAAATCCCTCGCCTGATGCATCCCCAGACCGCGTCAGCTTTTTTAACGGCCATATCTCAGTGGCAGCTCCTAGTCATCCTGTGATCCACCAATTCTCTGCGGTGCCTTGTATAATGGTATTAATCCCTCCTTATCTTTACTGGAAATACCGCGCCTCATGCATCCCACGACCGCGTTAGCTTTTTTAACTGCCATATCACATTGGCAGCTCCCAGTCATCCTGTGACCAACCAATTCTCTGCGGTGCCTTGTATAATGGTACTAACCCCGCCTTATCTTTACTGGCTATACCTCGCCTGATGCATCCCCAGACCGCGTCAGCTTTTTTAACGGCCATATCTCAGTGGCAGCTCCTAGTCATCCTGTGATCACCCACTACTCTGAGGTCCTTCTCCTCCTCTGTTACTTACAACTGATGCGTCCCCAGCTTATAACCACAATTCTTGTTATTAATCCCTAAAGGCATGACCTTGCACTTTTCACTATTAAATTTCATCCTATTACTCTTGTCGCAGCCCTATGCCCTGTCATGGTGTCTGTATGGCCAATTGTCTGTCAGAAGGTCACATCGGTGTCGTGTGCAGAGTCCCAGCGTGTCGTGTGCAACACATTAGTGCCGTGGGACCATTCTTGAACCTTCCACCAGGTCAACTTCAGGCCATATTGGTACCGTGTGCAGACCATATTGGTGCCGTGTGCAACAGTACCGGCGTGCCGTGTGCATAACCCCAGTGTGCCGTGTGCAGAATCTGTTACGTAGGGGGCACCAGCTCGGAACATGGTTGGTGCAGGAGCGGGGAACCAATTGAATGCTGGCTTCGAATAAAACTATGTCGCTCGCCTGAATCAGCAGGAGTGTCCGCGTGTTAGCTGGAAGGCCTGATCACCCTTTCAGCCAGGATCTCCTCCGGATTCAGCCAGGCTCGTGTCGTGTTACCTTGAGATACAACATCTCATCATGTCTCTGGTGTGTGTGCTGCTGGTCAGCTGCGCCTGGAGTGTGGTATGTGTAGTGTAGATTTTGTAAATATTCAGGTTATTTGGCTCTCTGTTCCTTTTGCTTGGTACCAAATACAGTTTACTTGCTCTTATATGTTTGTTTGGCCTCTGGTGTAAATTGTTCAGCTCTTTGTGGTTTTATATTACTGTTCTGAAGATGTTTTTGATGAATCATTGGTTTCTGTTTTCGATTAGAGTTGTACTGTTAATTGGTAGAAGTGCTCCTCCCCAGCCCAAGTTGTGATTTGATCCCCATTAATAAATAGCCACCTGTTTTTTGACCTATAATCTGCCTCTGTCTCTGCTTCCCTCCTCCACTCAATCCTTCGAACCTGTATTGGTCTCGGACAACTATTACTCCAGTTTACAAGGTCATCCAGATCTTCCTGTATGATATCCCAGTCCTTCTCTGTATTAGCAATATCTCCCAGCTTTGTGTCATCTGCAAAGTTTATTAGCACATTCCCACTTTTTGTGCCAAGGTCAGTAATAAAAAGATTCAATAAGATTGGTCCCGAAACCGATCCCTGAGAAACTCCACTAGTAACCTCCCTCCAGCCTGACAGTTCACCTTTCAGTATGACCCGTTGTAGTCTCCCCTTTAACCAGTTCCTTATCCACGTTTCAATTTTCATATTGATCCATATCTTTTCCAATTTAGCTAATAATTCCCCCTGTGGAACAATATCAAATGCCTTACTGAAATCGAGGTAAATTAGATCCACTGCATTTCCTTTGTCTAAAAAATCTGTTACCTTCTCAAAGAAGGAGATCAGGTTGGTTTGGCACGACCTACCTTTTGTAAAACCATGTTGTATTTTGTCCCAATTACCATTGACCTCAATGTCCTTAACTACTTTCTCCTTCAAAAAATTTTCCAAGACCTTGCATACTACAGATGTCAAACTAACAGGCCTATAGTTACTTGGATCACCGTTTTTTCCTTTCTTAAAAATAGGAACTATGTTAGCAATTCTCCAGTCATACGGTACGACCCCTGAGTTTACTGATTAATTAAACATTCTTGCTAATGGGCTTTCAATTTTATGTGCCAGTTCCTTTAATATTCTTGGATGAAGATTATCTGGGCCCCCCGATTTAGTCCCAGTAAGCTGTTTGAGTTTGGCTTCTATCTCAGATGTGGTAATATCTACCTCCATATCCTCATTCCCATTTGTCATCCTACTATTATCCCTAAGCTCCTCATTAGCTTCATTAAAGACTGAGGCAAAGTATTTGTTTAGATATTGGGCCATGCCTAGATTATCCTTGACCTCCACTCCATCCTCAGTGTTTAGCGGTCCCACTTCTTCTTTCTTTGTTTTCTTCTTATTTATATGGCGATAGAACCTTTTACTATTGGTTTTAATTCCCTTTGCAAGGTCCAACTCTACATGGCTTTTGGCCTTTCTCACTTTATCCCTACATGTTCTGACCTCAATAAGGTAGCTTTCCTTGCTAATCCCTCCCATCTTCCACTCCTTGTAGGCTTTCTGTTTTTTCTTAATCACCTCTCTGAGATGCCTGCTCATCCATCTTGGTCTACAACTCCTGCCTATAATTTTTTTCCCCTTTCTTGGGAATACAGGCTTCTGATAGTTTCTGCAACTTTGACTTGAAGTAATTCCAGGCCTCCTCCGCCTTTAGATCCACAAATTCTTCAGTCCAATCCACTTCCCTAACTAATTTCCTTAATTATTTAAAGTTAGCCCTTTTGAATTCAAAAACCCTAGTCCCAGATCTATTTTTGTTTATCCTTCCATCTAGTTTGAACTGAATTAGCTCATGATCACTTGAACCAAGGTTGTCCCCTACAACCATTTCTTCTATGAGGTCCTCACTGCTCACCAAAACCAAATCTAAAATGGCATCCCCTCTTGTTGGTTCTTCAACTACTTGGTGAAGAAATCCATCAGCTATCGCATCCAGGAAAATCTGAGCCCTATTATTATTGCTAGCACTTGTCCTCCAGTCTATATCTGGGAAGTTAAAGTCTCCCATGATTACACAATTCCCACTAGTGTTTACTTCATTAAAAACATTAAAGAGGTCTCTATCCATATCCAAATCGGATCCCGGCGGTCTGTAGCACACCCCAACCACTATCTCAGGGGAGCCTCTAGTAGCTTTCTTTCCCAATGTGATTTTTGCCCAGACAGACTCTGTCTTATCCATTCCGTCACTTCTTATTTCTTTACAGTCTACCTCATCATTGATATACAATGTTACTCCACCACCTTTGCCTTTATTTCTGTCTTTCCTAAACAGCACATACCCTTCAATACCTGTACTCCAGTCATGACTACTATTCCACCACGTTTCTGTTATCCCTATAGTATCTGGTTTCACTTCCTGCACCAGTAGCTCTAGTTCCTCCATTTTGTTACCTAGGCTCCTCGCATTAGTGTACAAACATCTTAATTTTTGCCGTTTGGCTTCACTGACATTCTTTACCTGATTAGGCACAGACATTCTACCACCAGTATCACCTATTAGACTGGTATCTACACTACCCTTCCTCCTTATGTCCATTCTCATACCCACGGCTGTATCCTTTCTTACTTTGTTTTCTTCCCTCTCAATGTTAAATTCTGGCGTGGAGATTACCTGGACATCTCCCAATCATCTCCCCCAAATTCCTAGTTTAAAGCTCTGTTAATCAGTTGTGCCAGCCTCCATCCTAGAAGTCTATTTCCCTCCTTACTCAGCTGAAGTCCATCCCGAGAGAACAGTCCTCTGTCCATGAATCCTTCCCAGTGGCCATACATCCCAAAGCCCTCCTTATAGCACCACTGCCTGAGCCATCTGTTGATCGCCATAATCTTGTCACACCTTTGTTGCCCTTTTCTAGGAACAGGCAGAATCCCACTGAAGATCCCACTCGATTTCCTTAAGCGTCTTCCCCAGCCTGGCATAGTCTTCCTTGATACGTTCCAGCGAGAATCTAGCCGTATCATTTGTTCCCATTCGAAGGACAATCAGTGGATTCTTTCCTGCTCCCGTTAGGATCCTTTTCAGCCTCAGGTGCACATCCCGTATCTTAGCACCCGGCAGACAGCATACCCTTCTGTTCTCTGGATCAGGTCTAGTTACAGGCCTGTCTATTGTTCTCAGTAAGGAGTCCCCAATCACGTAGACCTGCCTTTTCATGGTGATGGTGCGATTCTCCGGTCTATCCCCTGTTCCCTCTAGCTGCAAGTCCTCTCGATTTCTATTGTCCCTTGCAATCCTCCGCAACCCGTATCTTCCTGGGGCTCATATTTGGTGTTGTTATCTCCATTGACTCTTCCCCTCTTCCTATAGGACTAGCTGCTCTTCTCTTCTTCCTTGCCCTCTCACCTTCAGCGACCACCTGCTGTGCCCCTTCTTCATTTTCCAACTCCGCAAACCCGTTCCTGAGCTCTATTTCTCCTTCACTAGCCCATCTATTCCTCTGCCTGGTTCTCTTAGTCACATGCTTCCACTGTCCACTTTCCTCACCCAGCAGTCTCCCCTTAGAATTCTTTGGTCCTTCTTCCATCTGCAAGTCTGAGCTTTTCCCTTCAGCCTCCTCATGTCTTTGCTCCATCATCAGCTCGAACCCCCTTCTAAACTCAACCAGAGTTTCCACCTGCATCTCCAATCCTCTGATCTTTTCTTCCATCAGCTCTATCAAGCGGCACTTCATGCAGACGAAACTCTTTTCAGGTACCCTCTCCAGGATCATGTACATGCCGCAGCTTCCACATCCAGTCATCCTCATTGTGTCTTCAACTGCTGCCTCTGAATCGGTCATAACCTTCCCACCTAAAACCTGTTAGTCCAGGAAACACAAACCAAACCACCACCACCCACAGCAAAACAAACCCCCAATGGGCACCAGAACACCGGCAGAACACCATCCACTCCCTTCACTAGCCTGTCTATTCCTCTGCCTTGCTCTCTTAGTCTCCCCCGCAAACTCCCCTTGCAAATTCCCACTGAAACTGCCGTTTACAGCTCTGTTTGCTGGCTCCTGTGCCGCTGCAGCTGTCTAGCTGTAAAGCCGACCTTGGATGTATGGAGCCTGTGCTGTCTGATTAGCACAGCCACAACTTCAAGCACCTCTGCAATTGTCTGTAGAACAAAGAACTGGTTGATGGCACCCATTAACACCTTCCAGCATAATAATTTAATCTCTGCTCATCTTCTCAATAGAGTTTAACTTGTTGCCATTCTCACACCTGGCTCACTTTATTTCCCAGGCAAATAATAATGGTGGGAAGGGGGGACAAAATAGGGGCATTCATGCAGCCCTGGCGTTGAGAGAATATTGGGGTAACCTGGTATGGGAGGGAGGGGGAAGAAGGGCTTTGGGAGCACACACAGGTCCCCTGCCATGGAATTGGGGGAGAATGAAGGGCCTTGTAATAGGGGAAGTAAGAAATGGGGGTCACTCAGGACCCTTGGCAGGGGGAAAGGTAGGAAGGGGTGGCATACAGAGCCTCTGCTCTAGGGGAAATGGGGATGGAAGGCACGGAAAGAAGTGAGAATAGGGATACACACAGAGCTTCTGGCATGTGTGCAGAGGGAAATGGGAGATACAAATGAACCCTTGAAGAGGGGAAATGGAAGGAGTTGCCGGGAGTCCCTGGAATTTAGAGGAATGGGAGAGTGGCAAACTGGGACCTTGTAGGGTGGATGGAAGAATGCAAGGAGCTCCTGATATGAATATTCATAAATGAGCAAGATTTGAAGCCAGTGGGGTCACACAGTTGTTTCTGAGGGCAGAATTTAACTAATCACATGAGTTAAATGTTGTACAAAGCTTATCTTTAGCCTCTATCCCAGTGGTGGGCAACCTGCAGCCCACGGGCCACACATGGCCTATCAGGGTAATCCGCTGGCGGGCTGCGAGACAGTTTGTTTACATTTGCACGGCTGCCCGCAGCTCCCAGTGTCCACGGTTCACCGTTCCCGACCAATGGGAGCTGCGGGAAGCGGCGCTGGCCGCAGGGACATGCTGGCTGCCGCTTCTTGCAGCTCCCATTGGCCGGGAACGGTGAACCGCAGACACTGGGAGCTGCTGGCAGTCGTGCAAATGTAAACAAACTGTCTCGCGGTCCGCCAGCGGATTACCCTGACGGGCCGCAGATTGCCCACCACTGCTCTATCTTGTACACACCTGTGAATGTTCTTAACTCAGAGTGTGAGTATTTGCATTTGCAAATCAGGCCCTGATTTGTCTGCCATAGAGATCTTTTTGTTATCTGTGATTTCCTTTTGTTCATAAAACTCCTTTTTCCTGAAGCATTTAATCTAATTAAACTAATAACAAACATTAGTAAGAGGAACTTGTGTAAGAAAAAAATTACAGAAGCGAACAAAGCCTATTAAGTACTACACTTAGTAAGAAAAATCAAATTACAAATACAAAATAGGGAATAACTGACTAGGCATAGTACTGCAGAAAAGGATCCGGGGACTATTGAATATGAGCCACAGATTAACCACAAATTGAATATGAGCCAACATCAGGATGCAGTTGCAAAAAAAAGGCTAATAATCTGAGGAGTAATAACAAAAGTGTTGTATGTAAGACACAGGAGTTTATTGTTCCACTCTACTCAGCACTGGCGACGCCTCTGCTGGAGTGTTGTGTCCAGCGTTGAATGCCACGCTTTAAGAAAGACGTGGACAATCTGGGGAGAATCCAGAAGAGAACAGCAAAAATGATAAAAGACTTAGGAAAGCCTGACCTCTGAGGAAAGGTTAAAAAAGCCAGAGTATATTTAGTCTTAAGAAAAGCAGACAAAGTGGGAATCTGATAACAGGCCTTAACATATTTGAAAACTGTTATAAAAGAACAGTGAACAATATTTCTCTGTGTCCACTGAAGGTATGACAGGAAGTAATGGATTAACAAGGGAGGTTTTGGAATTTCCGGTTTTAAGAGTAGATTGGACAATGACCTGTCAGGGATGGTTTAGATCAGTGGTCTCCAACCTTTTTATGCACAAGATCACTTTTTGAAATTAGGATCAACCCAGGATCTACCCCACCCCTTCCCCGAGGTTTCACCCCACTCATTCCATTCCCCCCTCCCTGCATCGCTCGCTCTCCCCCACCCTCACTCACTTTCACTGGTCTGGGGCAGGGGATTGGGGTGCAGGAGGGCATGCAGGCTCTGGGCTGTGGCCAAGGGGGTTGAGGTGCAGGAGTGAGGGATGCAAGCTCTGGGAGGGAGTTTGAGTGCAGAAGGGGGCCCCAGGCTAGTGCAGGGAATTGGGGTGCAGGAGGGGGTGTGGGCTCTGGGAGGGGGTTGGGGTATAGGAGGGGGCTCTGGGCTGGGGCAGGGGGTTGGGGTGCAGGAGAGAGTGCGAGGTGCAGGCTCCGTCCGGGAGGCGGTTCCCAGTCGGCGACGCACCAGGGCTCAGCCAGGCAGCCTGCCTTCCCCGGCCCCATGTCACTCCCGGAAGCGGCTGGCTGCTGGCACATCCCTGCAGCCTCTGGAGGGGAGGGAGGCAGCGGGTCTCCATGCACTGCCCATGCCCGCAAGTGCCGCTCCCGCAGCTCCCATTGGCCAGGAAACAAAAATACCTGGGGGGGGGGGAGAGACGACACAAACAGTCTGAGCCCCGCTGCTCCAATCCTGAAGACTGACCCACCACACCCCCTGCTCTAGTCCTGGGGACTGACTCAACCCCGGCTGCTGCTCCAGTCCTGGGGGCTACCCCAGCCACTTCTCTGGAGGCGGAGGACTCACCCAGCCCCCAGCTGCTACTTCAGCACTGGCTGTTACTCCTGCGTCGGGGGCTGCTCCTGCAGCCAGGGCTGAAGCCAAAGAACTTACGGAGGTCCGTTAAAATCACAGAATCCGTGACCTCTGTGACACAATCGTACACTTAATGATGATCTTTTATTTTCCCATTTTCCATCATGTGTATAAATATCTGTTGTTGTATTTGTTTTTATCATTGTTATGTTACAGTAAATAGATTATTCTTACATTTTGTTCTGAAGGCAGGGAGATTCATGATCAGTAGGTGGGAAGTTTCGGATTCATGGATCAGCTAGCAAAAAATTCTCTCTTACTATCATGTGGCAAATTACTATCTCTGAGCCCTCTGTGCTGCTTCGAAGTACTGTTCTACCCTGTCATTCACTGTCAATTTTTAATTTTCCAAAAATAAGTAGGTGACTCAGTTTGTCAAAGCCAGTATATCATTTTATTTTTTGGCTATGGACAGGACATACCTGTGAATATGTTCATTCTTAAACCAGAGACACTAGTGCTACAGGGTTAACACTCTTCCTCTTGCAAAAAAACAAGATGGGGATTTTCATGTCTCCGAGGTTAATACTGCAATCTTACATCTCCTTCACCTATGGTATATGTGCCTGTTACCACCATACTGAAACAGTGGTCCAGTATTCAGAAGGAAGAGTGCAATCTGCTGAGTCAACCAACACCACTTCTTAAACAGTGGGCATCTTTAAAAGGGTCCAAATGTTAACTATTCTGCCAATTCTACTGTTAAAGAACTGACCAGGCTCAGCTCTGTTTACATGGTGCATTCTGAAAAAGCCCATTTGCAGTTGGTTCTGTCTATAAAATGGAAGCAGCCTAATATATATAAATGAACAAAAATAATATATTCAATATCTAATATTTGTTTAAAAAGCTTTGAGCTATTTTTGGTTTGTATCAAAATGTTATATTGAAAGCTGTGAACTCAAAAGGTCTGAGTCACTTTGGTTGTGCTCTTTGTTCTATCCAATTAATTTATTTACATAAAAATGCTTGCGGCCTCCTACAGTAATATACACCTCTACCTTGAAATAACGCTGTCCTCGGGAGCCAAAAAATCTTACCGCATTATAGGTGAAACCGCGTGATATCGAACTTGCTTTGATCCGCTGGTGCGTGCAGCCCCGCCCCCCCGGAGCACTGCTTTGTCACGTTATATCCGAATTCGTGTTATATCGGGTCGTATTATATCGGGGTAGAGGTGTATATTCCCTGCAATCTTCAGATGCTTAAATTTGTGTTACTTTTCATTCCCCGTTCCCCATCCCAGCTCACATGGAAGGGCAGGGAGAGGGGCTCAGTCCCCGGCAGAGGGGCAGGTCTCCCCCAGATCCCAGCACACACATGAAAGGGGAGAATTCAGGACTGATCGCCCCCTCAACCCTCACCTTCTTCTGCTACCCCTCCTATTCTCTAACCCCTCCTGTCTTCTCTCCTCCCACTCCCCCAATCACTACTCCTTCCCACGTACCTAAGCCCCTCAGCCCCTCTTCCCTTCCCCACCATCCATTCCCATTTATCTCCCTCCCATAATATCCCCATCTCTCACTGCAGAGCCAAACCACTCTCCCTGTATTATTCCCACCTGCTCTTGCACTTGTGATCACCCCAAAAATAGTTTCAACAGCTTCTGAGTAGCTGCTGTACTCAGCTTACATTTTTGAAACACAGTAAAACACTCACACAAAAACCCACCTTGACAGAGGCAGATATTTCCTTGATGTTTACAGTTCATTTTCAGATTCACGCCAAAGGTGGGTTTCAAAGTTATTAGAATCTATGAAATTAATGAAATGTTGTTTGGGGGCAGGTGTGTGTGTTTGTGTGTGTGTGTTCTGGAGACTGTATCTCGGGAACCCCTTCTCAAATGACCCCACATTTGCATCACTAGCCCTATCCTATGCTGTCATGAGGCATAGCAAATTTCTAGACAATCTGTATAAGTGTAAGTATGTGTGCATACTTGGCTCTTTGTGTCGATACTGTACGCACAAACTCGGATTGCTTGTGTTGATGTACAGTGTGGTGCATCATAGGTAGGTATTCCAGTGTGCAACCTGCTACTGTCCCGTGTACTGTCTTTTGGGAAGTTTTGTCAACGCATGGTGGGGTGGAAATGAGTCACACAGGGATGACTGGGAGTCTGGGGTCAATTTCCCAGTGTGCCACTACCTACATCCCATTATGTTATCAGTGGTTATCAGTCATGCTGGAAGGGCATAACGAGTGGGGTCCCGCAGGGATCAGTTCTGGGTCCGGTTCTGTATAATATCTTCATCAATGATTTAGATAATGGCATACAGAGCACACTTATAAAGTTTGTGGCTGATACCAAGCTGAGAGGGGTTGCAAGTGCTTTGGAGAATAGGGTTAAAATTCAAAATGATCTGAACAAACTGGAGAAATGGTCTGAAGTAAATAGGATAAAATTCAATAAGAACAAATGCAAAGTACTCTACTTAGGAAGGAACAATCAGTTGCACACATGCAAAATGGGTAATGACTGCCTAGGAAGGAGTACTGCAGAAAGGGATCTGGGGGTCATAATGGATCACAAGCTAAATATGAGTCAATAGTATAACGCTGTTGCAAAAAAAGCAAACATCATTCTGGGATGTATTAGCAGAAGTATTGTAAGCAAGACATGAGAAGTAAATTCTTCCACTCTACTTTGCGCTGATTAGTCCTCAACTGGAGTATTGTGTCCAGTTCTGGGCACCACATTTCAGGAAAGATGTGGACAAATTGGAGAAAGTCCAGAGAAGAGCAACAAAACTGATTAAAGGTCTAGAAAATGTGACCTATGAGGGAAGATTGAAAAAACTGGGTTTGTTTAGTCTGGAGAAGAGACGACTGAGAGGGGACATGATAACAGTTTTCAAGTACATAAAAGGTTGTTACAAAGAGGAGGGAGAAAAATTGTTCTTAAACTTTGAGGATAGGACAAGAAGCAATGGGCTTAAATTGCAGCAAGGGCGGTTTAGGTTGGACATTAGGAAATACTTCCTAACTGTCAGGGTGGTTAAGCACTGGAATAAATTGCCCCGGGACATGGTGAAATCTCCATCACTGGGGCTTTTAAGAGCAGGTTGGACAAACACCTGTCAGGGATGGTCTAGATAATACTTAGTCCTGCCTTGAGTGCAGGGGACTGGACTAGATGACCTCTCGAGGTCCCTTCCAGTTCTATGATTCTGTGTCATCTATATTCCATACTTTTTACACCTTTTTTAAAAATCTGATGAGCCAGCACAGCCCTCCTCACTGTCCACCCTCTCTGACAGAAGTATGGAGTCTGCACAGCTCTGCACTATTATCATAAGCATTGCAAGCACAGGATGCAGGATCCTTCAGTATTTGCAGAGCCGTAAGAAGAACTGAATCAGCGGGTAACATGATGATTACTTGGAGAACCAGTTCAAAGTTATTGGTGGCATTCCTGTAGCAGCTGCAGATGGTGGACCATCACTTCTGGGACCGAGAAATGAGCACTGACTGGTGGGATCATGTCATAATGCAGGCTTGAGATGACAAGAAGTGGCTGCATAACTTTCAGATGTGCAAGGCCACATTCCTCAATCTATGTGCTGAGTTCACTCCAGATCTCCAGCACAGGGACACTAAAATGAAAACTATACTAGCAGGGGAGAAGTGAGTGGTGATTTCACTGTGGAAACTTGCAACACTGGATTGATACCAGTCAATGTGAAATTATTTTGGAGTTGGAAAATCCACTGTGGAGGCCGTTGTCATGCAAGCATGCAGGGTCATTAATCATCTCCTGCTACACAGGACATGTGCAGGATGGATTTGCAGCAACAGAGTTCCTGAAATGCAGTGGAGCAGTAGATGGCCCAGTATACCTATTTTTGAACCAGACCATCTTTCAATAGAGTACATAAACAGAAAGGATTACTTTTCTATGGTTATACAAGCATTGGTGGATCACCCGGGATACTTCACCGACATCATTCAGGACTGGCCAGGAAAGGTGCATGATGCTTGCATCTTTAAGAACACAGGACTGTTCAGAAAGCTACAAGCAGGGACTTTCTTTCCTGACTGGCAGAATACCATTGGCAATGCTGAAATGCCAGTAGTGATCCTGGAGGACCTAGCCTGCTCCTTGCTCCAGGGCCCTGGCTCATGATCCTGTACACAAGCCATCTCGACTGCATGAAGGAGAGATTCAAATAGTGGTTATGCAGGTTCAGAATGACAGTTAAATGAGCTTTTGGTAGATTGAAGGGTTGCTGGTGTTGTCTAGTCACAAGATTGCATCTTAGTGAAAAAAACACCCCTATGTTTATAGCTGCCTGCTATGTCCTGTGAAGCAAAGGTGTAAAGTTGCCCGCAGTGTGAAGGGCAGAGTGGAGTGGCTCTCTGCTAAGTTTGGTCAGACACAAAGGCTATTAGAAGAGCTCAATGCAGAGCTATAGAGAGGCTTTGAAAGTGAGACACAGTCATGTGTTGTGCGTACTGTGCTCTACCTGGCCCTGCTGTTTGGGGCCTCTTAGGAATTGTGTGGTGCTTGGTGTACATCTAGGAGTATAATACTGACAATGCACCTATTAATGTTGCACATTTATGATTATTACACTCTTTGTCCCTGATCCTCAGTGGTGTCACACAGTTCAATAAGAAATAAGAGTCTTTAATAACTGCTAGGCATTCTGCAGCATATACTGTGAACTAATAAAGATGAATTATGTTACAAATATAATGTTATTCAATAACAAAACCAGTGCTAAGAAAAATCTGTGCAATTTACAAGCATGTACATTAAAAGCTTAATAAATTAATAGAAGAGAACTTAACAAGGGGAAAGAAAATTAATGTCCATTTTAGCTATGCATATATCTACCATGGCTTTCACAGGTCTGTGTATGTGAAGCTATGGCTGCCCTTTATGTTCCCAGGGCTGGAGGGGTAGGGGTAGAGATGTGGCCCCTGATACCACATGCACCATTGAGGGGAGGCATGGGGAGGTGACATGAACAGCAAAGAGAGATGAGCCTGTGATTGTTGAATCTGTGGGTCCACAAGAGTCTGCAGCCTCTGTGTTAGCTGCCGGAGAAGCCACATTATGGAGAAGTTAGATGTTGGAGAAGCCCTACTGTATCTCCTCTCCTTTGCCTGATGGGATTCCAGGGCCATTCTCCTGTCCACTCTTTCCTTCTCCAGGCTGTTCACAGTGTTCACCCTCCAGGCCCTTTGCTCAAGGTCTGATGCAGCACTGGCTTGCAGGATCTTATTAAACATGTCATCCCAAATCTTCATCTTTTTCCTCCTTATCTGGCTTAGGCATTCCATGGGTATGGACAGAGAACCCCTCAAGGCCACAACAAAGGCAGCTGCAGATAAAACACACAGAAGTACTATTCTACATATAGTCACAATGGAAAGTGAAAATTAAGATTCAGAATCCCTTCCCTTGTTTCCCTAAAATTTTAAACAAGACATGCTTATGGACATTTCTGCTTTGGAGTGCTTGAGCATGGTGCAACTCTCAGCCATGGTGAGTATGGCCCACCAGGGGTGAGAGAAACGAGAAAGGAATTGCTCAGTTGTATGAAACTGAGTATAGGGCAATGGCCCTGAATACTGGTGGTGATTTTAGCTGATATCTCACTCCTGAGGGGAAAAAAGGCAGAAAGAGCACAGCTGCTGCTAGAGTCCTGAAGCCGCCTGGGTTTGCGTGCTGCTAGCCTGTGTACTGCAATGGTGCCTGACAGAGTTATTGCTGACTGGAATGGGAAAGTGTCCTACCGCAGAAGAAGGAATAATGCTGCAATCCCTAGAAATCTTTGCGAGAGGATTGCAGAGTACCTCCATGAATGTTTCATTCAGGGCTCTCAGGAGGAGTCAAGGGACATCCTTGTGTATGTAAACAAACTTCTATGCCTGACCCCATTGCCTAACTCTACATCCAAACATGTTTGTTCTAAACTTCCCACTCAGTTCCTTGCTCACGTCGAGGGGCTAGGGAGAGGGATTCACACACCCCAAGAAAGGCAAGCCCCCCACAGGACCTAACTCACATGAGGGACACAGAAATAGGGGGTCAGACCACCATGGATTGTTAGGGGCTCTCCAGAGCCAGGCACATACATAGAGGTAGGGACTCAGATGCCCACCCCCCAGATAGGCAAGCCCACTCCAAAACTGGCTCACATGAGTGGGGCAGAGAAGGGTGCTGGCAGATTGGGGGTCCCCAGATTATGGCATACCCATAGAAGGGGAATGTGTGGCTGCCAGGCATCCCTGCCACTATTTTCCCCCAGTCCTCATCACTAACCTCCATATCTAACTTGCCAGGGTCCCATCACTTGAAAACCCCAACTCCTCTCCGCCTCATCTCACCTTCTCTTCCACTCCAATGGCTCTTCCCTCCCAGCATGCATCTTCTTATACAGTTTACTTTTTCTTAGACAAATAGTTTCAAAATTTCTGAATATTCTGCTGTACTGAGATTACATTTCCCCAAAATAAACCCCACCCTCTTTGACAGAAGTAGATGGGAACAATATGCCTGTTTTTGTTGTTGTTGTTGTTTTTTACTTCAGATTTCTACCCTGGGTTGGATTTGGATTTACAGTACCTGGGATGATTGTCAGATTTGATAACCATAAAATGCCATCAGAGTGACCCAGGTCTTGTGACATAGAGGTAGTTTTCTAGATAGTTAACTTCTCTCTCTGCCCATGTGCAGTGTAATCCGTTACGTGTGTGAATAGGTGCATGAGCCTTAGAGAAATTCTACACTACAAACTTACATCGGTATAACTACATTGCTCAGGGGTGCAAAAAATCCACACTCCTAACCAGCGCAGTTATGCCCACCTAACCCCAGGTATAGACAGCACTATGTCAACAGGAGGGCTTCTCCCACTGACATAGCTACTGCCTCTTGTGGTGATGGATGAACAGAAGGTCTCCTGTCAGCATAGTATCGTCTTCAGTGAACCACTACAGCCACTGCACTGCTGCAGCATTTTATGTTTAGATTTGCCCTTAGTGTGTCTAACTGGAGAAGCAAACTCTGTTTCAAATAAAGTTTTAATTTGATTTTCCCCAAAGGGCTGGTGGGTGCAATGCACTCTATTGGGGTAACCCTTGAGTGTTTCAGACCCTGGTGCAATGAGCTGATCCTGGGTTTGATCTCTTATCTGCGGGGAGACACACATTACAAAAAATGTCAATTTTAAGAAAAGCTGTTTTTTCCCCTGGGCCGATATCTAGAGTACCCCTGGGTTAAATGGTTTGGTTCACAGACTATAGCCCGCATCCCTAGAATGCACACCAAATTTTGGGGGCAATCTGATTAACCGTATGGATTTTAGAGGATTTAGAACAATTGAGCTTTTAAAGGAAAGGTTCTCTTAACCTCTATTATAGCAGAGCCATCACTCTCCTATAATGTAGACGCTCTCCTTAAATCCAACAAACTCTTCAATGTATATGTATAACATTTTGGAAAGTTAAATATGGTTCCTAAAAGAAGACTTGAAGAAAAAATGTTTTAGGATGGTGGAAGTAACCAAGAAATATAATTCCAGTACAATACACAGGTGCAAACTTTCCAATGTGCTGGGGTGGGGGGCTCAACCACTGGCTGTGCCCTAGGTCCTGCCCTCACTCCACCACTTCCCCCAAAGCCCCACCCTGCCCCGCCTCTTCCCAACACCACCTTGCCTCTTCCCATCCCACCTCTTCCCATCCCATTCCGCCCCTGAGTGCGCCCTGCCCTCACGCCTCTCCCTTCCCCCCCAGCGCCTCCTGCACGCCGTGAAGCAGCTGATCGTGGCAGGCGGGAAGCACAGGGAGGAGGGAGGAGGAGGTGCTGATCAGCGGTCCAGCTGGTGGGCGAGACGAGTTGGGGGGAGGTGGAGAGCTGATGGGGGGTCTGCCAGTGGGTACTCAGCACCCACCATTTTTCCCCCCGGGGGTGTTCCAGCCCCAGAACACCCACAGAGTTGGCATCTATGATACAATATATCAAAGGATCTCTTGCACTTGTAATGTAAGCAATCGTGTGGATATTTCACTAAAAGAATTACAGGTAGTCACTAAAAATGGACATGGATATACTGTAGAGTTCAGCAAAGTGTGGCCAAGGTCATGAATGTCCTAAATAGTAAAGAGCAAAACCTTACATTTTACATGAACCAGAATGGGGAAACAGTATAGTGAGCAAGAGTTTAGCTTGGCACAATGTATTTGGCCTTGACACTTCACTGGCAGTTCCATTTAAACAATCTGATATAAAAAATAATTGAACTGCAAGATCAGTGGTGTACCACATTTCTGTAGTCTGACCATGATACAATGAGAGCATGATCCTTCTTCTTTTGAACTCAAAGATATTTCACCATTGATTTCAATAGAAGCAGGCTCTTTATCTGTAGCACTGGCATTTTGAGTGCCGAGAGTGTTTATGTTGTAAAAAGAGCTGCTAACCTAGTATTTAACATGCTGCTCCAAATAAATCATCCAGTGTTTTTACAGATCATTCTATTTTAAGAGCCTGACCATCAACAAATACCAAATGCAAGAAGGGAAGCATTTTTAATTAAATGAGATTCCAGAATCAATGTAAATAAAGAGAGTTGCTCATAAACTGGGATCTGATGTCAATGAAATTAAATGATAGAAATTGATGAGGTAACTCAAATATTTCTGTAACCTATGTAGAGATGACTATTTTAGCCTGAGATGTTAGTCTGACACCTGGAGGAATACAAGGATAGAAGCAATTGGCCTAGCTTTCCTCTCATACTGCTATAAATCAGAGCGTCTCTACTGAACGCAATGGAGTTACACTACTGTACAATCCTGCAAAGGAGAATTAGGACTAATGTCTGTAGTATAGAAATTAGCGGACAGACTGAGGCAATTCTGAACACATGGCTAATTCTTGAAAGTAGCTTATTACAGTTTGCTAATAAAGTAGGACTGAATCCAGGAGAATGCCAAGCCATTAATCCCTGCAAAAGGTTCAAGGAAATAAGAATTTTGTGCTTCTCTATATTAAAAGTGGCACTAATGACCAGTGAAATTTAGATAGTGCATGGACTAATGTCACAGCTGGAAAGAAAATCATTTAGGAGACTAACCAGAACAATTTTACAGCTAGGATTTGATTTAAAAAAAAACGCATCGGACTGAATATTATCAAAAAGGTATTTAGTGTGCCAACAAGAGGAGCTGCCACTTTTTCCATGTCGTTAGACACAAGATAAAGCTCCAGATTTGCTCTGGCTCTCTGTGTCTCAGACACACAGAAAACTCTCAGAATGTAAGTGGGACAGACAGCACTTGATCTTTTCCATAAAAATTCCACTAGGTCATACTTTCAGCTTCCAAAATCCAAACATTGACCTTTGTGATTTGGGTTAATTTAAGATAGGGATTGACAAACATACTCATTTTATATGAGCACTCCTCTGAATACTTGATTGAAACTCAAATTGAAGCTTTGTAAAGTGGAATCTCTGATGTGTTGTGATGATTGCAAAATGTGTTTGTCATATCTGTAAACTCAGGAATGGTGACAAATGCTATCTAATTATTATACTTAATACTACTACTAATTAATTATAATCTTTTTAAAACTCTGACTTTTTATATACCTGAAAACCTTATACTGCTGGAACTAAGTCACATGAAGCAATTGAAGACAGAGAGGGAGCTTAGCTCCGTTTGAAGTAATACACACTCTCGCTCTCATAAACTTTATAAAGTTATATTTTAAAATAGGGATGATCCATATGGAAGAAATGTGCTTTTCTGATGTGGGATTAAGAACACATGGGAGATTTGCGAAACTAAGCAGAGTGATTTTAGTGTCGAGAGAATAACAAAAGCCTAAAAACTGAGATTAAAATAGTTGAACAAATGAAAATGTATAAGCATTTTGCAATGTTGGTGTAAATGTGTTGGTCCAGAATATGAGAGGGACAAGGTGGGTGAGGTGATATCTTTTATTGGACCAACTTCTGTTGGGGAAAGAGACAAGCTTTCGAGCTTATGCAGAGCTCATCTTCAGGTCTGGTAAAGGTAATCAGAGTGTCACAGCTAAATACAAGGCAGAATAGATTGTTTAGCATAAGGAGTTAACAAGGGAACAGTCATGGGTCCTAGGATGGCTCCACAGTACACCTACCTCTTCATGGCCCACCTCAAGGAAGAATTTTAGGACAATTGGTGAAACCAGACAATAACTTTGTTCTCAAATGTTTCTCACACAGAAATATGATAAAAGACAAAAACAGCTCATCACCCATCGGTGAATGCTTTTTACAAAATAATCACTCTGTATCTGACTGCTGAGTCCTCATCCTCAAAGGAAACCTGTAGAACACCTTCAAAAGATAAGCTGGGAGCTTAAATTCATAACTTTGTTAGACACTAAAAATCATGGACTCAATAAAGACACTGGGTTTATGGCTCATTACAACAGTCTCTAACCTTCCTATAACCACTAACCTTCCTTTGCCCTACGACTTCAGAGGTGTTAACTTGAATGGTCTCTTACAACATGTTAACTCCTTATGCTAAACAATGTGTTCCTCGTTGTGTCTGTGACCCTCCGAGTATCTTTCCTAGACCTGAAAAAGAGTGCTGTGTAAGCTTGAAAGCTTGTCTCTCTCGCCAACAGAAGTTGGTCCAATAAAATATATTACCTCACCCACCTCGTCTCTCTAAGCATTTTGAAGTATATTTTTGAATACATAAACTCTTGAATTTGATTGGCTAGATACACTTCTGACCTAACACAGATGAGTGCTATATTTATAGAGGGCCTGATTCTATCACCCTTTCATTGTATAATGCTTTACTCCAGTAGGCCTTTTAAAGTGAATAGTAATCAACGTGACCTAGAGTAGAAGAACTGAACCCAGAGACATCTGTTTTGGATATCCTTGATGGATGCCATCTTTTCTCCATTATAAGAGGAGGAAAACTTCCACATTCAATCTGTGTGTGTGTCTGTGCACATGTGGTTGCAAGTGCACATCTGTCCATACAAAAGTGAAGAGAACAGAAAAATAATAATAAATTCTGTCCAAGACATTTGTAGTTTTATCATTAGTTGAATTCAGAACATTCTGCTTACTTGTTCTTTTTTATATTTCTAGCTAGTGAATTAAGAGTAAACAAGTTTGTGTATTTCAATTAATATCATCTCATATTGGCCCTGTTGCTTGGTGCTTTGACTGTAGGTCCAGCTCTTTGGTCTAAAGAAGCTGAAAATGAAAGTACTTTCTCCCTTCTCTTAATGAGGCAAAATTCATTCCTGTGCAGATAGACAGCACAAGACCAATGTCTTACTTCTTCACTGATCACCTGTCCTAGAAATGGATGAGACTTAGAAACCTACTGCTGACGGTGATGGTTCAGATCCTAAATCACCTGACAGAATATGTACTTCAACTCAACCTTGAACATTACTTAATGCATGAAATTACCATATAACATTTTAATATTCATATTTTGCCCTTTTCACTTATAAATATAAAATGATTGTCTATTCTTCAAAGGTGAACAACAATGAAAATCAGTCTGTTGGGCTTTTCATGTGGATTTTCATTTTTCTTTTAATTGACCAAAACTGTTTCCACTCAACCATACAAAGGGCAAGTGTCTGAAAAAACCCCAGTATTATATGGATGAAGTTCAAACAATTTCCAGTCATGTGATTCTGTTATATCATTCTGAGAATACGAATGCCTCTGTTTTTCATTTTCACAGGAGATGAAAAAATATGTAAATTTCACCTGAATATTATGGCTAGTTAGAATGCTTTTGAATTGTTTCTATGATTCCATGATGATGTTTTATCAAATAAGAAAGTTGTTGAACATTGGGGGTGGGGAGAACTATTGCCATTTCTATGTTGCCCCCTACCACATTGAGAGCTTGTGAAATGTAAGAAATGAAGGATGGGATGATGCCCGTATGATTTTATAAATATATTTTCATCTATTTTGGTTATATTTGTGTTGGTTGCTGTGTGATTACAGAGGGGTTAACTCCAACAGAAGCAGACAGCCTGGAGACAAGAAAGCAATCAAAGACCTCTGATAGCTCCCATTTATCAATACTTAAAAGAAAACACAGATAACAACTGCTCTGAAGTCTACCTCCTAGCCTCCACCCAGCCCCTGAAATTCTATGCTTCTAATGATGAGCTCTCAGACCGCATAAAATATCTCAGATATAAATATCTATTACAATGAAAAATGAGACATACTTTCATAAAAATAAACTCCACAAATTAGGAAAAGATCAAAAACTAGGAACCCTAATAACAAAGTAACCCTACTATAATTTTGTGACAAGAACTATAGGTTTTATTCACCTATAATGATCAATGAAATACTGCAGGTTCTACTGCAAAATGACATGTTTCAGCACTCTGGTCAGTTCATGGAAGTCATTTTCTGTATTTACCGTCATTAGGCTCAAGATAAATCACAGTTTAGGAGGTTAGAGGAGAGAGAGAGAGAGAGAGAAAATAAAAGTTCATGCTAACGTCTGTATAGTTATTTTTCCCCCTATTTTCTCCTGCTATAAATTTTCCGCATTGGGAATTACTGCAGCACAAGGCTAGGACAACTTCCCTACACATTAGCCTCTGATCAGCAAGGTTCATGGCCCCATTCAGCCAAGTACTCCAGACATTTCCCCCCCCTTAAAATGACCTTTATCCAGGGTCTAATTTGTCAAGCCCCTTGACCCATTTCTAAAAGTTTTTCAAAGAATATATCTAGGTGTTTTTTAATACTTGATTGATCACACTGCATAATAAATACATGAGCTGTGATGCAAATAAGTGAACGTTCTGTGTGTGATTTGAGTCAGATTGTGGTGAGGAAAAAAATGAGGGTAGTGGAAAGGAATACATTTATTACAGTTTTTTAGTGGTTCAGATTTGCAGAGCTCCTGATAAATGTGTGTTCATATGTATGTGTCTGACCTGAGCTTCACACGTGCGTATGTTCAATCTTAGCCCTCCAACATGTTGGGATTTCCAAGTCCCACAAAAAGGAAGAGAGAGGGCAGTGGTGTTCTCTTTGAACATCCTGTTGTAGCCCAAAACACAGGGTACAGACCATATTTGTGATGCCTTAACTGGCTATATGGGCACTGGTTTCCAAGTTGGCCTTCCTATTGGCTTATCCCAGTAAAAGCCATCTATGGGCCAGGACAAAATTTTCACCAACTGGAAAACAGCGTCATAAAGATTTTCCTAGATTGTGTCAGGTATAATGTATCTTTCATGGCCTTTCATGTTCCAGTGGCAAATAACAGTATTATTGAGGAGCTGAGCACACTCCGCTGAAGTGGATTATCATCTGCTCTGAAGTCAGGCCACTTATTTAGATATCCAATATGAATTCAGTGTTGCCACTCTCACAGTTTTATTGTAAGTCTCTTAATATTTGGCATTTTTTGTAAAGCCCTGGCTCCTTGAGCCAATTGATTACATTAGAATCTCTTTTTTTTTTTTTTTTTTTTTTTAAAGTTGCTAGCCTTCATGGTTGCATTAAAAAGCTTGAATATGTGACTCCGGTGTACCCTAATGGCTCAGAGATGAGAATGTAAACAAAAAGAGCACCATGTTTTTAAAAAAAACCCTCATATTTTTAAGCGAATATTGTGGTTTGGGGGAGAGCTCGATTTACAATTTTTGAATACTTGGAGTTGGCAATACTGATTTGGTTACTTAACTTTAAGCCGCACATTTCAAAAATTTGCCCTAAGCTACTGGCAAGTTTGAAGTTTCAGAATTAAGCTATTTTTCAGGTAGAGTGGAAAATATTTTCAGAAGAAAGTCTTGATGTATGAAAAATGCTTATTTTGATATCCTGATAACTCAATATGCTATACATATATTTTTCTTTAGATTTCCAAACAAACAAATAATTAAGAGCATATAAAAAAAATATGGTGCTAAAAATGGTATATTTACTCATCCCCATTACTACAAACTTGATTGACCATAATCTTGATGTGCATTTAACTCAATGGCAACACTCATCCTCATTAAGACTGTCAGAATTATATTAGGTAACATGAAGTAAAACTGTAAACAGTTGAGAATGAAAGTCTGCAGTATTTTTCAGAGCAACATTTGCCAGGTGTGTAAGAGTACTTAATAAAAATTTATGACAAATAGATATGGCACTAGACAGCTCAGACATTAGAAAACTGACAAGTACTTTAAATCATGTTTGATGGTCAAAGATAGTTGTGGTTTAAAGTAAGAAAACTGAAAACTGCACACATAGCCCTGTTCATGAAATCCCTCTGCTGCTGCCAGTTCATATTAATTTGACAGTTTGTTTATGTGCAAGTTGGGCAGTAGATTTTAAACATGATTCATAATGAAAAAAAAGTCTTATTTATCAAGGCATATAACACCTAGGTGATATTTCAGGTAATTGTATATATTTTTAAGCCTAACATTATAAACTTGAGAAAAGCTTATTTAATTTGGCTTTAGATTAACTATACTTGGCACTTATATAGTATCTGTAATGGGTTACCAGAGTTTGCCTGAAACATCCAGCTTTTTACAAAGGTTAATCTTTCTGGGAAATGGTTAAGTGGGTTCTGCCAACTCACTAATGCAGTGGGGTCATTCCATTGCTCTACATATGCAATAGTAAAAATTATTTCAAGCACTAGCTTGGTCACACTGAACACGTGGAATTTTCTACTCCTGTTTTTTCTTTTTCTAAATTAAGTAATTTAATATATTTCTTTTTATGTAGATAAATGTATGTCATAAAATATGCAGGATTTACAGATGGTCAGGTTAACACTGCTATAGGCAAATTGTTCATTTAAACTGGTTTAAGTCTTAGAGTAGTTTTAAATCAAAGGAGTTAATGCAAATTTATATGGGTGTAACAGCAAAATTTAGCTCCACTTTTAATAAAAAACAAATCTAATTCAACTCTACAACCATTAAAATGGGTTATTTTTAATGTAAGGGGGAAAAGGGAAATACTCCCATCTAAGCAGGGGTGCAGCAGTGTTGCCAACTTCAAGAGATCAAAAATCATGAGTCAGACCCCCCAAATCACGAGATTGGCCCCAAAATCATTACATTTAAAACAAAAATTGATTGTGTTTTAGGTCAATCTCATATTTGAATTCCCCCTGCCCATCCCTAGTGTGTGCGCATGTGACAGTTAGTGTTGCTGTGGGTTTGATTGACAGATTTTTACATCAGGAAGGAATTTTTCCTTTGAGGCAAAATTCACAAGGCATCCAGTGGGTATTTTCACCTTCCTCACAGCATGGTGAAGGCACAGTTTTATGTTAATAAGGCATATGGGCAAGATTTAAAAGTTGTATGTTTGTATGTGAAGTTTGTCATTTCCTCAGGACTTGAAGCCAGTGTCCAGTGCAGAATAGACGTTCAAATGGGTCAACTCCTAGATGTGAACATGATCAGGGGATCTGGAAGATGGGTATTGGACTCTTAGCCAGTAGGAAGAAAGGAAGAACTTTAGACTTTGGAGACTGAGGTAATCACCCTGTAACCTCATTCCTCTTTGTGTGTGGAGGTGAAGAGGATTCAGGCTAGGGCTTATTCTCAAGGAACCAAGCCTGAAGATTAGTTATTTTGTATATGGCAATTTAACATCACACTAGAACCAAATAAATGCCTGATATTTTGTGAAGGGTTTAGTCCACTCCCCATTAAGGTGCAATCTTCCACTTTAAAATCCAATTCTGTCCATTTTTCCATTCTCCTGCATGTCATGCTCAATTGACTATTCAGCTATTAAATGTTCCCAATTAGACTTTGAACTTCACACCTCAGTGAGATGAATAGAGTGGAGGAAGAGTGAATTTCCAGCTACATAGTTTTTGTTTAATTGGGGGACTGCTTTCTGTGATGTTGGCAGAAGCAGTGTGATGGCAGTATATTTCCAGCAGAAACAACTTTGATTTTGCAGAACATTGCAGAATGCATCCAAAACTGCAAAATCTATAATACTTTCACACCCACATTTTTTGCTGTTTGAAGGTATGAAGGCAAGTTTGCACCATCACCACCCTGTTTCTTTTGTGGGGAGGATTTTGCTGTGTGTGTTTCACTGAGTCTTTTAATATCTTCCTCATTCAAACTGTCTCAGAAGCATCCTGAGAGCAGAGACAGGGATTTGTAGCTGTCTCACCCCCACTATGTGATTTGCAGAGAGGAGAGCTTTAGGGTCAGCTCATCATCATTGCTTATTACTCCAAAACCACAGCCAAGCTGTGATATTGTCACTTCTCTGGAATAGTTCCTGGGGAGTACTGGTTGTTGACAAAGGGCACTGTATCAGGCAATGTTCAAGTGTTTGCCTAGGCCATTGTTTCTCAAATGAGGCCACTGTGGATTTTTTTTTTTTACAGTCATGACAGCCTCCAAAGCATGGGTAGAGATTGGAGGGGGGGCAAAGCAGCGGCCCCTCCTTGCAGTGCCCAGCTGTTGCACCTGACTAGCCATTACCAAGGGCAGTGTGGTGCACTGCCTCAGTGTTTGTGCTGATGCCACCTACAGGGATCAGCACCATGCACCACACAACCTCCTTAGGGGCTCCAGGCAGTGCCTCTGGAGACATGTGGGCCAGTGTGTGCAGCACTGGATGTGACTCTTGTCAGTGGAGGTGGTTGCAGCATTCAATCACTGGAGTACTCCCCTGGGCATCTCTCCTGCTCCCCCCCCCCCGCCCCCAGTCGGGGTCCAGGCAGTCTGGGCTCCACAGGTGGCCAGTGAGTTCCCCATCCACCTTCCCCTGGACGGGCTCATGCTGAAGTGCTGCACAAAGCAGGAACAGGGAGATAGGTTTGTCATTCTGAGACCACCAAAAAATTGTTGTGAGAGCCCCTGGCCTAGGCTTTCCACATTCACATTTGGGTAGGGAGTAGGGCATTCCCCAACTTGCACTTGGTCATATTGTCACCAGACTTTCCCACACCAGCGCTCACTCAATTTACTGTACACCAGTGTTTTCATTTGCGTTCTGTGCTTGGAGTGCAGGTTGTCCAAGGTCATCAGCATTTCCCACCATTTTGTTACTCTGTAGCCTCCACATTGGTATTTTGGGGTAAGGGATTTTCAGCCACAAAGCTCTTTCTTGGCTGGTAGATTGTATCCATGCAGTGGGTCACCTAGATCATGAGCCTGATTCTTGTCTTGCCTTTTTACTCATGGCATCCTGGTGGTGTAATTCCTGTGAGTCAGTAGTGATGACATGTCTTTCAAGTAGGGTGACCAGATGCCCTGCTTTTAAAGGGACAGTCCCATTTTTGGGGACTTTTTCTTGTATAGGCGCCTATTACCCCCCCACCCCCTGTCCTGTTTTTCACAGTTGCTATCTGGTAACCCTACTTTCAAGGGTCAGCTAAAGAATTGTAGGTGCTCACTGAGCATGCTCAGAAATGTATTTACAATCACCCAACTTCTTGATTTTTAAACATTTTCCTCAACCTAACAGAAGCACTTCTCCTCCTTAAGGACCAAAGTTTTAAAAAGTCTCAAGTTTAAAATGAAGCCATTTTTGCTGTGCCAAAGTTTAAAAACTGTCTCTAGCCTTGTAAGGGAACGAGAGGAGGAAGGAGCAAATTTCACACTACAATTTTCACCATTAAAATCTTTTAAAATGATACATATTAATGCAGTGTTCACAGTATTCTCTACACTGTTCAGTAAATACCATGATAATTTTATCTTTGCAAGAAGGTTTTCAAGATCTTAATTGTGAAATGAATACATAGGCCCTGAATCAGTAAAGTGCTTAAACATGTGCTTAAGTCTCATCTATTTCAAAGGGATTTAAACACATGGTTAAAGTTGAGTATATGTTTAAGTTCTTTGCTGAATCAGGGCCACATTGTATATATTCTGCTAAACTTTTAAATTATTACTGTATTGTATACCACACTGAAATACATGTCTCATAACAAGTGATTTCTTACAGTACCTGGGCCCTTCTCTTTGTGTTTAAAATTAAATGAGTCCACCTTAAAACTCATAGTTTTTTACTTTGTCGAAGTCTAGCCAACACTGCAGTTTAGTAACTGATATCACCTAGCAACGTGGCCCTTCTGTTATGAGTCATGTTGTTTCAAGTCAGTAATTTCTTGTAATTTCTTGTAATTTATCATTTAGAAATATATAAAAAATAGAACTTGATTGAAAACTGCAATAATTTCTTGGGGGAAAAAATTCCTTCCACCTGCCTCCCAATTTAATCAGCAGGATTAGAGCAAAAAAATAACTTTACTAAGCTTTATGCTATGAAAGATTTCAGATTCCTTTTTTAGTCTCTAAAAACACTCACATTTTATGGCACTTAAAATGTGACACATGCCACCACTAATGTCTTCAAAATACAGTACGACTTATTTTTTATATTATCGGTAAAGGGATTTTCAGTGTTCATATCTTTGCTTGACACCTATTTTATTCAAATGAACACATTTCCAAGTACTGCAACTTTCATTTTTATTATTTTCTTAAGGAAGTTATTACAATAATAATACTGGGTTTATCATTTGCATTAATATAAATTTCATCCATAAATAAGTGCTAAATTTCTTTCACAAGTTATAACAGGGTTTAAAAGAGAACTAGATGGAGGTTAAGTCCATTAATGGCTATTAGCCAGGATGGGTAAGGAATGGTGTCCCTAGCCTCTGTTTGTCAGAGGGTGGAGATGGATGGCAGGAGAGAGATCACTTGATCACTTCCTGTTAGGTTCACTCCCTCTGGGGCACCTGGCTTTGGTCACTGTCGGCAGACAGGATACTGGGCTGGATGGACCTTTGGTCTGACCCAGTATGACCATTCTTATGTTCTTATGTGTTTGATAGTCTAAACGTCATAGAAAGTTTACATAAGGCTTGAAAGAGAAACTGTCATATGCCCTATACACCAACTCTTCCTATTCTTATAATAGTAATCATTATTGTTGTGTGCAGTTCCTTGAAGGGATGACTTGGATGAGTAAAGATTACTCACATGAGTAAGGTTTACAGAATCAGGTCATATACATATTAGCTTGCTGTTTGGCTGTCTTATACAGTACAAACACTTTGAAACTTTAAGAATTGCAAACAGCTCTTCAAATAGCATTTTTAGGGATGAAAATGTAAATCTGCACATTACTCTAAAACATCTTTGAATTACATTTACCAGTAAGTGCAGAATAATGTTTTTAAAAATGTCCCTAATACTGCATTGTCTGTGAATCAAGTTCTCTAAATCTTCTTAGAAGTTGTTAAGCATGTCATATGAAAGGAATTCTGTGTTCATATTTCCTTAACAAATGACATGTAAAGAATTTGAATGTTCTTTTGATGCCGTATAGGTTTTTTTAACCTCAATTTTTATGGGCTATTACCTTCAAGGTAATTTTTTAAAATACCTATGACAGATTCTCAAAATGAGCGTTGGTCCTGTATGTTGATGTAAGCATTTTTTGACAGATAATTATGACACCTTGTACAACTATTTAGACACTAATATAAAGAAATGAATGTGTCTATTTTTCATCTTGGAGAAAGTGGAGTACAATCAAAACTTAGATGTATTCAATAAAAATCCTAGCTATTTACAGTATGTCCAGTATCTCTGTATGAATAAAATCTATGATAGATTATCATTCTTATTTATACAAGTAGGCATCAGAAACAGTGTGTTATGATGCAACTTGAAAGTATCATTAATAGTATGAAATAAAAATAGTTCAATATTTTGTAAAACCACGTAAAGCTTCTGCTGGGAGAGTCTTACACTGTAATATTTCATTTGTTACTTCTTTATTTATAAAGATTCTGTGTAACTGTTTCTAATGTTGTATTGCTTTTAAATTTGGCAACCTTTGCTTAAACTGGAGCCCAAGATGTAACAATAGTTAAGATTTGGGCTTAATAGAATATTTGTTAGGCCAGACCTAGAGAAAGTACTTTTATGTATAATATGTATCCCATCTGCTTGATGTATTTGATAATTGAATCCACTTCACACCTGGTGTGAACAAAATATATGGAATAATCTTTAAAATGGGTCAGAACCCAATAGTCTTTTTTTTTTTTTTTTTAAGGGGAGGGCTAATATGGGAAGAAGCACAGACAGTACATTGTTTTGCCTGGTCTTACAAATGGTACTCACAACTCATACAAATACACACATAGTAACAAATGCCTTAGACATACACACATGTAATGAAACAACATGAATCCCTGAAGGCTTTTCATTTGCAAGAATTAATAAAAAGCAAAAACAGTGATACTAGTGTCCCTATTTATAACTTACGCTATGTCTACACTAGAGGCCTCACAGCAGCACAGCTGTACCGATGCAGCTGCGCCTCTGTAAGATCTCTCGTGTAGCTGCTCTATGCCGACAGGAGAGGGCTCTCCCGTTGACATAATTAAACCACCCCCAATGAGTGGAGGTAGCTATTTCAGCGGAAGAAGCTCTCCTGCCAACATAGTGCTGTGCACACTACCTCTTATGCTGGTGAAACTTATGTCGCTCACGAGGGCATTTTTTACACACCCCTGAGCAACATAAGTTTTGCTGACATAAGTGGTAATGTAGACATGGCCTCAGAATCTGATAGTTTACTTTTGGCACACTACCAGTGTAATCTGCAGGTATCAACCTTCTAGATCAGTGGTTCCCAAACTTGTTCCGCTGTTTGTGCAGGGAAAGCCCCTGGTGGGCCGGGCCGGTTTGTTTACCTGCCGCGTCCGCAGGTTCGGCCGATCGTGGCTCCCAGTGGATGCGGTTCGCTGCTCCAGGCCAATGAGAGCTGCTGGAAGCGGCGGCCAGGACGTCCTTCGGCCCGCGCCACTTCCAGCAGCTCCCATTGGCCTGGAGCAGCGAACCGCGGCCACTGGGAGCCGCGATCGGACGAACCTGCGGACGCGGCAGGTAAACAAACCGGCCCGGCCCGCCAAAGGCTTTCCCTGCACAAGCGGCGGAACAAGTTTGGGAACCTCTGTTCTAGATAGTAGTATTGAAAATTTCTCAGTATGGAATGGAGCTAACCTTATTGTATTGATTGTAGTTGTAGGTTGTGAAGAAAATAGATCTACTTTAAGCACAGAGATTCATTTAGAATACTCTCAAGGTCTAGCATGTATCATGTGCTGTGGTATTGTATTCATTGGATTCCATTCAATTGAGTGTATGTGAATAAGATTATTATTACTGATTTATGATGAAGATCAAACAGCAGCAAGCGGTAGTGTACCATACAGTCTGTTTTTATGATTAATGTGGACTCATTTATCTTTTGCACATACATAGCAAAATGAATTTGTCTGTTGTCCAATACTTGGAATTCGATAGTTAATTATGTAGTTGAGAATGTTCTGTGTGTGTGATATTCCATTTTTTGTATGAGAGAAACAGCTTCCATTATTTTCTTGATCACTTTTCTCTAGCAGTGAATTGGTCTTCCTTCATCACATATGATGGAGGGATCAGTTTGTAATTAATATTCAATTTTACCATGCTTCAGCAACTGAAAGCTTTAAAATTTATATTGATCATGTTAAGAAGTTGAGAACATATTGCACTCTTGATATTACATTTTTCCTGTATATATTAATAAATGCTGCTTTGCTAAGCCAGCAATGTTGTCATTTCCTGCCTTTAAGCTGGTAATACTTGGCTGTATGATTTTATTTTAAGACTAAAATAGCATAGATGAACTAAATTATTCAGAATCAATGTGAATAGTAAGTAATCTATTCTAGCAAAACATTCTTAAATGAGGTGGATGGTGGAAAAGACTAGCTCTTGTCGCTCACATTTGCATCCATCTAAAAAGAATCTCTTTACACCTCTTGTTATAAGGTGTCTAGACCCTAGTGAAAGGTTATCAGGAAAGGTGTTAACCCTTCTCTTTGTGGTGGAAGGACGTGTGGGAAGGAATCATGGGAAAAGGAACTTAAGTTACTTTTAATTATTCCAGTGCTTGTCTTTCCACCACCACCCTCCGGCCCAAGGTAGAAGCAGGGACTCTGGGCACAAAGATCTCGGAGATTTGCTGGTGACAGAGGGGCATATATGCAGAGATCATGTTTCTCCACACTAGCTCCTAGGCCCCTTGTGGCTTTTATCAGCTCCACTGTACAGTTACTACAAGGTCTTCCTCCAACTGTGGTGGTCTCTTTTAATACAATGAGTTAATATAGTTTCACGCAGAACCCCAGCAGGCTGTGGGAGAGGAGGGAAGGGATATAGACACAATGTGCATGACCTCCAGCTCTATCCCTAGCCAGCACCTTCCTCCCACTCTCTCGCATGCGTGGATTCCCCACAGATCTTCTCCAGATTCAGAGAATGGGAGAATATTTTATGAAGTCAGCTTATCAACAGTGTATTTTGCTACTCCCATGAATCTATGAGGCATGATCTGTCCTTCCACAGGGCTGTACTTAAGATGATTCTGAAAATACAGACAACAAAGTGTGTTGTTATCTACTCATTATTTAAGCAGTATTATTTATAAATGTCACAATCTGACAATATCTTCTCTGTGCTTCACACTGGATACCAGTTGATTTCTGGGTGAAGTTTAAGGTGGCTGTTCTGACTAGGGGTGCTGGGGGTCCTGCTGCACCCCCCTGGCTTGAAGTGGTTTCATTTATATACAGGGTTTACAGTTTGGTTCAATGGCTCTCAGCACCCCCACTATAAAAATTGTTCCAGCACCCCTGGTTTTGACTTATAAAGCCATAAATGGTTGGCTCTTAGTTATGAAAGACCATGTGATTGCACTATCGATGCAATCACATCTCCTGCTTTTGAAGGAGTGGAGGCTGGCATTAGGACGTTCAGAGAAAGCTTTTTGAAATTGGAACAGCCAATATCCAGACTAAAAGTTGCATTAAAGAATCCCAACTGAGGTGATTAAAAGATGTACCTTTTATTGCTTAATTAAAAGTGATCTGCAGAGAGGAAATAATAGGCTCAAACCTCCTTGTCCTTCTTCATGGTGATACCTGCCAGTACTTGTTTTCTTTGTTTTATTCTTTTTAAAGGGAAGTGGTTCTGGTTTTTATTTTTTGTTTTTCATTTGTTTGTTTTTGCTTTGTCTTACTTTGTTGGTAGTGGATTTTTTAAAATTAGAAATTCAGGTCCATCTAGCTTGGAAAGCTCTATAATGAGTGGTAGAGGAAATACAGTATTGACGTCTCAAGAAGGTGAAAGCTGAGCAATTAAGAAGAGAAGATACTTTTTAGTGAGACAGTATAAATGTTTATATTTGCCTTTGTTATTACTTATGTTCAATTGCTAATAAACAATTGGAAGAAAGACTGCTAATGATTCCACAATATCACCCATTTAACTGAGGTATAGCTAACAACATCTATCTTTTGAGGCATCCGGAAGGTCCTCCAGCAAACCAGAGAGGACCAGTTTTGACATTCTCGATTATTCTAAAATACTACTACTAATAATAATACAAATACGAAAAGTAAGAAAAAATATATGCACTACACATCACGAAGAAGCACAAAGGGACCCTGTATCTCTTTTAAGAGGGCAGTATTCAGTCCCCAGCCTCTGTGTGTATGTAAGCAAAAGTGTGCATGCACATCGATATGACCACACACTGCAGGTGCAGGTGTCTCAAGGAACATTTCAAAAAGGCTAACACCTATACATGTGGAAGCATGAGCATGTCCTAATGCATTCTGTGGATAAATATTGTGAATATTTTAATACCTGACCTTAAAAAGAGTTTGAAGTTTTAGTCTAGGAAATTATGTCTCTGAGACTTGAGATAATAAGATATAAGCTGCTGAAGTGTCCATCTCTAGCAATTCAAAATAAATTATCCAGATTTCTATGAAATGTAAAAGTTGGAGGTTTGAAATTAGGGTTGTATATTTTTAAATAATGAATGAAGCATTGCCTAAATTTGATCAGCAAGCCAATTGATCTAAGCTACATGCTTTTTTTTCTCATTTGAAATTATCAGTGAGAACCTAACTTAATAAATAAAATCTAATTCACATATCATATAGTTCAATAGCATTTATTAAGGCCTGTTAATGATCTTTGGAATCAGGCTCAAAATTAGTTTGTTCCAATATGAATTGAAATAATTTGTTTGTACACCGGGATTTGTCTGTTACCATACATTTTCTTTAGAGTCTATTTTCACCTCAAATGATTGCACTTAATGTCCATTAACATTAGTGAAAGTTATGTACATGCAGCAACAAGAAAAGAGATCCCTTTGTTTTTGTGAAACAAACTATAACTAGAGGAATATAAAGAGTATTTTTTCTATGCTGTTATAATCAGAGTTGCTAAATAATCATCAAAAGACCAGGGAGAATCCCTGAATCTTTTATTCTAGGAAAGCTCCCTTCACCATTTTCTTCTTGTGACGCAGAGAGTTGTAAAGTGGATTATTTTCCTGTCTTTCTCTCTTATGTCTCTAGAACCTATTATATGATTTTTTTGGGGTGGGGGGGGAGCCTCACAACCATTCTTCTCCTTTATTGTTTATTTCTCATTTCAGGGATTTCCTACAGGATTTTGATAGAAGCAAATTACTAGTAAATTCAATTTTTCAGACAACATTTTTTAAAAAAAAAATAAACAAAACAACCCACCTACGGGCAGCAAGTATGAAATTATACTTTTAGGGGCTTAGAAATCGCAAAGTGAGGAATTTAGATAGCGTACATTATATTTATTTCCTGTTTTGCAGGCAGCCAAGATAGAATCATCGGTCATAGGAAGGTCAATAACACAACATTATTTGGAGAAGTAAGGCAGGGCCATCTGTCAACTTCACCCTTTAATAATATTTTCAAAAATAGATACACTGTGAAAAAAAGTAAACTTTCTTATTTAGATCATTTGAAACAGCCTAACATTAATTATGTATTCATCCTGAATGGAATGTTGAATGTTACTCAGGTTGCCAGCTATGAGGTACAAAAAAACCCAGGACATCCACAATGATCTTGGGCCCACAAAATTGGGTAGCTGGCAGTGTGTCCTGAGCACCTTTACAGATTTCCCAGGACAGCTATCTCAAAAAAGAGATGATCCTGAGAAAAGCTGGACAGGTGGTGAAAGTTATGGTGCCAGGACACTTATCTCACACTTAAGCTCACACCTGATCTTCAAACCAGGTAAAGATTGGCATAACAACACCTCTTGCATGTAGGACCCACTATGGTAGGCATGCTAAGAGCACATTCGACTCCATGCAAAATGGCCAGGCACTCACAAAAGGGAACTCACCTGAGAGGAGGAAAACCCCTATTCAAATCCCTTCCTTAATCAGGCAGAAGGGGGAATTGAACTGGGGTCTCCTGTATCCCAGGCAAGCTCCCTATCATTGGGCTAAAAGTCATAAGGAAGGCTGCCTCATCCTCCTCTGCTCCTTTTACCCACCAGACATTTTGTGTGATGTTCGACATCCACTACAACCATTTGTGCAAGAAATGGCTTAGTCCTAAACTGCCAGACTACAGGAGAGGGTTCCTGGCTGTGGATCCTAAGTAGAGATTGGTGCATCCCTCGAGCCTGGACTTACTCCTAACTTCCTGAGAGGGGCAGGACTTAACATATACCCCTCCCCTCAATATCTGCTATTGGTCAGCTGAGGCAACTCCCTGCCTAGCGTATGTGGTGTGTGGTTTTGCATTTTGTGTGTGTGTATCACATTTGGAGCACCTTAGAAGGGACCTGCACCTTAGAAGGGAGCATGGACCTTAGAAGGGAGCATGGACACCTAATCCAGGTTTGTGGATTCCAGTGATTTTCTAGATACCTAAAAGTTAGACACTGCAATGTCTAAGTCCCATTTTGGATCTGGGCTTTAGGCTTTTAGGAACCTAAAACCCAATTACCTTTAATAAGACTTAAATGCCTAAGTGCCAAAGTCACTTTTCAAAATGGGGTGTGGGCTCCCTAGGCACTTTTGAAAATTTAACTCTGGGTCTTTCCCAGCCTCCTTTCAGACCTATGACCTTCCAAAGATGGAGATAGAAAAACAATGAATCTGCTGCTCAGCAGTTTCATGCCCTAGTCCTTCTGGCACACAGACACTCCATGTTTAAGGAATCCAGGATAAAATATGTTAGAATCTGTTGTTTTTTCTTTCTAATCCAGATAGTGACTATTTTCTCTGTGTGTGTCACATTAGCTAGAAATGACTCCTCTTATAGTCAATATAATGTGTTCAAAATAGTCTAGCAGTATTTTTTTGTGATAGCTGTTTCCTATTTTGGAAGGGAACATATAGAGAAAACTCAGTGCTTTCCATCCTAGCTGCCTGGTCTGGAGTCCAGTGGACGTTTCAGCTGGCACTCAGGAGCCGACACCAGGTAAGATTTCTCCCACTCTGGAGACTGGTCCCTGCTGGCTGAAACAGTCTGCCCTCACTGCACTAGATCCCACAGCAATTCAAAAACTACGTTTGTGGGGAGGAGGAGTTAATCAGACACCCCCTGAGATATTCTGCTTCTCTCTCAGTGAGTCCCAAACTCAAAACTAAAACTAGTTCTGAGTCTAGCCATCCCCACCCACTGAAGGTCTAAGCAGCCCTGGCTCAGTTTGGCCAAGCAAACTGCTTGTCCATATCACCCAATGCAGAAGCCTCCCTACTGGCTTCTGTAGGAGTTTCTAGTCCATTCTGTCCCTGCCCTGACACCAAGCATGCTGGGACATGGTGCTTGAGGGCTCTGGTAGCCATTTTGGTTGTAATCCAAAGAGGAGGATTCCATAAAGGCTCAGTCCAGAGTATCAGGAGTTGGCAAACTCCAAGTGGGGGTTACTTTGAGGACACTGTATTAATTCAATTGGTCAGCCTATGAGTGTGGAATGAGCTAAATGTATCCCTGGTGTAACACCTCTGACTTAGGAGTTATATCATTGATGAATTTGGCCCATTATTTATTAACTATATTTTAATGTGCCTTTTCCCGTATTTCTATAATGTATTATCTAGTCTGTTTGAGTGTTTGTGGGTTTTTTTCTTGTTGAATCTTTCTGAGGCATTGAAAGAAAATAAATACTACTCTTACAGCTGTAAAAGGCATGTGACAGCACTGAGGTAGGCGAGGTCATACATTAGAACAGTGGTGGGCAACCTGTGGCCCTCGGGCTGCATGCGGTCCATCAGGGTTATCTGATTGCGGGACACGAGACATTTTGCTGATGCTGGCCGTCCACAGGCATGTCCTCCCACAGCTCCCAGTGGTTGCGGTTCGCCCTTCCTGGGCAATGGGAGCTGCCGGAAGCGGCGGCCAGCACGGCCACAGGTTGCCCACCACTGCATTAGAATAACAAGAAAACTGAAAAGCTCTTCAACTTTTAGTAATGTTGGCCACTAAAACTTGATCACAGTGCAGGGAAGCTATTTCACCAAGCTCTTCACAGTCTGCTTGTCAGGGATTTTACAGAAGATAGGTTAGGATGACTTGGCTTTTAATAGGAAAGTGGAAATGGTGAAATATCTGATATTGCTGTGCTACATGAAAGGATAGGAGAGCTAGAAAATGTGATTAAAAAGAAAAAGCACAGAGGGTGGTCTAAGAAAGAACACAGATAAGACAAAGGTCACAATAAGCCAGCAAGCCAAGTGGAAAGCAATTATAATTGAAGAACTCTCAGTAGAGTAACATATATAAAACACACAACATATGTTAAAAGAACATTATTAACTTTGCAAAATCAAACAATCAAAAGTTAGGAAATGCCAGAATTAAGGTTGCCTGTGCAACCTTAATTCGGACCCCTTGTACATATCCAGTCTTTAGTTACATGATTACTTAATATTTTTTCCACAGTATCCCTGCTTCATTCAATGCATAGGATGGAAGGTGCTAAGTTAATGAGCAGCTATTGGATATTTTATTTTTCTCCCCAGTGTATAATGCTTTATTTACTGCACACTATTCTAACCCTGACATGAAGACAGATGTATTAATTTTGTCAAAAGCTTTTCTGTGGTGCTTATCACCATTGCATCTGAATGCTTCACACAATTTAATGAAGCAGCCCCCTTGTGAGGGGGCACAGAGAGATTGTTTTCAAAACTCTCCACCTATTTAGGGTAAGATACTTGATCCCTACTGTTCCATCCCTTCCAACCTGTCTTTGTCTCTTCCACATCCCTCACTGCTCATCCCACACTAATCCTCCTCACCTAGCCATTCCTAGTCTCTACTTCTCAGGCTTTTCATCCCAGTCTTAGTCTCCTTGCCCAGCAAATCTCAGTCTCACTCCTCTGAACTCCCCACGCCAGTCTCCACACTGTATTCTCAGTCCCAGTTTTCCTGCCCAGTCATTCCCAGTTCCCCCACCTTACCCCTAGCTCCCTGTCCCCAATTCTATTTGCCCAGTCAGTCCCAGTTTCATCCTCCTGACTCCTTATCTGACCTGCATTTCTGCTACTCTCTGTCCCCATTTGCTCTCAGTTCTAATCTCCCACCCTAGGCTCCTCATCCAGTACCAGCATCCCCCTACCCTGCAGCTCCTTGTCCCAGTCTCTTTACCCAGCCAGTCCCAGTTCTCTCCCTGCACCCCAGCTCCTTGTCAGATGTGTCTACCCTTCACTTCCGTCTCCCAGTCCACTGGTTCTCAGTACCAGTCTCCCCGCCCAGCCAGTCCCAGTCTCCCAGCCATTCCAATTCCTAATCCCAGTTCTCCTTTCCTTCTTCCCTTGCTGCCAGCTTTCAGACCTAGTGTCTACTGCCCCAAATCAGCTTGTCCCAGTTTACATCCCCTGGTCTGGCTCTTCCTCTTCCAAACTGCCTGTGCACATCAGGAACATCTTTGAGAGCACAGAAGACAGAGGCTCATTGCTTTCAGTTCAGATGCCCAGACACAGACATGGCACAGCCTGTAGCTGCAATCACCAGGGAAGTCCTGTTTCACCCTGTGCTGGAGCGTGCCCAATGTGGATGGAATTTTCAGGGAATGTAGCTGCTAAAATCTAAGTTCTTTCTGAGCATGTACCAACTGCAGTTTTTCAGAGATTTAGAACTTGTCCAAATTTGGGTAGATTTTCACAGGGGTGGCAAAAGGCACATCCCTTACACAAGGGCCACTCTGCCAGATTTCAACTTCCTGCTCCAAAGCAAGGGAGTACTAGAGCTTTTAAAATTAAAAGATTCCCTGGAATTTTTTAACAAGGGCAAAACAATGTAATTGTCCTTATCCTTGTTCCTGGAAATGGCTGAACTATTTTGCCTGAAAATTTCCAAAACAGTGTGGCTTGAGGCAGACACCTGTCATGAAAAAATTCAGCCCAAACAGGTAAAGTTTGGTAATGTTATAAGCAAATGCAAAATGCATCTTATAATGGGAATTGCTGGGCAACCTTAATAGTATATGGTGCTATAAGCCTCACCTAAAAATATGTGGGACAATTGATTACAATGAGCTGTAGAATTTAAAAGATAAAAGGCACTTGCAGGAGAAAATCAGTGCCAATTAGAATGTTTCTAAGCTTCCCAAATATTCTCTGTGGTTACCTTCTGATCTACCTTAAAAGGAAAGTACTTAACCAATGTATACTCCTACCCAACTATGAACAAAGAAGACATGGGATCAGATTCATCACTGTGCCTGTGTGGGCCACTAGATCACATGGCCGATTCATACCCTACAGAAGGCAACTTTAAAATCCAGTCTGTGCTCCATGGTGCCGTGCTGGTGCAGACACTGAATCAACACATCTCTTGCTCTATGCCAAACCTGTTTTGTGAGTGAAGGTGGGAATGGTCTGTTAACTTGCTCTGGTCTTCGTCTGTGCAGTGCACCCTTGCTGCAAGTGAATGTATTGTTACTACTGCAATTCCACACATAGGGGATGAATCTGGTCCACAGATGCTATTTCAAGGCCCAGTTATGCAAACTGATGAATACATGTTGGGTGGTGTTTAGCATCCTTTTCTCTGAGGATACTAAATGCCTGGCCTTCAAAGAAGCACCTAACAGAATCAGGTCTGAAATACTGGAAGTGGAAGTTACAGGAAGCACCGAGAAGTTATGGGACATCCAATGTTACAAATAATAAGAAACCACCAAAATTATTACTTTCAATAGCAGTTGACTTCTTAATGACTTTGTTACCGTGTTTAAGACCCCAAAATTATGTGCTTAAAGGAAAACTTCAAGTCATTTTTAATATATTAGGGTCCTCTCAGAGATGTGCAACTTTCTTGGACACATAAGACCAGGAAAACAAATTATCTAGTTAGGCACTAGGCCAGTAAATTATGTGAAAGTTCAGCCCAGAGCATACAATTCAAAGAAAAATTATTTGCTTCATAGGATCAATGCAATTGCTCAGTAGTACAGATAAGCTGCTCCACCTTTTAAGCAAAGCTATTGACTTTCCTGATCTCTCCTTTTTCCTTCTGGGCTGTGCAAGAAGCAACCCTAGGACTCTAGTAACGTGTTATGTTATCCCAGCACTGGGGACAAAAGACAGTTCTACTCATGCCTATTAAATTAAAAATAAATCTGCACTCTGACTGCTGTGTGGGCCAAGATTGGGGGCTCCATTTGCTAGAGCATTTTCTGTTTCCTTCTCCATATAGACACATTTATATAATAGAATCCTGCAAGGATGCTGCACTAGAGTTACCTTTTTTTAAAAAAAAGGACCTACTTTTCATGGGCAAAACAGGTTGGCAGCATCCCTTTAGAAATAAGTTATGTGTGACACTTTCATTCTTATTTACTGCTGCATGTTTACAGTCTCTGTGAAGTTTAGAAAATGTACAGTAAATATTCTTAAAGTGGCACTCTCAGTTTATTTAAGTTGGCAGGGCATCCCCTGAAGCTTAGGTACATATTTTTTCTCATGCTGGGAGCTTGCTTAGAGAAGATAATGTACCATTAGGCATCAGAACAGTACTCTAATCTAATAAACTTTGTTTTCCCTGTTTCCAGAAATAATAATCCAGGTTTTGTCACTTTTTTTTCCGTTGGCTATTGGCATAAACTCTCTCTCCAGCAATTCTTTATGGAGATGTTATCCTTTTATGTTGTCCTGTACTTACTGTTACAGTGGGTTTTTTGTTCGGTTGGGGTTTTTTTGATTGTGGTGCAGGAAACTCCTTAAAAATCTTTTCCACTGAACTTCTAAATGTATAGATGTTTTATAAAATTCAATTCAAAACATAAGTTAAACATAAATGTTGTCCACTGAAGTAATAGATTTTACTGAAATAAAGGCGTAAGAGTAAATGTAGGACTGTTGGGCCCCAAGTTATGGTAAAATCATTGCAGATTTCCAAAACATCATATTCTTATGATAGGATTTGGTATAGCCACTTAAGGAGTAGCTGCTACTAATCTCTTCAAAATGTAGCACTGATTTCAGCTTTAATGAAAGTCAAATTCCCTGCATTTTCTGGTGAATAATGATGGTGCACTAGGGAAGATATAAGATGGAGCAGGGAGAGCCACACAGACAAGGAATATCAGAGTATAAATTATACGGAAAACATACATTTATTTAATTGGGCCTGGTTCATGCCCCCATACCAGAGCTCTCCCTGCCATGAAGGAAGAAGGGAGCTCTGAAGGTTTGATCCAGGGAGATGGGGGTAGACCAAGGCAGGGCCAGTAAACACGTTGTTCTCTCTACAGTGCATACGGAGTCTTCAAAAAAGATAATACAGCCAGGGTTATTGTATATTTTAGGGTTCAGGCATACCAAACAAACTCAAAATGTATTATTATTTTTAATAAGCCACTTTCATGATTTCGGGGGTCAGACTCATGATTTTTGAATGGTTGGTGGTGGCAATAATGATATATTTAATGAAGACCAGCCTCAGGTATTATGGGGACATCTGCAGACCAGAGGAATTACTGGTAGCATGACTCACTGCAGCCGCAGTAGAAGGGAGTTAGAGGATTGGGGTGTATCTGGGTCAAGAACCTCCTTTGAATTGCCTAGGATCTGTGATTTTGACACATGGGTAGTGAAACCATTCCTCCCTGAAAGGATGATTTTGAGAGGAAATCCAGAAGGAGGTGACCTGGGCCATGGCTTGCATCACATATATTCTATCATCTAATAATTGCTGTACTATTCCTAAGCATTTCATCTCCTATATGTTAATAATCTCTTTTAGAATCTCTTCTGTGCATTTATTACACATATTTTAAAATTAATGCTTGTATTCAAAGTTTTGTTAAATTACTGGTTTTGAACTTCATTTGAAAACGTTTCATTATTAGAATGACCTGGCATTTCCAAGTATAATTTGAAGCATATTTCATTCATATTTACCTCCAGTCAGCTTGACAGTTATATAATGTATGCTTATCTTTAGGTAGCAATTAACCTAAGAGAAAACTAAAAGAAAGGAAGAGCACATTAGGAAAGTCAAGTATAGTCAAACAGAATGTGTGTGGGGGGAGCCTTTTCTGAAGGACTTTTGATGATATTTTAACCTCTGATGAAAGGGGCACCAATTTTGTAGTATACAGCTAATTTAAATGAGTTCTTTCAGAATGAATTTGAGATTTAATGTGTGACTGTAGACTCAACCCACAATATGACCTACTCTTTATGTTTTAGGAAAACATGCATATTTGTCATTATATTAAGGAGTGTTTTCCCCTGTTAAAAATATACATTATTCTGCAGCCTAATATAGACATAATCAAAACAGAGATAATGGATAAAATCCTGCTTTTACTAGCCATGTTGCAGGGAAAAGTGGAATGGTAACTGGGCAGTAGCAAAAGAGAGCTAAGGACAGCTGGGGGAGAATACGTGGTGGGATGCAACTTATTGTAAGTCCAAAGCCTTGCCTTGTATCTTCTGTACACTTCAGCATACTGAGGGTTGATAGAGATGTTGTGGGTGTGGTGCACCAGCTGTAATGCTAGCCTGATCTCAATCCAGGTCTTCAAACAAACTCCACTGAAAGCAATGGAAAGAATCTCATTGACTTCAGTGGGCTTTGGATCAGACCTATAGTGCTTAAAGATTATCTTTCAGTCCTGTAAAGTTGCTCCATGGGGATGGTTGGATAGAGAGTGGCTCTTTCATTTTGCTAGCACAACAGGAGAGGGGAGGGTAAAGTTTGGTCTAGTGACTCAATGGAGTTTCACCACAGATGAATTTGATCTAATATGTTTACAATTGAATAGTAATGACATTATTGACTTGCTTGACATGGGCAGAGTCACTGTTCCAGAGTTTTATAGCTGCAAAATCTTAGTCCTGAAAATTATAACCACAATTATGAAGGTCACTTTTGAAAACCTGACATTTTTGACTGATGTAGTCTACAGATGATAATGTGTGGAAAGCTTCTTCTAGCCTAGAGAGAAACGATGGTCCCGTGGTTAGAGTGCTGGTCTGGGACTCAATTCATATAGACTTTGTGTGTGATCTTGGGGAGGTCACTTAATCTCTCTATACATTAGTTCCCCATCTCTAAGATGGGAATAATGGTACTTCACTAGCTCAAAGGAGTGGGTGAGAATAAATACATTTACGATTGTGAGATATGTTAATGGGGAGGGGAGAGGGACATATAAGTAGATAGATGTGTAGTTATTTATAATTTTAGGTACATAATTATAAATGATGGAACATTGTCATGTTTATGAAAGATTTGTTAAATAACAAATCCTAAGTAATAATTGGAACTATCAGTTAAATATGAAATATCATGTAATAATTAAAATGCCAGAAATGGATTAAAATCCTACAGGTAAGCATAAAATCTATCTTTTGTTCTTTTTAAATCCAACATATTATTTTATTTTGTTTTTAAATTTCTAACGCTATCATTGCGATATCATTGCAATATCATTGCACTAATAATTTTGTAATTTTTCTTCTTCATTGAGTAGTTGTTTATATGTATTCCACTCACGGTGTTCACAGAGATTGCTAGGGAGCGCGCAAACACCATGAGTGGACTACATACAGGCAACACATCTCAAAGAATATCAGTTACTGTTTGGCAAGCAAGCTCTTTTTACTTCCACATTCCATGCCTTCATGAACTTTGTTATTATATTAACTATTTGCACATGATTTCTGAATACAGAATTTGGAAAGCCCCTTTATTTGATCATAAGAGAAAATCAAAAGTCATAATGCACTCTTCACCATACACAATATCCTGATACAAAGAGGCAGACTCCACTAATGGGTGAGTGTGTACAGTACCAGAACTTCTTAAAATCATACGAAATATATGGTGTGACTGATTTAGTAGCATATTATGCACTTGGATATGTGTGCTCAGTTTCTATGGAGTTCAGTGGGAGTTGCAAGGACCTTAGTAGAATTTTGCCAAGGTTGCTTCTATTTGTGTGACTTTGGTGCTTGAAAATCTGCATTTCAGTTTCTGGAGTCATAACGTTATCCAGTATGAAATTGAAAAACAGGTTAGTGTTGAGGAGAATGGGCTAGATTCTTGTTTTTTACACTAGTATAAATCTAGAGTGGCTTTATTGAAGTCTAGGGGTGAAATCCTGTTTCGATAGAAGTATATAAGTGTTTTGCCATTGACTTCAATCGGGTCAGGATTTCACTGCAGATAAACCACCATGCAAATAGAGCAGATTTTGTCCCCCTAGGTGTAATCTGACTGTTTCTATTCTATTCTATTCTATTCTACTCTATTCTATTCTGTTCTGTTCTATTCTTTACAGCTTCTTATGCAACCCTCATCACCACAATATCTGAGCACCTTTTTATTATAGTCTCTTTGGAGACATGCTCCCTCCTATGCTTTCCGACATTTTTCTTCCGTACTTGATGGGTTGCTTTGCTCATTTCCTGAGATGTGCACCAAATTCTAGGATTATCTTGGATGGTAAAGTGTAAAATGAGTGGGTTAAAAGTGAGATGAAGACAGGCCCCAAACTGTTAAAAACTAATTAGGAAAGAGTAGCAAGTGTTACTTCTTGACCCATGCAGTAGAAAAATCCTTTTTTCAAAGGATGTAACCCTGCCGTGGAGGTAATTGAATTTAAATAGTTTTGTTTAATTGGACGGCATTGTGATATCACCTTTGTGACTTGAGTTAAATTTCTCTCAGTAAGAAGTAATTAAAAATCACTTTTCTGCTATGAACTTTCCTAGTGGTCACGGTCTTGCACTATCTACAGATAATTTTTTCTTTGGTGGAATTTGACTCAGAAAGTGAAAAGTTGTAAATGAAAGTCTGGTCAAAGACTCAGAGTCATTTTAGATACAAATTATATTTATGTGGAATGACAGAACTAGTGATGGTAATAGAAATTTCACATATTCATCATGAATAATTTGGTGGGCTCAAAATTAAATCTAGTTGTTCAACATAAGACAAGAGAGAAAAGTATAGCGTACACTGTTCTCTGCATTTTCTAGTGAATTTTAATAAAAGATTTTATTCCTTTTATTTTATAATGTAAGATTTATAAGGTAGTCAAACCAACTCATTAGTTGACTTCCTCACCAAAAAGTGAGGACTTTTTTTTTATGGTGCATATTTGCCATTTCGAAATCCTCACATGTGTGAGGAAGGGGTGTAAGGAGATATTGCGATCTAAGGTGTTGTCCTTTGAAAACTGAACCAGACTGGATATGTCAAGAATGTTGAACTCATGACTACAACTTGTTGAGCTCTGGAGAAAGCATACATTTCAAATGGTATTAGATCACAGGTTAAAAACAGTATGTGAGAGATTAATTGATTGGAGTATTGCTATCTAATAATTTAGGAAATAAAATTGAGGGTCTTATTTCATATCAGATCCCATTACTCATATTATATGCAGGTGGACTTTAAAACACCATTAAAGTGTGACTATTTCCATGGTCTCTTTTCTGTTTTGTAATATCTGACAGAGCACTCAGAAGGAAGTTACAAAGAATTTCTTCAGTCTGTGATGAAAGATAACTTTCTGACAATCCCCAAAATTAGAAAAATACAACAGGTGTCTAGCTGGCCAGTCTAATTTCTCTCTCTCTCTCTCTCTCTCTCTCTCTCTCTCTCTCGGTATAGGTTCTAATATTGCACCAAGATTTGTATTTTACTGTCTTCTTTGGAAACAGCATACTAAGACCATGTCTACATGAGAAAGTTGAACCAGTTTATTTTAAATATATTTAGTTAAACCAGAGCAAACGCTGTGAAGATACTCATATTTTGGTTTAATAGTAACTTAATTTGGTTTAACATAAACTGATTCCTAATCAATTTAAGCTAAACCAAAATAAGCCTGGTTTAAATCAAAATAAAAGCATCTACACGTGCATTTGTACCCGTTTATCTGAAATCTGTTTAGTTAAACCAGTGCAAACCTCTTTGTAGATACTCTTGCTTCAGTTTAAGAGTACTTTATTTTGGTTTAGTATAAGCTGATTCCTTACCAATTTAAGATAATCCAAATAAGCCTGGTTTAAACCAAAATAAGAGTATCCACACATTGGTTTGTACCAGTTTAATTTAATTGGTTTAAAATCACACCTGTAGCTAAATCGATGCAACTTTTTTGGGTAGACAAGGCCTTAGTCCCCTTAGATTAGAATTCATCCGCATACATATACACATATCTGTTCTGTTTGGAAGCTAACTCCAAGTACTGCCTCTTAGGACTTCCTTCTTCACCACCACTAGGAAGAGCCATAGGAAAAGCAAAAGGAAGTTGCTCTAAAAGGAACGACTCGTTACACCCTGTGATCATTACAAGGCTCCCCCTGCTGTCACTTTTGCTTCTTCATAGATCTGGCCTGGATAGCCCCATTGTTTATTAGCTTCAAGTGCCCGTCCCCATCAAAATGCCAGCGCATTTTGATGCTCTAGATATTACTGTGATGTCTTTCTACAGAAGGTACCAGTTTCATTACTGTGTAAACCTCAGTCTTTATGATACTTCAGTGTCATTTCAGGAATCAACATTTATTTTTATTTGAGGGTGGACCAGGAATGTTACTTTCAGGAATGGCCTAACATTTCTTGAAAAATACACTGAATATGCTACGTCTTTCATATGCAGCTGTGGGCATTCCACAGTGGTACTGGCCTAAAGGCTTCAAATGGGAGGAGGTTGATTTTATATGGTCCATAGCAATTAGTATATCACATAAGCAAATCTGCGTAAAACAGAGACAATTTAATTTAAATGTTTGCTTGAAAGGAATGAGACAGTTGAACAAAATTGAACTGGATTTATACATGAATTTACTCAAACAGATTTAAAGGATGAAAGTAACTGATACAGTGTACTACACCAATCTCTCTCTCTCTCTCTCTCTCTGTATATAAAGATCACAGAGTAAAACAGATTTGATGAACAATCAGAATCTATGCAATACTAAAAGTGTGTGTGATTTGAAATTGTTATGGATGACTCTAAAGTATCTGTTGGATTGATTCTGCCAAAATTCAACTAATATGTAAATTTTGATCTTGTGGAGTTTTATTTTTACTTGGCTTTTATTTCTTATATTTATTTTAAAATGCATAGCCTTGTAAACACCTTACAGTGTTTAAACTGCTTTAGATACTGCCTGTATTAGCCAGGCAAAAATTCTGTTCACAGAGACTTTTGCAATGACACCATGATCGTAAATAATGTTCATATTCTTCAGGTTTGCAATATTTAGAAATGGTGAATCTTTACATATTTGTTTTAAAATAATCCATAATGTTTATAAACATTCTACTGCTACAGTGAAGTAAAACAATGTAAAAATTGCCTAGATGTTTAAGACAGACACAAAAATGTAATTCTATGAGAGTTTTTTAAAATCATATAAACTACAGAATTTGGCTCAGAATATGTATAATTCATATTATTTAACCCCCCCATTCTTTGGTGGGTTAAACATATGGATAATTTGGTCCCCAGATTTTTATATAAACAAAGGCAGTTTCTGCAGGATGTTTCATACTGACGTTCCATTTCTTCCTCCTGTAGAAAGTTGTGTAGGCCTGATGACATGGAAGTGCATTTAATAGATATCATATGATTTGCCAAGTACAGTACAAAAGTTAGACAGTAAGATGCAAAACTGATTCCTGTAAATGAGGACAGTTTAGTCTGAGAACCAACTATTGCTAGTTCTATAATGATTCATCAACTGCTGGTACTGCCTTTTGTGATCTTAAACTGACAGTGAAGGACTCTTTGAAGAGCACTTAAATGAGAATAATATTTTGCTGACTTTAATTACTACTTCTGTAATTGCCCTGATTTTGGCCAGCAACATTATCAGATTAATTTGATCTCACTTGTACACTGTGTTCTTGAATTTTAAAGAGTATTTTAGGCATGTTTTTGTGTTCTGCCTTTATTACATCTGTTGGATGCCTTGTTTTGATGAATACAAAAATTGTCTTCCCAAGCAAGAGAACCATTTTAACAACCTAAAGTACATGTCTCCACTTTTTAGGTCTTCTTTGCCTTCCAAATTAGATACATGTATAGAATTACAAAGTATACAGAACTATCATTTCCAAGGACAATTGAAGCAGACAAGATAGATTCTGTGATGGGCTGTCTTATAGTTCTTTAGCAGTTGGACAGGTACAGTACTAACATATTCAGAGGTCTGTAACTCACAGATCCATAAGAATTTTCCATTTGGTGATGCTTTAATGAAGCTAGTCTCCATTAAAATGGCTTTAGGATTAAAAGGACACTGTCACCTTGAAATCTAGACAATTTAGAAAAAGGAGTTGTAGTAGTATCCAATACTTCACCTGTTCTTGAGTTCCCTTGCTAATTCCTGTGGTTTTAGAATCACATTTTTCTGTTTTAAAAAAAAAAATATTTTTCTTCACTGTTGTATGAAAGACAGGGAGAAACTCACTATCTAACAGGCTGTTGGGGACTAAGTGAAACTGACTATACAGAAATGTGTGCCCAAAACCAAAATAAACTGAAAGAAAGAAAACAGATTTTTTTTCCTAATCTCTTTCATTTTTAGTAATTGTAGTGGCTACTTGTAATAATAGTAAGTAAAAAAGGGTAATTCAGATAGGTGTCATTCTTAAATTGAAGGTGTATGTCACAGAATGACTGGCCTTTTAAGGGGTGTTGTGCCTGGTCTGACCTCTGACTGATCAACTGCCTCCCAGCTGAGATGTATCAAGTAATTATAAAAGCCAGCAGGTGGCTCAGTTGGGGAGGGGAGTTGTGTGCAGCAGGAAGGCTTCTGTGGCTGGCTGTAGAGTAAAGGGAAGAGAGGCAAGGCCTGAGCTCTGCTTTAGGCCCTGCAGCTTACTTTGATCAGGGAAATTGCTTTGTTATGATGTTTCTTTGTGAGTTTTATGTTTAAAAAATAAAACTGGGCCATGAAGGAGGGGCCTGAAAGAGACGTTGGGATGGTGTTAGTCCTTCCTGGGCTGGGGGAGTCAGGCCAACAACATACAATGCCCCTTTAAAACATTTACATTGACTATTCTACTGTGAAATAGAATAAAGAGGATATTATAGTAGCCTGAAACATTCTAGTATAGTATGGATATCTGTTCAAACCTGAAAAGCATATTGAATAGGCAATACTAATATTTTATAGAATAGGTTAGTCAGATTCGATATACATGCTATATTTGTGAAGCATTTGGGGAAAAAAGGCACAAAACTCAGCCCTAGAGTAATTGGATACAAGTAAGGCATTGATGAGTACATCCATGAAGGACAAAGCTGAATTTGAGTCAAATGCATATTTTCACTAGATAACAAAATGAAACATGTAGTTATCTTTCCCACTAGAATTCATATTTTACTATAATGGACCCTACATAAATGTTCCTAGCTTGAATCAACAATTCATATTAGATACTCACCCAAATATAGACACCATGTGAAGGACTTTGGAGAAAAATGAAACATAGACTTCAAAGGAACAAACTGGCAGTTGACAAAATAAAGTTATTAAGTATAGATGTATACTAGAAAAAACAATTATCTACAAGTTACATGTTTTGGGTTTGATGGCATCCATTTCCGAAGACACATGGGCATTCGGCTTTTCATAAGCTTTGATACATTATATAAGGATTTATTTAATGCTTATTGGTTGGTAGAAGAAGATTAAGATATATCATATTTCTTGACCCCATATTACTACTGTGTATTCCCATAATAGTTATAATGTCTTCTGCCTATTACTGCTGATGTTGGTTAACATTGACATCAAACAGTTTGTATAAGAATATACGTGACCTCTGTTCAATGTAATTGTTACAGTTTTCATATGAAAATGATAGCTGACTTCATTATCAGGGAAGATACTAATAGTACATCAACCAGGACAAGATTTGTAGATTCATAGATTCCATGGTCAGACGGGACCATCGTGATCTTCTAGTCTGACCTCCTGTACAACACAGGCCATAGAAGTTCACCAAAATAATTCCTAGACCAGATCTTTTTAGGAAAAAAAACATCCAGTCTTATGCCTTATTTCCAGTCAGAATTTCTCTAGCTTCAACTTATAGCCATTGAATTGTGTTATACCATTTTTGCTAGACTGAAGAGTGCACCATTAAATATTTGTTCCCTATGTAAATACTAAGGCCAGGTCTACACTACAAACTTACATTGGTATAATTATGTAAATGAGGGATGTGAAAAATCCAGCCCCCTGAGCGATGCAGTTATAGCGACCTAACCCCCTGTGTAGACAGTGCAACATCGACAGGAGGGCTTCTCCCATCAATGTAGCTACTGCCTCTCACAGAGGTGGATTAATTCTGCCGACAGGAGAAGCCCTCTCTTCGGCATAGTAGCATCTTCAGTGAAGCACCACAGCGTTGCAGCTGCGTTGCTACAGCATTTTAAGTATAGACTTGCTCTTAGAGACAGTAATCAAGTTATCCCTTAAACTTTTCTAAACTTAATCGTTTGAACTCTTTGAGTCTCTCACTGTAAGGCATGTTTTCTTATCCTTTGATCATTTCTGTGACTTATCTCTGAACCCCATTTACTAACATTCTTCTTGAATTGTGGGCACCAGAATGGGACACAGTATTCCAGCAGCAGTTGCACCAGTGCCAAATACAGAGGTAAAATAACCTCTCTACTCCTATTCGAGATTCCCTGCTTATGCATCCCAGGATTGCATTAACTCTTTTGGCCACAGGGTCATGCTGGGAGCTCATGTTCAGCTGATTATCCCCCACGTCTTTTCCAGAACCATCGCTTCCCAGGATAGAGCCCCCCATCCTGTAAGTGTGGCCCACATTCTTTGTTCCTAATTAGTATTGCTATGGACATAGAGACAGTGAGAGCTGGCCACAGCACAGTGGTTAAATATGGAGGCCTCTACTTTATTAATTTAAGCCATAACTTAACCAGAGTGAACTGCAGCACACAACTATCCAGAAGGGCCACACCAATGTGAATATTCAGCTGGGCACAATGAATAGAGATGTATCAAAGCAAAAGATGAGCCTAATGCATACCTCCCCCCCCACACACACACACACACACAGACAGATAAGGGATATGGTCTGGATAGCAGAATTCCAGCTTTCCCCATCATGAAGGAACTAGGAGAAATGAGATTAGAAGAGCCTGAAGATGCACAAAACATTGAAGCTTTACCTCTGATTATGCCATGCCAATTCTGAGGACCAATGCCTAAGCAGCACTCCAGCTGGATTTAAAGACCTCAAATCAACCCTTGTTAACCTGCAATTCATGCTGGTAACCCTCCTCGTGGGATGCCAGCAACTGACTTTGTTGTCCCCTTTACACACTCACATCCTGCTGAGTGACCCCAGCCACGTTTTGAAATCAGCCAGCAAAATGTATAACTTCCTGTCAGAGGGATGAATGCCATCCTCTCTGGAGAGGCATAATTAACTCCCACATGGAAGATCATAGCTTCTTCCAGCTCTTTAAAGTACTGCCCAATTTCCTGATTCATGCCTGTCCTTGGCTTTCAATGTGACATAAACACCTAGGCCTGGTCTACACTGGGGGGGGGACCCCGCTGGATCGATCGCTACCTGCTGATCCGGTGGGTAGTATAGACATACCCTTAACTCCCCTTAGGAACTTTTGAAAGTTCCAGCTTAAATGACAATACTAAAGGGGAGATGTGCTAAGGTTTGCATTATCAGACAATCAGCATATTATGCATAGCACACCCAACACTCTCTCATATTCTCATTTTCCCCAGCTAATTGGAGAACTGAATTAGTGAGTTAACTCCCCTACCCTCATTTTCAAATGCATCTAGAATAGAGCATTGTGCATGATTTTTAAAAATAAATGTTTATGAAACAAAAGAGTTACTCAAGAAATTATTGCTTTTCATGGATGAAGTGTTACATGCATCAAGTTTCTATATTTTTTTCTTTACTTTGGAGAGTCTCAGGACAAATTATTCAAATAGTAACTCTTCCTTGGTAACTGGGAGCATCTTTGAGTAAGAACAATAAGGAAATAGCAATGTACTTGTATATGAAAAGAAAGGAAGATATATAAACTGATTACAATATGTTTACTGGACTCTGAAGTATGTTTGGTTTAAATTTCTAGAGTATTATTTTAACATTAAATCATTTTCTTAAAATGTATTTCCTTATCAGGTTGCCTTTCCTTATCAAGGTTGTCATTAAAGAAATTGCAAAACAAATTCTTATTTAAAAACAGAACAAAACAAATAGTCCAAATCTACTATGCTTCCATATGGATCTGATTGGTATTAGAAGTTTAGTTTTAATCTAAATACAAATTTTAAAAAAGAGTTTTTACTTTTGCTTTATTGAATATTAAAAAATAGAAACTAAATGATGAAGCTTTGATGTTGTTCATATATCAAACATTATTAAATTTGGCAAAACAGAGGTCTTAACCCTATTGCTCTAGATGAAAAGGAGCACAAAGACCATTACTGAGAGAAATCTATGCAAAAATCAAATCTCTGAGTTTTACTGCTGGGAAATATATAATGTACCTTTGCTTGATTCTAATTCTAGCATCAGTAAAAATAAATCAACAGCCTGTTTCAGATCTGCTGTACAGTTTTGTGCTAACACCTATTATAATCAGTCTTTCCTGAAATCAAAACTTTACCATTATTACAGTAAGCTTGTATGAAAGTATATTCACATATCCCTTCCAATATATCTAAATTATTCACTGTATTTCTGTCTTTCTGCATAGAACATATGTATAGGACCACAACTCTCCCTGTTGTCCAAGTTTATAAACAGTCATCTTTGACTCACTCACTCTATCTGTCTAGGTTGTTATACCACACCAACCACCATGGTATCTGATTCCACCCTTTTTTCTTTCATGTCCTGTCCATGTCCAGAACTTGCCATGGCAGATACTGAGCCCCTGGTCAGTTCTCTTTTAACCACTGTCACAAAGCATGCTTAAAGCTGCCTTGAGGAAGCAGCTGAAGATACTGCTGTGGTAGAGGAATCCTCAGCTGGTAAAGGATAGCAAAGCTAGCCCTGTATTACTCATTCCCCCTCCTCTATCACACTGACATTCTTGGGGACACAAAGGAAGGAAAAGATACAAGTCTGGATCATGATGTGCTTTAGCAAACCTGACAAGACAACCTGCTCCTTGAGCACCACTATCCACTAGCACAAGTTAGAGCAGCCCTTAGTGTGGTTTAGTGGTTAAGGTGCTAACCTGGGACACAGGTTCAAATTCCTGCTCTATCTAAGTCTTCCACTGTGACCTTGGACAAATCACTTACACTGAAACTGCAAAGAGACATTGGCTGTTGCTGTGCCTAATTTTTAGGCCCCTAGAAAATGACTAGAATGCACAAACCCTTGTTTTGGTGCTTAAGCTCTCTCTACAAGGCATGGAGGCAGATAGGTACCTAAGAATGGGATCTACAAGACAAGCACACTAGGTGGGGAGCCACCTAAGCAAACCAGTGGAAGATTCTAACAAGAGGGATGTGTACAAGTCCTGCCCCCTCACAGAGTTAATCACCTTAGTCTGGGCTACATGGAAGTGCCTAACTCTGCTTGTAAATCACAGCTGGGAACCCTTCTCCTGGAGTCAGATAGCTTAGGCTCCTAAACCGTTAGTGCAAGACATGCTGGAGAGGAGATGATGGTGCCTCCCTTATAACCGTTACCTGAATGGTCAGAGCATTCATGTGGGATGTGAGACCCAGCTTCAATTCCTACCACTGCCTGAGGAGGAAGAATGGATTTGAACAGGGGTTCCCCACTTTTCAGGAGAATGCCCTGATCATGGGGCTATGAAGTATTCTGATATGTGGCTCCCTCAGTCTATCCTGCTGAAGCTGGTCCACTTTTGTTAAACATTTAAATAGTTATTGGGCCAGAGAAAGACATAGCAAGATAATTATTCTGTAGGTTGGTGGCTAAGGCATGTTCTTGGGAGGTGGCAGCCCTTGGGTCTAGAGACCCTGTGCTGCAATTACTCTTTAATTATTTAATCCAAAGTGGAACAGCTTCAATGGCAAAGACTGAGGGCACTCTACATCAGACTACCCCATAGCCCAGTGGTTAGGCATGCACCTGAGAAGTAAGAGGCCCATGTTTAAATCCCTTCTCCTCATCCAGTACAGCAGGGCAATGGAACTCAGGTCTCCTATGTGCTGAATGAGTGCTTTAATCATTGGACTAAAAGTTATAAGGGAGGCATTAGCTCTTCCTCCTTCTGCTGGATTTTGAATGGCCCCAAGCCAGTAGGTGTGCTCAGAGAACACCTTCTGGATCAGGCTCTGCAGGCAAGATAGGCAGGGCAAATGCTATCATCACCTGGTTTGAGGATCCCACTGGGGCGTAGGCCTCTGGACTCCTAGAGTGAGGAGTGTGCATCCCAGAGGTAGAAACTTAGGTGCCTACATAACATTTACAGCAAAATGTAGATATTGAGGAGGTTTAGACACCTACAGGGTTAGGTGGCAGCCAAGCAGGGGTTTTGTGGATTTAGGCACTTAAATACCTTTGTGGATCTAGGCCTTAGTCTCGCTGTGCCTGTAAAATGGGGAGAATAGTACTTCTTACCTCATAAGGTAGTTGTGATCATAAATATATTAAAGATTGTGTGGTGCTCAGATCCTATGTTAATGGAGGCCATGTAAGTACACCTGTACCTCGATATAACACTACCTGATATTACACAAATTTGGATATAACGCGGTAAAGCAGTGCTCCAGGGGGGTGGGGCTGCGCACTCCGGTGGATCAAAGCAAGTTCAATATAACGTGGTTTCACCTATAACGCGCTAAGATTTTTTGGCTCCCAAGGACAGCGTTATATCGAGGTAGAGGTGTATATAAGAAAATCTGTTTTCATATTTACACTCCAAGAGTCCAGAGATATTGGAGATCACAATGAGGTCCTGAGAAATCCCCCAAAAGCCTGAGGACAAGCAGATAGGCTTGTACTACATTGTGTATATAAGCAAATATCATTGTGAACAACAATATTGATTTCTATTTTCCACCCTAACTAAGGCATTGACATCAATGGGACAACTCATATGCGTAAAGTTAAGCCGATATATAAGTGAGTAGGGGGTTGGGACTTTATTGAGTGATTAGAAGAGAGTAAGGCATCAGACTGTTTAAGCATAAACAACTAGCTTCCAGGAAATTACCAAATGAGCCCTAAAGAGGTATGAATACCAGGGCCTAGCTTGTGCAAGCTGTTTTAAGACCACTGGGAGAAGGAAATTTAGCATTGTATGCTCAGTCTGGCTCCATTCAATCTAATGGCAAAACTGGCTTTCTTTGCCAGGTTTTTTATTTTATTTAGGAATTTCATGCAGATGCCAGTTTACTAATTTCCCTGCTTTAACAAAAGAGAAGCTACTCATTACCAGCTCTTTTTCCCCAGCAATGTTTTGGGAAAATTGGTTCACTCTGTGCTCAGGAACCAGCAGATATTAATAATAATGAACTAATTTACATGGAAATTGTCTCATTATTGTGTTGGCTGCATGAAATAATCCATTGTTTAAACTTTTTAAAACTCTGATTTGTGTTTTATTTTTTATTGCTGCACCTATATTGTCCCACAGCAATGTCTTTAATTGGCTTTGGATTTCCTAAAAGTCAGCAAGAGTGATTTTTTGGTGCATGTCAATAAAGAAATTTAATTCCTACTTCCAGGTGAAAGAGATGGTGGAGAGAATTTTGTAAATTACATACATTAAAGAACGATCATATCAATGCCTTTTTAAAATTATACATTTTTTTCCTCTGGGTTTCTGGCATTTCAAAGTAAGATAATTATTTCATGATTGACTTGTTAGCAAATCAAAAAACTAAAACATGCAGAAAGCTTCAGTACCAGCTCATCATGTATCTAGGCTACAGAGTCATGCAGCTAAATGAAGTCATTGTTTATTTCACTTAAAAAGCAAAGTAATAAAAACCCTTGTAGCTATTGCCTCATTTCTTTTGATATCTCAGCTGAATTATAGGATTCAATTTACAGTCATTTATGAACAGTTTATCCTTGTAGGTTGAAATTCACCATTATTTGGCACAATGGTATAAATCTCTGTGCAGCCGGGGCTGTAGTTACTAGCCTATAGCCTGTCCTAGCTGACAAAGTAGGCCTAATCTGCAGTCCCATAGTCTTTCCTAGATTATGAGAACAAACGTGATGAATATTGCCACCATAAATTTCATACTGCACAGCCTCAGAAAGTCCAATTATTTTAACTTAATATAGCACCTGTGAAATTCAACCTCACAACAGAAATCCTTGGTAGGCAGGCTCATTTGTTTTTCCTTGTGCCCTTCTCTTGTCTGTGAAGAACTCACAGTAATATAGCAGCATGTTGATAGAGCCTGAACATGCTGCTGCTTAATTCCCTCCCTGCCCCCTCCAGATCTTTCTCTTTTCTAAGTTAAGCCACTGAAATACATTCTGGATTGAAGTTTAAATCAGTTTCAGCCCAAAAGCATCATTAAAAAAATCTAAATATGGTCTACTCGAAAGGAAATTACTGGCAGTATGGACAAAAAGCAGATATTTCAAAGACATAAACTGAACGTACATATTTCCTTCTAATATATAGGAGAGGGCAGTTGGAGAAGAAGACACTCATGAAGAGTGTCTCATGAACTGGATGGCTCAGAGGATTTGATACAGAGCTATAGACAGTGGCTCTAATGCAGCTCATGTGGGTGGTAATGTCCACCTGACTTTAGCTTTGGTGGCTTTTAAATAATAAATGGCTGGTCTTAAATTATTTGAGACACTTTTAATTACATCTTAAAAATAACTAAATATTTCAATCTCTATAAAACAGATGGCTACATCACAGAAACCAACTTTGCAGTTGGCACTAATTAGCACTCTTCTTCAAATCTCAGCAGAGTGGCCCAAATATTAAATGGGTATTGGAACTGAATTATTCTCTCAGTCATATAGAGTTAGTCTGGACAAGTGAATACATCGATAACACAGTGTAGTAGAAGTCTCAGTTGCACCTGTGCCTGTTTATATCTGTTATGTAGCTGTAAACAGAGGACCTCAGACTCCAGTGCTTTCAATCCTGCATCTTTTAGCAGCACTATATTTAGAGCAGGGTGAACAATGGATTTTTTGGTTCGCTGTCAATTCTAAAAATTGAAAAAAATAGTTTCAAGTTGAACCAAAACCATTTTTTCCCCCAAAATTTTCAGTGAATTGATAAGTTGAAAGCAAATTGAGTGTGCTTGAAAATGCCTGGATTGATCCTAAACCTAATTCAAACTAGAATTATTCCAGGGGAAGTTCTATGGCCTGTGTTATATATTACATCGGACTAGAGGATCACAATGGTCCCTTCTGGAACCAATTAAACAAACTGTTTTGTTTCGATGTGGCCTAAAATTTTTCTTTTTAATTACAGGCATTTGTATAGAAACAAAGCCCAAAGGACTAACTTCACAAAATGCCAAGCATGGGGGATCAATTCTCAGGCTATGACTGCACTACAGAGCTTACAGTGCACAGCTGCACTGGTGCAGTTGAAACGTTGTAGCGCTGCTAGTGCAGATGCTTTAAGCCAGTGGTCCCCAACGCGGTGCCCGCCGGGGCATTTATGTGCGCCCGCCTAGTGCCCAACAGGGGAGAGAAGCCACGGCCCTGCGCCTGACGGGGACAGAGAACTCAGGCTGCGGGCGCGGTGTGCTCTGTTCCCGGCAGGCGCGGGGCCCGCCTAGTGCCCAGCAGGGGAGAGAAACTGCGGCCCTGTGCCTGCCGGGGACAGAGAACTCTGGGGCTGCAGGCTGCGGGTGCCCGTGTTCTCGGTCCCTGGCAGGCGCGGGGCCGCAGCTTAAGCCGGAGAGAAGCTGCGCCCCCACGCCTGCCGGGGACAGAGAACTCTGGGGCTGCAGGTTGCGGGTGCCCGTGTTCTCGGTCCCTGGCAGGCGCCGAGCCGCAGCTTAAGCCGGAGAGAAGCTGCGCCCCCGCGCCTGACGGGGACAGAGAACTCCGGGGCTGCGGGCGCCGGTGTTCTCTGTCCTCACGGCTTCTCTCCAGCTTCTCTCTTGATTCATATATTATGTAATATTAAATATGATGTTTTTCGTATTATTTAATGTACAAATACAAAATAAGCCTTGAAAAATTGTTGGCGCCCGCCACACTCTTCTGAAAACATGAATGTGCTACTGGCCACAAAAAGGTTGAGGACCACTGCTTTAAGCCAATGGGAAAGATCTCTCCTGTCGACTTAAATACTCCAGTACCTGTGAGTGGTGGTAGCTATATCCCAAGCTTCACGCACTGACATAACGCTGTCTATGCCAGCCCTTATGTCAGTGTAACTCATGTCACTCAGGGAGGTGGCTTATTGATACCCCTGAGTGACATAACTTATACAGACCTAAGGTGTTGTGTGTGTATGTAACCTACACATCTCCAGGGTGTGGTGTTCTGTTCCATTTAGTGGCTCCGAGACCACTTAGAGAGAGTAAAATGAGTCTGCTCTACAGAGTAAGCTAACAGCCAGTTGGCTTTTAGCTCATGCAGTAGAGGCTTATGCACTAAATTCCAGAGGTCCCTGGTTCAATCCTGCCCGCCGATGACCAGGGTCTGTCGGTGTTACACACATAGCTATAATAATTCATGATGACCATGAATAGCCATTGGGCCAAGGGAAGAGAATGAGAATGACTCTATAGCTTGGGGGTGAGAGAATTCACATGATGGGGAGGAACCCAAGTTCAAGTCCTTGCTCCAATGATTATTTATATACAGTGAAGCACCTTCAACAGGAGATACTGAGAAAAAAAACCCCACCAGGCTATCCTGGAGACCCACGCTGAAATCTCTTCACCTCATTGGGTGAATTAAACTTGGGTCTCCCACAGCCACAGCACTGAAGATTACAGGGGAACTCCTCCTCCACCTCTGCTCCCCAGCAGCATTTTGGGGGGGAATTTAGTCCTTTGCTTTTGTACAAATGCTTGGAATCAGAAAAGAAAAAAAACAGGCCTGATCAAAATGAAACATTTTGTTTCAACATTACTGAAACATTTTGATTCTTTGGTTTCATCAAAACTGTTTGGCAAACTTGACACAAAGTCATGAATAGTTTGGGTTGACCAAAACTGCATTTTTCAGTAAAGAAACTATTTCCTTTTAAAAAACAAACAAACAAACGAAAAAAACAGCTCTATGTTCACTATTAAAGCAAAATGAAAATGTTTAATGTACGGGTGAATTAAGAGAACTTTCTCCTGTAACTGGAGCCCCACCACCATCACTGAAGTTGGGAATGTATTTTGTTTTAAAACTAAATAGTGTGAAAATATGTGTATCTGAATTGTTATCATATTGGACCTAAGGATATGAATGTTTCTCTATCTGGATAGATAGATCCCAGAATTCTGGGTTTTAGACATCTCTCACCATGCTTGTCACACACAGATTTTAGTTTGAAATGCTAAATAAATGCATATATTTAACAAATGATTTATGTCTAATGTGGCCTTATTGCTCTCACAATTTGGAGGTAAAAATATATATGCAAGAATCTAATTAATGTTGTAAAATGGCTCTCTCATACGTGCAGCGTGTCATCAGACCTTTCCCTCCAATGTTTAATATGCGGAGGTAATGTGCATGTGTAGCAACCACAGTGACATAAAGGACCAGAGGAGCTCTAAAGGGATAATGACTTCAATATGCAAATTCAATTTTCCACATACGCCTTGACTCAATATACTGTAATATCTCCTTAATGACCCACGGATTATGTGACTGAATAAAGTCTGAGGGAACATCAGACCTGATATAGGCTCAAAGATATATTTATAATTTAAACATTTTTAAAGCTTTCTGTATTTTCTCCCACAAATTAGTTAATGTTAAACTCACAAAAACAATCAAACAAAAAGAATTTACACAGGATAAAACTCCAACCTCAAAACTTCACTCATCCCATTTGACTGCTTAATTTGCTAACATTCTACTGTTGATAAGGACACATGAACAACCTTAAGTTTGCCCCTTTTTTCCAGAGACTGGGGTCCAAATAAACTGGGTGTGTGGGGGCCACCAAAGTCACCACCCAGCGGAGTTTTTATTTTGTATTCTGGTGGTTTGGGAATTATAATTAAGACAATGTTCATGCTGACTGTAGGCAGTTCTCTTATTAGACTAAAAATCTACTTCATCTCACATTCTCTTACCCACATGTTATATTGTGATTTGTCTGTTTCTCCCACAAACATCTACATGTGTTTTGTATGCTGCCTCCTAAATACCAAATGGTATCGATTGTGGTTGCCAAACCACCACTCTCTTAAATCTCTTCTGAAAACTCACTTTTTTTGTGAAGCCCACGATGTGTCCCAAGTGGTGAAAAAAGCAAAACAAAACCCAGCACATTAAATCTTTTAACTCGCAAGGCAGTACAAAACTAGCCAGATCGGTTAAAACCAGCCAGGTGGCAACCTTCCATTATCTACCATTATCTTCTCTGGTGAATTCTAGTGTCCTTTTACTCTCTTGGTGGGCAGATCCCTCTGTAGCATCTTTAGAGGTTGGATGGCCTGACCTCCTGCTTCCTCCAGTATCTTTGTGTGACTTCTCTCCCTCGCTCATAATGTTCCACACTTTCAGCCTCTTCCCATTGTGCCCCCTCTTTTTGCATCAACTGTAATGACTTCCATTTCCTTCTTTCCCTCCAGTCACCATCAGCTGGAGCTGTTTTTCCTCTTTGTTATTCTAATGTTTACTTAGAATTCCCTTCTTAAACAGCAGGTTCCTAGAAACCATAGCTCCATCTACTGTCAGCATCCAATATTGCACTATTTTAGTCCAATAACAGAGTTTACAATTTGAAATGTTGTTGTAGCCAGGTTAATCCCAGGATATGAGAGAGACAAGGTGGGTGAGGTAATATCTCTGATTGGACCAACTCCTGTTTTGAGCTACACAGAGCTCTTCTTCGGGTCCTGGAAAGGTAATCAGAATGTCATAGCTATTGTAAATCTGGTATATTTGTACAATGGATTTACTTTGACAGTTATGGATAGATTATACTATGTTAGTTGGACTAGCTGGATTATATTGCTCATAGTCTTATCTGTTTTCTGTTGAACTCTTTCTATTAGAATGATGGGAATTGGTTGCTGATTTTTATTTTTCCACCAGTGTCAGTGGTTTGATTTAATATGTATAAATCAATCACATTAGACTTGTTTATGTGACTAAAACATGAGTTTGCATTTAAGTGTATTAATTGTTTTAATGGGAGTATTTTTCATATAAGCTTCTATTTTTACCATCACTTTTTTATAGATTATGTGTATATGTTAGGAGAGCATTTCTACAACAAAACCAGCATTTTTTAAATGAAATGGAATGTTTGTGAATGGTGCTGGATTGAAATCCCTGGAGACCAAAGTGCTCTGTTTATGTATAGAGAATCTACAGCATGGGTAGCAGCAATTCATGCTTCCCATCACTGTCCCAACAATTTTCCTTAGTCTTTACCAGGAGGAACCATCTATAGCAGAGAGAGGGCAATTGAGTCTCTGTTCTGATTTAATATTTGGAGTTCTTGCTCAGGCCACTACAAAGGTGGTAATTGGTGGTGCACGTGATGGACTTCCCCGGGGTGCAACCTGGAACTGGGCTCCCTTACTCACTGTGATGCTGTGACAAACTGCAGACCTCTCCTGGTCCTGAACTCACACAAGCATTTACACAAGTAGGGATGCATGCTTCTCCTAGCCACTCATGAACTAACAATAGAGAGGCTCTAGCCAACTCCCCCAGTTCCCCAGCCTAGGACCCCAGAGCTATACCTTCCTGCCCTGTTCAGAAGTCTGACCAGTACAAATTATTACCCAGTCCATCTCTCCCTCAATGTAGAGAGGACAATGCACTATTTCTGAGCCCATTCCTGAGCAGATTCCCCTTTGCACTTCAAACAACACACTGTTTTAGGTAAAAATATAAAATAGATTTATTAACTACAGAAATATAGATTTAAAGTGATTATAAGTAATAGCGTACAAATCAAAGTAGATTACCATAAGAAATAAAACAAAAATGCAATTTAAGTTCTCTAAACTGGACAAGATTTGAATCAAGTGGTGTCTCACCCTGTTAGATAGTACAAGCAGATTGCAGCTTTTCCATACACAAGCTGGAATTTTCCTGTGATGCATGGGACCCCCTCCCGAGTTCAGTCTTTGTTCCTAAGGTGTTTCCAGCTGTAAAGTTGTGGGTGGAGTGAGGCCAAGTGATGATGTCACTTCCCCTCTTTTATAGCTTCTTCCAGCTTGCTGGAAATATCTTTGTTCATGACATGGGGGTTTGCCTCCCACCCCATCCCATCCCATCCCATCCCATCCCATCCCATCCCACCCCCGGTCAAGCATCCTCCATTGCCTACATGCTCCCTCTGGGAAGCCTCCATTGTAAACAATTCCTGAGGTAGTCCCTGGGCGTGTGGAATCCCTTTAATGGGGTCATTAGCACTGTCTAGTTTCTTCATTGTTGTATCTGAAAGGCTAGTGGCTAGTTGTGGGTGTTTCCAACTTCACAACGTATTTCAGTAACACACACATAGCAAAACATCATAACTTCACATACAATGTGAGCACATACAATCCAACAGGATATTAAATGTTCAACAAATCAAGACTTTTAGAATGATACCCTGCAAGGCATACTTTGTACAAAACATATCATAATTATATGAAAGTGGTGAATATGGGGGTTCCAGGGTGTCACAAGTGGGTTTTATTAAGTTGATATTGGTTCACTAAGAAGTGGACTGTGACCACCCATTCAATAGGCCATCACACAGTCATCAGGTGGCAACTCCCAGACCATACTAGAGATGGTTAAATGATGATGAAAACATCTCTCTCTCTTTCTCTCTCTCCGTTTTGAATGTCCCATTTAAGGCCTGATCTACACTTAAAAGTTTTACTGGTATAACTGTGTCAGGGGTGTGATTTTTTGTTTTGTTTTTGCAAACATAATTATACCAATAAAAGTGCTAGCGCAGATGCACTTACACCAACTCTGAACCAGAATAGACTATACCAGTTGTCAAAGTTCTGGGGGTAAATGCACCCACTCAGGGTGGGTACCCCACTCAGGTCTCAGGCCTCTAATCAACACTTTTCTCGTGGTGGAAATTCTCATCCCTCTCCATCCACACCAGAGATTTAGGCTGCAATTCCTGTGCAATTCATTGTGTTTATCCCAGTGGGTCTGACAGTCCAGTGCTTGCAGTTCTGCAGTTTTATACTTGTACAATTGTGCTCACACTCGGAGGGGGTGGAGTTGCTTCTTGAACTATACTGGTTACTTAAAGCTGCAAAACTTTCTAGTATAGACAATCCCTTTGAGGAAAAACAAAACTAGATAACTTTAAATCATAGATTATTTATTAGCTAGATTACTTTATTGCTGCTGAGATTTTATTGTATTATTAATGATGGTCTAGGATGCCTTGAGTCTCAGTCATCTTTTAAAATTATATATATATACAGAGAGAGAGAGAGAGAGAGAGAGAGAAGTGTTCAGTATAGAACAGCATCCAGCATGCATTGCCTTACCTGAAACATACAAAATAGATAGTACAGTAGTACACAAATAAGGTTAGTTGTCCAGCATTAGTGTGATGGGTAGTTTTAATGTAAGAATAGTCAGGTAAGTATAATAGAATTTTCCATATTCTCCTGTATTTTTCTGTTATTTCTCACATGAATAGGGAGATTCTCCACTAATCCAGTGTATCCCAACTCAGACATCAATTGTTGATGCATAGGGCAAACAGCAATTTTCTACCTTCTCAGTTAAACATTGAGAACTGCTGAGACCCATATTAAAGTAGATAAAGAAAACTGAAGCTCAGGATTAATGCAACTGAAAATAGAGAGCCACATCACCCCTATTCATGAGGGGGAAAAATGGGTGGGATCCAGAAAGGTAAGAAAAGTCAGAGATATTTCCTTCAATGAGTGGGGTTTGTCCCAACCCCACAGAACAGGGTGTTCTGAACCCACTATCCAAAGAACTCCTGATTTCTATTGGAAGCAGGATCATCAGCTTGGAGGTCCATTTGTGTCCTCTACATTCCAGTTGCACTGAGCTCAGTTCCAATATACATCCAAAGGCATGAATAGAGCCACAATTAGGAGATGGGATTGAAGATATTTTAAATAAATTAGATGGCTGCATACAAGCCTATACTGTGTTTTTCTGCCATTGAATCATATTTCTTGATTAACACAATCCTAAAACATATTCTGCAACTCTGTCAGTGGATAGAAGGTAACCAGAACAACCAGGTCTTCTTAGTTGCGGTTTTGTCACTGTCTTGCTGTGTGACTTTTGGCAACATACCTCCCTTCTTTTAGTTTTGGTTTACTCATATGTAAAATGCTAGAGGGGTGTTGTGAGGCTTAATTAATGGATACTTGTAAAACACAGTGAATGTTTTGGGATGAAAGGTGCTGCAGAATACAACTGTGCTTCAATAATTTCCACAATTAACATCTTTCCTGCAGTTTTCAATTATACGTTTCAAAGCAACAAGAATCTCCTATCTGTGTTCAGGCTCATTCAAAGGAAACCTATACACATACTGAACCTTCCATTGAACTAGAAAAAGATAACTAATCCAAGGCTGACCACTATAAAGATTCTTAGAGGTGAAAAGAGTCTGTTTTATGGCTTTACAGGCAGCAACCAGCTCCCCCTATTAATAGCTTCAAAACGTTTCAAGCACTTTTAAGTATACTGTTGGTTTCTGTGTTTTAAAGAAAAGAAGTAATAGACTCTAGAGGAGTTGAATGCATTTTATTTTTCATAGAGCAGTAGCTAAAACAGGTAGTTCAGTTTATTCATTTTAATAAACAACAATTTGGTATTACTTATATTGATAAATCAATTGATTTTTAAATTAGTAGTATTATGCCACGATTTTTGTATTACTATGTAGCAAGGTAACCACCTTTTTATAAGACCCCTAGAATTTCAAGTATATTAGAATGGACAAAATACAGTAGTCTGAAGCCAACTGCATGCTTTCCTTGTTAAATTCTAGCAGATGGCAAGTTGGCCCCATATCAGTCCATCTGCAAGGACATACTCCAGATACCTTTGAGAGGGAGACACATAATAGTACTAGTCCTCTTTTCCTTCCCTCTTTTTGTCCCCTTCATCCTGTGTGTATTATTCTTTTTTAAAGAGTATTCGTAGTTTATAAAATGCTTTCCTTGGTCATTTTTACCCTATCTCTTAAAAAAATAAGGATATTACATCACCCTTTTTGGAAACAAGAGTAGCTTCTGTTGATCTGTTTTTCAAAAGTGATGGACATGAGCCCCTAAATTTCTTATCTGAAGTGCTGTTGTAGCTGTGTTGCTCCCAGGATATGAGAGCGAGACAAGATGGGTGAGGTAAAAAATTTTATTGAACCAACTTCTGTTCGTAAAAGAGACAAATTTTCAAGCTACACGGAACTGTTCTTCTGTATGTCTGTGGTGCTCAAAAGCTTGTCTCTTTCACCAACAGAAGTTGGTTTAATAAAAGATATTACCTCATCCACCTTGTTTCCCCCCTCCATTCGCTTATTCAGTCTCTTAGAAGCTAGGTCTCCCATCTTCAAGCCTTAGTCATAAGACAACTTCCTCCATTTGATCCTAGATTAATTTAATTGTAATGCATTCAGCCCTTATACATAAGACCTGTTCAAATCTAAAGATATTTATATCCCTTGAGCATTTAAACTGCTCTTGTATTTGAGTTAAGCTGAAAAAAAACAAGGGTCAGATTATATCTCAGTGACAAAAGTGTAAATCCAGAGTAACTCAGTCGACTCCTCCTCTTTCTCTTTTGAATGTCCTGGACTTTTAAAAGTCCTTGCAAATTTGTATTATATGAAAGTGATTCACAATCTATACACCACTCTAGTTTGTTTAAGCTGATTGGAAAATTGAACAGCAAGATCTACTGTGTGCTCTCCTGAATTCTAAAGTATAGATTGAGCAGAGAAACTGAAAAAAAGTCTCCTACTTATCATATGTGGAAAATATGTCACTACTCAAACCTCTGAGATGACTGATTCAATTTCCATCAAACTTGATTTGCTCCTTAGATGTAAATGAGATCTACAGAACATGACAAGTTTGAAGAACATATGTTCTGTTTTTGGAATACATGTAAACAGAATTTCTAGGACAAGTGTTATTTTATTTTTCACATTCAGAAGTAAAAAAATAGCTAAACAGATTTTGATGAAAATCCCCTTCTACTTCAAAAATTCCTCTGAGGAGAGACAAGGTATGACAAATTTTATCCCTAAGGGAATTTATTTAAGAAAGTTATGAACAACTGCAAAAGATGTGCTATGATGGCATTTGCATTTTAAACTGAATAATAATAATTGCTACCTCTCTGACTATGATAAATATTCTTTACTTTAAAATAAAACAAATCACTTACTGTAAATAGTCAATTTTGAATATGTACGTGGAACTCAGCAGCAGCTATAAGATTTGTTACCCTACGCAATCTGAAATTAGTCTGGTCTTGGAACCCACAGGTTCTAAATATTTTGTATCTAGATTTCACTGCCCTGAGAGACTGTCTGTATGTTAAAGTTGGACCTGCAGTCAAGAACTACTGTCTCTCCCTTTTTATCTCCCTTGATATATTGAAATCAGTTTGTACTTCATACAGCATAAGACAGAAAGAATTAAACTATTATTAAAATGTATAATATTAAGACATCTTGAGATATGTCAGTTATTCCTTTTTTTAATTATTTGAAGGGTTACCTGCATCAATCAATGCCACTCTGAAAAGTATGTCTAGATTTCAAATAGCACTCTTTTTTGTCTCTCTGTGTGTGTGTGTGTGTGTTTAATTTGCATATAAATACTAACATTTGAAACACCTCAGTCAAGAAACCTTACTCTATCAAACATATTGTTTCCAGAAGTTGACATTCCATCCAACTGATGCTAGAATGTCAGTCATAAGAACACTGCAAAGCTATAATTATGTTTGTAATGGATCTTTTCAAGGTGGTTGTTTCCATTTGCTTTAGTAGCGTTAATACTAGGTTATTTATCAAGTGATTATAACCAAACAATAGGGACATTTCAGTAAAATGCATCTATTGTGTTTGTCCCAATGTAACAAGGCAGCAATAAGTTGGAGCAGCATGTCTGTTTTGCATGCAATATTTGGTTCTTTTCTAGATTTCTGCCTGAAGGTCGTATGCTTGTGACCCTTATACACAGTTATAGAATACTTTCATTTTAATTTATTTTTAGCTGTCTGGAAAAATGATGATACAGCACATGACTTTAAATTCACTTCATCACCCACTAAAATTAGCAAATGTTCATATTAGAAACTGCATAATAATTGTAAATAACTTATGGAGTATAACTTTGGCTACAGTCAGTTTATCATTATTATGGAACTTCGCTTAAGCCTCTTCTGCATTAACCTAGTGATTGACATATATAATATAATCTTACTCTGTGACATGGCTGACCACTGGGAATATTTTTAGCCTCAGCCATCCAATTAAGTGTAAGAAAGCTGGGACCAAAATCAGCCACTATTCTCTCCCCCTCATTTGGAATTAACTACAGCATTGCTAAGAAAGCCATTTGAACAAAATACTTTCTGCCTTATAAAAATGGTAATTAACTGTCTGAAAATGTTGCTAAAATTAGACCCTATCTGTAGCAGCTCTTCCATTAGTTTGCGAATTTAACGAGTAACAGGAAAGATTAAGCCACTTGGAAGGAAAGTGGCCTAGTAATTATATATAGGCAACATTTTTTACCTACAGAAAATTATTCTCTTGCCTAGGCCTCTGCTGTTTGACTGAACATGAATGTCGTAACCTCAATTGACTGGAACTGTCAAGGTGCCCTATTGAACAGAGCAGATAGAGTTAGTGTACTCCTGGGGACATAAAGCCATTGTTCAGCATCAGAAATGGGAGATAGACTTAGAGCTGTTAGTAAATGAAATGCTTCTATAAAGATGGCTAATTTATATATATATAAAAAAAACTTGTGTTAATTTGGTGCTTATCTTGAATTATTATGATTTTATGAACCATTATCCTTTTTTACATTTGTTTAAATATACGGATATCTGCTAGCACATGGTGTTTCAATCCTTAGGGGAATGCTTATGACTGGAGTTATTCTTGTTCTCTGCTCTATAAATCTTTGGCTGTATCAGCTGAGAAAAGTTTAATGTTCTAATTTACAAATGAATAAAACCAGATTGTTATTTCCACTGGTGTTCAGTTTATTTATGTAAAATACAATATGCCAAGATGTGTCCACTGGGAATGATGTTAGCAAAGGATGTATGTCCAGGAAAAGTAGAATTACACAATATTGCTTTAATTGAAATATGACTAAACGTTCAGTCCTGGATGAACTCTTGTTGAATAAAATCATACTTTGGGGTTTGAAAGGATTACTGGATCAGGCTTTAAATTTAGTATAATCTCTTTCTTTTCTCTCTCCCTCCCTCTCCCCGTATACACATACACACACACAGAGACACACACACAAAATAACAGAGGGTTTGTTTTGGACTACATCAATGGTGCTTGAGGCTATTAATATGATTCACGCAAAACATCTTTAAAGTGATACACATCCAGCTGCTAGCAGTACTAAATATAATTTCATACAGCCAGGCTTGAGGCAGCCAGAGATCATATATAAGGAGATAAGAAGGGAAGACAAGGCTGAAGGGAATATGAAGACAGAAAGGATTGGTTAAAAAATCATAAAGGGTGAGGAAGAAGGAAAGAAACAACCTTAAAGGGAAGGAGAAGCAAAGATGAAAGAAATACAGCCTTCAAGGCTCTTGAAGAACTATGGGAAAGGAGGGGGAAATTAAACAAGGTGTATGGGCAGACAAAGGAACCCAGCTATTGAATATGGGAGGGGAAAGGGATAGTGGGTCAAAGTGGAAGGCAGGAACTGTGATATGATTGACCTGATAGATTCATGGATTCAGAAATTCCAATGCCAGAAGGGATCATTGTGATCATCTAGTCTGACCTCATATATAACCCAGGCCATAGAACTTCCCCAAAATCATTCCTAGAGCACATCTTTTAGGAAAAAACCCATCCAATCTTGATTCAAAAATGGTCAGTGGTGGAGAATCCACCATGATCCTTGGCAAATTGTTCCAATGGTTAATTACTCTCACTGATAAAAATTTAAACTTTATTTTCAGTCTGAATTTGTCTAACTTCAGCTTCCACCTTTTGGATCATGTTATACCTTTGAGGGGTTCCCACGGTGAAGGCTACTTATATCCTCCCCTATCTTCTTGCATAAGTGCCAGCCACAATCTGGCCAACTGTTATACACTTTAAGATCTCTAAGGTGTTATGTTCATGGCATCACATAGAGAAATTAGATAAAAAAAATACTCTTGCTGGACGGTTGCAACGTAACACTATTTTTATTCTTAGAATCCAAAAAAATAACACAGAGTAACCAAAATTAGAGCGAGATGAATCAGGCTGCTCCAAAGGCAGAGAAGCACATTGCCTTGTTCTAGGATGGTTCTTTCCAGACTGACTCTGATCTCATGCTTTCCTACAGAGCCTCCTAGCCTGCAACCAGGACCAGGAAATGCCCCGTCTTAAAATGATAACTTGCATCTCCAGCATACTTCTCAATAGACCACATGGGAAAGAAATCCAGACTCTAGAGAGGTCTATGGGCGTTTTGCCTTTTGGGGACTATTTTACCCATGTTTCTTCAGAAGGTTACTCTGTCACTGGAGATAAAGGGAGAGCTCCCCTAATTTGAGCCCTTTGTGTGTGTTGCATAGGAATCAGACACAAACAGCAGCAAAATTCTTAAAGCAGTGCTGATTTTTTATTTTGTGTCTCGTTCAATAAGTGCACTAACACGCAAGGATTAAATTAATGGGATTCATTTTTTTCCTGTCCTCTGTATTTACTCTTGTTTTTCTCCTTTCTGTTGTGCTGAAATGCAGAGGAAGAAAGAATTGTTGCTTTTGCAGGAATCACTGCATTATAATAAGTGTTAATTAAAATCCATCTCCATAAAATCTAACATCACTGGAGGATGTTTATTTTAGGGGGAAAGTTTGGACAACATTCACATTCTTTTCTGTAAAGTTATTAGAAACATATTTTGGTTTTTATTCTCTATTCAGGTAAAATAATTTATTCTAGGAAGCAGGAAGGAAATTGTGTGTCAGAGAATCGTTAAACTAAATTAACAGTGATTGACAGGCAGTAGTCAATAAACATCACAGGGGAGTTCAGAGAGTCTGGTATTTGAGAAGTGTATATCAAAGTAAAGACATGAATTCAGAATTTCTTCTGTAATTTATTAATGACAAATAGAAGTTTCCCCAAATAAATAATGGATGCATAATTGATTGAGCCATGTCCTTCCTGACAAAAGGCCTGAACTGGAAATTTAGAGAAACTTCATTTCACACACAGACATATTCTACCTGACAAAAAGAGGTTGGCCTGTTTCTTATTCAAGGTGTGGTTGGAGAAAAACAGAATCAGTAGTTATGTTACAGGGCTTACCTCTTCTTTTGTGTGTGTGAGTCAGCCACTGCAAAGCAAGTCAACTACAGCATCTGAGCCTGTCTGATTCCACCCAAGGCAGGACGGCCTATCCATACAGCAGCCAATATGGGACTAAATAAAAAAAGACATCAATCCAGTAGTGTACAAAATCGATGGGACTATTCATGTGCTAAAAGATAAACATGTGATTAAATACCTTGTTGAATCAGGGCCTAAAATAGCAGATAGTATTAAGACATAAATAAGTTAAGCTTGTAAAAGAAGAGTATGTTTTTATAGTTTGAATACCAAACTGTAGTTACTGGTTTAAGCTGATTATGAATAATTGACCACATGACACCTGATAATATCAGCCGGTTTTGCAGATAGTGTTGTGCTTCCACAAATTAGTAATTTTCCCAGAACATGTAGTATATTAATGATCCTGTACCATTGTCCAATCAATATCTTTCCACTTTCTTCTGCCCCCTATGCTTAGGACTTTATCCCTCCTCTGTTTTCCAAATAACTTTCCTCTCTTCAGTCAGATCCCTCCTAAATCATAGTTCTCTTATCAGGTCCTTAAAGGCTAAGTCACCAAATCTAGCGCATCCATTTTAAAACAAAAAACATGCTGGGCTGCTTGAAGGTTTGATCATGTATGTTTGGACTGTCTGGTGCATAACTTAGGCCCGAGTCCTGCAATGGATACCATGCAGGTGGATCTCTGCACCCATGTGGAGCTCACAGCAGGAGCAGGACTCAAGGATATAAGATCTTTGCATCAGAGACAGTGTTGTCTTCTGACTCTGAGCACACTGTTAATCTTCAATAAACAATAATAAAGGGGCAGTCACTGGATGATCAAACAGTTCTTCAAGAGTTTCCAGAGCTTTTAATATGTGGCTTGGAGAGAAAGTCCAGAAGCTTGGTATTCACTGCAGTAGATGATTATGGGACAGTGAGACAGCTATGATGGCTTTATGGGTGGCTTAGTTATACTTCATTTTATTTTCAATATCAAGTCTTGATAATCATAGGAAATACACTGATTTTCAGAGAATGGTATCTATATTTAACTACTACTTTATCATGACTAATAGTAAATTAAGAGTTAATTTATAAACTCTTTTTTTTTTTTGGAAATATAAATAATTTGGAGGCAGTCTCATAGAATACAAGGCCAGAAGGGACCATAGTGATCATCTAGTCTGATCTCCTGTATATAGGCCATGGAACTTCCTCAAAAGAATTCGTAGAGCATATCTTTTAGGGAAAAATACAATCTTGATTTAAAAATTACACTCACTGTTATAAATTTATGCCTTATTTCATGTCTCAATTTATCTAGCTTCAACTTCCAGCCATTGGATCATGTTCTACCTTTCTCTGTTAGATGGAAGAACCCATTATTAGATATTTCTTCCCCAACAAGATATGTTTAGACTTTAATTACATCATTGCTTAATCTTCTCTTTGTTAAGATAAATAGATTGAGCTCCTTTAGCCTATCACTATAAGACTTGTTTTCTAATCCTTTAATCATTCTCATGGCTCTTCTCTGAATCCTCTCCAATTTATCAACATCCTTCATGAATTGTAGGCATCAGAACTGGATTCAGTATTCCAGAAACAGTTTTACCAGTGCCAAATACTGAGGTAAAATAACCTTTTTTCTCCTAATTGATATCCCCCTATTAATGCATGCCAGGATTGCATTATTTCTTTTGGCCAGAGCATCACACTGGAAGCTCATGTTCATCTGATTATTCACCATGACCCACAAATCTTTTTTCAGAATCACTGCTTCCCAGGATAGAGTCGCTCATCCTATAAATGTGGCCTCCATTCTTTGTTCCTAGATATATACATTTACAGTTAGACATATTAAAACACATATTGTTTGTTTGCTCCCAGTTTACCAAGTGATTCAGATCATTCTGAATCAGTGACCTGTCCTCTTCCTTATTTATCACCCCCCCAGTTTTTGTGTCATCTGCAAACTTCATCAGTGAAGATTTTACATTTTCTTCTAGGTCACTGATAAAAATGTTAAATAGGCTCAAGAACCAATCCCTGCGGGACACCAATGGAAAAATGCTGGCTTGATAACAATTCCTCTTTTATAATCACTAACCTATCATCTTTTAATCCATTTAATATATGCTATGTTAAATTTACATCATTCTAGTATTTTAATCAAAATGTCCTGTGGTACCAAGTCAAACTCCTTATAGAAGTCTAAGTATATTACGTCAGTACTATTACCTTTATCAACCAAACTTGTAATCTCATCAGGGAAAGATATCAAGTTAGTCTGACATTATGTATTTTCCATATATACATGTTGATTTGCATTGATTACATTACCTCCTTTAATTCTTTATTAATTGAGTCCTGTGTAAGATACTCCGTTATCTTGCCCAGGATTGATGTTAGGCTGAAGGCCAATAATTACCTGGGTCATTCTATTTACCCTTTTTAAATATTGGAACAACATTAGCTTTCTTCCAATCTTCTGGAACTTCCCCAGTGCTCTAAGACTTACTGAAAATCAACATTAATGGTCCTTCAGCCAGCTCTTTTAAAACTCTTGGATGCAAGTTATCTGGACCTGTTGATTTAAAAATATCTAACGTAGTAGCTCCTGTTTAACATCCTCCAGAGACTCTAGTGGAATGGAAAGAATATTATCACCATATGATGAGACTATATCATCTGTTTTTCTCTCAAATATAGAACAGAAATATTTATTGAACTCTTATGCCTTTTCTGCACTATTAATGATATTTCTACCATTTCCATCTAGTAATACACCAATACAAATACCATTTAGGGCTAGTTAGACAGGCAGAACTGTGAGGTCTCAATGCATGAAAAAGACAATGGTGTAGGGAGAAGGGGTTTAGGGTTATTAGGAACTGTGGAGCTTTTCGGAAAGGAGGAGCCTATACAGGAAGGATGGGCTCCACCTAAACCAAAATGGAACCAGATTGCTGGCATGTAAAATTAAAAAGCTTATAGAGGAGTTTTTAAACTAAGGGCTGGAGGAAAGCCAACCGGTAGAGAAGAGCACATGGTTCAGACACAGACATCTCTTAGGGGAGGATCTATTAACAGGAATTGTCTATATCCTAGTAAGGAGGACAGGATAGAATTTGATAAATCTCATGTAGGAACTAAAGAGAAACAGTCAAATGAAAAAAAGTCCCATTCAAAATTACTTCACATAATGGCACACAGCTAAATAGTGATAAATGTTATAAGTGCTTGTATACAAATGCTAGAAGTCTAAATACTAAGATAGGTGAACTTGAGTCCCTGGTATTAAATGAGGATATTGATATAATACGCATTACAGAAACTTGGTGGAGCGATGATCATCCGTGTAATAACAGGGTACCAAATATGTAGGAATGACAGAGTAGGTTGTACTGGTAGGCGAATTGCACTATATATGAAAGAAAGCATAGAGTCAAATATAGCAAAAATCTTAAATGAATCAAACTGTACCATAGAATCTCAATGGATAGAAAATCCATGCTTGAATAATAAGAAGATGGCTATAGGAATATACTACCCACCATGTGATGGCAACTGTGAAATGCTCCAGGAGATTAGAGAGACTAAAAAGTAGAAAACTCAATAATAATTATCCCCATATTGACCGAGTATATGTCACCTCAGGACAGGATGCATAGATAAAATTTCTAGATACCATAGATATAAAGAATTACAAAGGGATCTCACAGAACTGGGTAACTGGGCAACAAAATAGCAGCTGAAATTCAATGTTGATAAAGTATATTAGAAAACATAATCCCAACTATACATACAAATTGATGGAGTCTAAATTAGCTGTTACCACTCAAGAAAGAGATCTTGGAGTCATCGTGGATAGTTCTCTGAAAACATCAGCTCAATGTGAAACAGCAGCCAAAAAGCTAACAATGTTAGGAACCATTAGGAAAGGGATGGATTTAATAAGAAAGAAAATATCATAATGCCACTATATAAATCCATGGTATGCCAACACCTTGAATACTGCATGCAGTTCTAGTCACCCCATCTTAAAAAAAGATATATTAGAATTGGAAAAGGTACAGATAAGGGCAACAAGAATGATTAAGAGTGTGGAACTTTTCAGACTGGGACTTTTCAACATGGAAAAGAGATGACTAAGGGGGGATATGATAGAGGTCTGTAAAATCATGACTGGTGTGGAGAAAGTGAATGCGGAAGTGTTATTTACCCTTCACATAACATAATAACCAGGCATCACCCAATGACATGAATAGACAGCAGTTTTAAAACAAACAAAAGGAAGTACTTCTTCACACAAGCATAGTCAACCTGTGGAACACATTGACGGGATGTTGTGAAGGCCAAAACTATAACAGAGTTCAAAAAAGAATTAGATAAGTTCATGGAAGATAGGTGCATCAATTAGCCAACATGGTCAGGGAGGCAACCCTATGTGCTGGGTGTCTCTAGCCTCTGAGTGCCAGAAGCTGGGAGCGGATGACAGAATCACTCAGTGATTGCCTGTTCTGTTCATTCCCTCTGGAGCATTGGTCTGACCCAGTATGGCTGTTCTTATGTTATGTTCTCATGTTCATTTACCACAGATCTGGTGACATTTCTACTAAATCTGAGGTGTTGTCTGGTTCATATTTGCACACTTTATTAGGTGCAGTACACTCCATATTGCATGGCCCCACAATGCATGAATTTTGAAATTTGCAGCCACCTGGCCCATCAGAAATATTGCTAGAACTTCTGCAAGCTTTTTCAGTTAACTGAGTGCATATTAAGGTTTATGCACTGTTTAAATATAGAGTGAAGCTAAATAGGTAAAGAAAATAATGTGATACTTTAAAGTAGTTCTCACTTATAAAATATTCATTTACAAACCATTTTTTAGAAGTCTTTGGACTTTTTGAGGAATGAATGAAGTGGGAAAATTGGGTAGGATATGAAACTAATAACATTATTTAAATAAATAAGTAACCCATAGAAGGGATTAACCAACCATGAAGATACCTCTAGCTCAGTATCAGGTTGCGTTAATGGAGTGCTTAAAGAGAAATAATAGATGGCATCAAAATGGATTGGCTATTAACAGCAGCCATGGGAGCTCTTCCATTTAAGAGTGAGGGTCATTGAATTTGAGTAGGCGTACTTTTGCGTGTCAAAGAAGCTGTAAATAAACACAAACAGAATAACCCATTTTCTCAAATCCTAGGCCTGGTCTACACTAGGAAATTAGGTTGGTATAATTACTGAGCTCAGGGGTGTGAAAAATCCACACCCTTGGGAAGACATGGAAAAATCCAAATCAGTAGACAGTGCTAGGTCAATGGGAGAATTCTCCCATTGATGTAGCTTGGGCTGCAGGACTGTAAAATTGCAGTGTAGACATTTGAGCTTGGGCTGGAACCTGAAGTATGGGAGAGGTTCCCAGAGCCCAGGCTCCAGCAATTTTACAGCTCTGCAGTCTGAGCCCTGAAAGCCTAAGTCAGCTGATACAGGCAAGCTGTGGGTGTTTCATTGAAGTGTTGACATACCCTGAAGGTCCTTTGTCTGAAGAGGCTATGGAGGATCCTGGAGAGGGCTGGAAGGACTGCTGAGCCCTATGGAGAGATGGAAAACTTTTGTTGGCATTGAACTGTAAATTATGTGCATAAGTAAGATGATGAAGGGAGATTTTTATTGAAGTCTTATGTATGATTGATAGAAAGAAGGGAAACTGCCCTGTTGTAGACCATAGTATCTGACTGCTTAACTCACCTGTGAGTTAGAAACAGTTTACAATTTACAGCAAGTGGTCAGACTACATGATCAGAATGGTCCAGAGTTGTAAACTGCAGTGTGCTTTTTGCTCACTAAAGTCACTGTGCAGCACTAGCTAAGCAGATAAACATAGCTGCAGCACTAGCTAAGCAGATGAACAAATCACTCTAAAAGAAAATAATGTTATTTCAAGTCTCTTGTGAGTTTGACCCCTACTCTCATGCTTACTTTGATTGCCTGTTACAGTTAGAGAATCTTGGTAAACAAATTAATTTAAGGTACCTTGTCAATGACAATTTTATGCTGATAAATGACCTGTCATACACTTATTAAAATACCTTCAGTAGTTGGTCTGCTAAAGTTAATACTGTAGATTAAAGCTTAGTTTTGACGTACTTAACACAAAAGAGGCAACACATTTCATTTTTAATTGATGCTAATTTTCTAAAAGCCAAGACAAGATAAACCTTAGGCTTTAATATTGCACCAAAAATGAATGAGCCATCACAACTGCCTGAGCATTTTCACTCTTTTCCATAACTCAGATCACTCCTTTCCTCTAAGGGGCGATGGGGAGAAGGGGGGAGGAAACAACCTTTCATCATGTTTCATAGCTCTGCCCAACATTGACAATCGTAGAATCGGAGGAGCTTTTCACATCATCACAACCGCTCCTCTTGCAGGTGCCAAAATTCCATGACTCACAATCAGTTCATGGGAGTCATAAACACTGGCTGCTCAGAGGGAACTCCCTTTACCCACCACTGCCTCCAGTCTGGGGGAACTGCATTATCGTTATCCTCTGCACCCTTTCATTTCAGTTTTCTGATAGTCGATAAAAATGACCGGTAACAGAAATGTTCATTCATCTCAGCATAATACGATGCATCACAACCAGGGGTGGCACAGCCTTCCCAAAAGGGAGCCCTGTCTCCTCCATGTCCCTACCCCTACCCTTTTGCTTCCCTGCGAGGCCCTGCCCCTGGCCAAGCCAGAATCCGGAGCAGGGCCAAGGAGCCTGGGCCCCTCCACCTGCCCAAGGTGTGGGGGCCCAAGAGCAGCCCCTGGTCTGTGTCCCCACCCAGCCACCCGCCCAGGCAGGTGGAGGGTTTGCGGCTCCACACAGCTGCCCGGGATCCCCGGCCAGGCTCCAGCTGCCGGCTTGGCTGGGGGGTGAGGCCTCGGGGGGAAGAGGAGGGGCAGGGGCGGGGCCTGTGGTAAAAAGTGGATGGGCCAGGCCCGTCTACTTTCAAAAAGTGGGAGGGCCATGGCTTCTTGCCCACATGTCCCAGTACCCCTGATCACAATCATGTAATTTTACAGAAGATAGCATCATTCACTTTGCTTATGAACAATGGCAGCACTCTGGGTTATGTTCCAGAGACAATATACTGGAACATAATTTGTGTGAGTAAATAGCTAATGATTTATTGGGAAAATAAATCTTAAAATTTGAATTGTTTTTATGGATTAAATCAGCAGTAGTAAATGTTTGCTTTCTTTGGTTTTTCTTAAAACTTCATTCAATAATGCAGCGAACATCAAGAATTCATTGATTCAAGGAGCTTTATGATAAGAAAATAGATGTAATTTGGAAAGCTGAGGAGATAGTGAAACGGGTCCTAGAAAAACAAACAAACATCTTTGAGGTTGTGCACCAAAAATGAATGAGCCAACACAACTGCCTGAGCAGTTTTACTCTTTTCCATAATTCAGATCACCCCCTTCCTCTGAGAGGAGAAAAAGAAAGAAAGAAACAAACACAAACTAGAGGCTAATAAGAAGAAAGGAAAACACCATGATATTTCTTTAGCAGAGGTTTCCTTGTGCCATTCTCTCTGGCAGAAGGGTTTGGAGAACTGCAGAGGAATGCCAGACTGCAAAAGCCACACTGTCATTGGCTGTGTCTCTCAGTGGCTGCTCAGTAGCAATTGTGGAAGGAATCCTGGGAGACAATGGTTTGCAGCACTGTCCCACTTCACCCTATCCTGCTCATAGATTCTCTTCCAGAAATACATTGCAAAGAAAACCATGGGAGGGGCATTTACAGAAGGCCAGGAAGAGGGTGGAGGTGGGGGTCTGTGCCACAGAGGAAAGGAGAGGAAGGATCTGGATGCGGAGGGCACATCAGAGGGCAATCCAAGCCTGGGGTGGAAGATAACTGAAAGAAATGTGAAGAAGAATTAACTAATGTTCTGAAACAATGAGATAAGGAAGTGTACAGAGAAAAACTTCACTGGGAATGTCAGTCACTTTTCACAGGAAGGAAATACAAGCTCAGAACTTAGAGCAATCTATCCATCTATCTATAGACATGAGAATAAGAAAATTACTTGGGAGAGTTTGAATATGTAACGGCAGGAGACAGAATACAAAGAATAATGTCACCTGGCAATCACTAACAATATTGTTCTTGTAGAAAGGCTATATCCAACTTACCCGTCACCTTTTTCATTCCATGAAAAATGAAGTATAAAAGAAAAACAACAATCTTTTACATAATAGTGGAAAACAATAAGTGCATGATAAGTTCACGTATGCCTGAAGTTATTTGTACTTTTCAGGAAATAGTTATGGGTCAGAATACAAAAAGCTCTATTTCCAATCTGCTTCCAAAGCAGATATGTATGCCTTACAAATAGTCATGGGCATGCAACTGTGATGCTGGCAGACTAGGTGCCCGCTCATGCCAAGGCCGCTGGGCCTCACTGAACACTGACAAATGCATAGCTGGAAACCAATCTGGCTCGCCTGTGTGTTAGTATTGTTAAAATGGATATTAAAGTTATAAGAATCCTTTGATGATATTTCCTAGTCATTGTCATTGTTGTCTTTCTTGCCATATCCCTATTCAGGGTTGGTGACTTTTATAGCCTTCTTCCAAAACTCATGATCATACACCAGGCTGCCATGCAGATTGGTGTTACTGAGGTCCACTAATATCCAGCCCATGTACCATGTCTTTGGTCTCCATCTTACCAATATAGCTCTCGGGTCTCCTCTGGATATGCCCATAGCAACCTTACCTAGCTTCCTTCAACTTGTCTACAATTGGATCAGCCCCTTCTTACCTCATTTCATTTCCTATCATGGATTGTCCAACCATTTGACCATGTCAACATCTTCATTTCTGTGGTGGAAAGCATACTGATTTCCTCTCTTATGGCTGGCCAAGTCTCTGCTCCATACATTAAGATGGATTGAATTACAGCTGTATGCACTCTATCTTTTAAGTTTATTGGAGACTTTTTGTCATAGATCTTGCCATTTGCACCAAGCAGCTTTAGTACAATGCTGGGAATCACTGGGCATCATTGTCAGCAAAACTAGGTTTTTAAATACTTTCATTCTTTCAAGCTCTCTGCCTGTAATATCCTTTATGATGAGTCCTCCACCCTCAATTATTGTAGCCTTGGCTTTACCAACATTCACTGTGTTCTCTAATTTGACTAGATGCTAAAATGATGAAACCCCTTTGTATCACAGACATACCCACAGTCTACTCTATTGTTATCACTTTTGACCCAAGTAGTTAGCCAATATTTAGAGACTTGCAATTTTTTTTTTCTGTTAGGAGGAGAAACTGCTAGAGTTGTGTATTTCTTTGTGCAGTCCTATTTATTTACGAAGAATATACATATTTGTTTTTCCCCAAACATACTAGGAACAAAGAAGAGGCAGTTTCCTTGCTCACAGTTCCAAATTTCATTCAGCAAGCACTCTGCCCAGAATCTCCCTCTCTTCTCTCGAGACCACATCACCAGTGCTTCTCTTGTTGCTTGTTTCTGTCCACAGAATCTCCACCAAACAATATCAAGCCCCTACATTCGCTTTCAGTCCCCAGAGAAATCCCTCCACCCCAAATAGCTCAACTTCTGACCAGCCTTCCCTGTGGCCTATGTTTTGGATGGTGGCTCCTATTGTTTCAGCTATCACACTGCAAAAAGGAGTTTACTGCTTCTTACATTCACCCTGAATGGAGGGCAGCTATCGGACCCTCCAGATTCAAAGAGGGTTCACCCAGCCTCTATCATAACACTATTTAGTGCTGTGAGCCACAATGCTGCTAATGAAAGTGTCTTATTGTAAAATATGATGATCTAATTTACTAAATTTCAGTCATAACTATATATTATAAATTTAATCTTTGTTAGAAAGATGAGGTGGAGTCAAGCAATAAAATAAAAGTGGGGATGTTATATTAATTATTGTAATATAACAATTGGCATCCAATAAGATCAAATTGTATTTGTGTGATTTCAATATACATTGCAGCTTTAGTGGAAACTATTAGAACAGAATCTTTTACTCGGACACAGAGGGACATAATTTGGTCACTATTATAATAAAACAGACTTAATTGGGACACAGATAAACAGACAATTCGTTTAAGTGGGAATCCTGCTGGGAACTGATTTTTCGTGTAATTCATTTCAATTGACTGACCTGTCAGTTTATTGACATGCTGCTTTGTTCCTGCTCAGACAGAAAAGACATTTCAGGGTTGCTAATCCAGCTTGATACATGGAATGGAGAAGTGGGAGCTGCGATCAGCCGAACCTGCTGACACTGCAGGTAAACAAATGGTCATGGCCAGCCAGTGGATTTCCCTGACGGGCCGCGTGCCAAAGGTTGCCGATCCCTGCTCTAGCCCAAGATACTTAAGACCAGGCCATACGATAATAGTAGTATGCAGACTAAATACATCATATTTGCTTTTTACAAATGTCTGCACTTTTTTTCTTACTTAGCTATTGAGAATAAGCGTTTAGGCCCAGAACCTCTAAAGTATTTATGCACCTGACTCCCATGGACTTCAGTGGCAGTTAAATATGTTGAGGATCTGGATTGAAGAGCCTAGAAAATGGGAGGAATGAATAGAAAAGACTTTACAATAATATCCCCTGTGAAGTGAATCACCATTATATTCAGTGAAGCATTTGATATTCAGCTCGGCATTTGTTTCATTATGGGCCTTGTAAATTAATTATAAAATTTATGTTAATAAATATGTAATAAACACTGTCATTATTTAAATAGAAACCTTGTGTGTATAGTATGTCTACATACTATACAAGAGGAGTTAATTGAAGTAACATATACAGTCTCTTCTGCTTTCCTTGATCAAGTAGTTTTGATTTGCTGCCTGCTTCTTCTAGCACAGCAAGTGGTAATGATCATATAATCAATAGCACAGGGAGACAAAATATGTGTCTCCAATAGTTTTAAAGGGAAACTACCCAGTTAAAAGTGGTACTTCTTTTAAAGCCTTTAGAGTATTAGAAATAACATCTTTGATTATTTAAAGTAAAATAATTTTAAAGTGTCATTTACTTGTAATCATTTATGCTATTGGGCTGCTTTCATTGCACAAGTTGAAAGAAATGCAAATATGTAAACAAGCTGATTATTCTTGTTCTTGTTCTTGTTATTTATATTAGAGTACTGCCCAGAGGCCCCAGTCAGGGTAGCAGGCACTGTTCAAAAATATGAGAATATGATCAAAATGCTTGCAATCTAAAGCTACAACTCTGCAAACCCAAGGGCATATGCATAATTTTACTAATGTGAGTAACCCCATTTCACATTTTTGGAACTACTCATGAGGGTAATGTTACCTACATGCCTAAGTGTTGGCAAGATCAAGGCCTAAGAAAAGTGACACACAAAGGTGAAGGAAGAGGGATTAAGTCAAATGTATACAATTGTATAGATATTTGCAAATTTTAGTTATTAAAAATAGGTAAAGTGTTATGCTAACCCCACCTTCCCAAACCACCAGATTTTATTTACAGACTGTTTCCAAGACTCTTTTGGATTGACTATGATGTGCTACAGGGTAATCAGGGCAGTTTTTATTTTTCCCAAGTAACACATATAATCCACTGGAATTTCACTGAGCTGGTAACACTGATATTACTGGGCATTTGTTCCGTATTCATTACACTGCAAGCCAAAAATCCTAGTGATAGTTTCTATATGCTTTCCTAGAAATTCTGACTAGCTTTCAACATGGCCTGCAGCTTCGTGAGCAGCATGCTATGAGCTATTGCACAGAGATATATGATACACAGTTTTGCTTTTCAAAGCCCTTCCTGGCAGATGGCACTGAGTAGCAACCCCTGTAAGTGCTTTAGTATTGATACTTTGCTGGTAATAAATGGATACAGGAAGTCCAAGGGCAGCTATTTGTGATACTCATCGTACTGTCTCTGGTTGTAAATTTAAAAAATTTATTCAGTCACAGCATAAATGTCAACAGCTGTAGCTGAATGAATTATAAGAATTTTTGTAACTATATAGGAAGGAACAAAAGGGTAAGGACCCCAGTATGTTTCAAAGTACTTGTACTATTTTCTTTTGAAAGATGATATTTCTTTGTTTAAAAACAAAATCCCCCACAATAAGACTTGCAGTGTTTATGAGGCCTACGTTAATAGAAAATGCAACCAAATACTTATTTAAAAAATGTATTTTGGAAGTTATTCTTAATTTATAGCTATAGATATAGATAGATAAATTATAGATAGATAGATAGATAGATATAGATAGATATATAGATATGATTATATAACATGATGAGAATAATATTTATATGTATGTTTAAATAAAAAATGATAATTAAGGGCTTGATCCTGAGATGTGCTGAGCTCCTGCTCTAAGGTGCTAAGCACTCTTAACTCCCATTGTCTTCAATAGCAATTAACACACATCACAGAATCAGTTGCATAATGTGGTTCTACCACAGTTTCTTCTTAACAGGTCTTTTCACTGTGTGGATTTCAGTCATATTTGCTTTTAGGAGTACCTCAGATAAGTTTTTCCTATTTTATTTTTTCCTCTTTTTAGCCTGGAAAAGCCAACACAGCCTAAAGAAGATGAACTAGACCAGGGGTCCCCAACGCGGTGCCTGTGGGTGCCATTGCGCCCGCCAGGGGGTGTAAGTGCCCCCGCGTAGCCCTCGGGGTGGTTTTTTTTTTTTTTTTTTTCCGCCGGCAGTGCTCAGGTTTTTTGTTTTTATTTATTTGGCGCCCGCCAGACGAAAAAACGTTGGGGACCACTGAACTAGACTTTATTACTATTTGTGCATTGGAATTGTTGATTCCAGTTTTAATTACACAGCCAATCAATTACACCAGTGTCAATGCAGTGAAGGACATGGGATAGCACAGATGTAAGCAAGCGCTTAATTCGGCCTGCAGAACTTTTTTGGTGATGGATTAAATCCAGTTTGACCTTGCTTGATGATGAATTTGCTGGGCTAGCAGTTAGAAAAGCAACATTTTAATTGTAAGCTGAGCACAATGAGAAAGACATTGAGAGACAATAAATAAGGAAACACTAGCAGCCATTTTTTGCAGTCTCTTTTCAGAGTAGAAACACACTTTAGATATATCATGAAGATGCATTATTGACAAAATAGATTAAGTGCATTGCTCAGTTATAAAGAAATCTTCGTGTTTGTTTTTTTGCCATAATTAGCTGCACTTCTGTAGCTACTCAGTTCCTTTTCTTTTTTGTCGTTGAGGGCAAGGTTAAAGGCTGGACTCTGCAATTCTTACTCATGCTGAGAAATCCCCAAGGGGACTCCTTGCAGAGTAAAGTACTACCCAACATGAGTAAGAGTAACAGAATAAGATCTTTAATCACAAGCATGTTATAGATGACCAAGCTGTTCCCATCTGCAGTCGAATCATTTGTTATCTCTTGGAAACAGACTATCGGGGCAAAAGATGTTAGAAAAATCACAAAAGTAATTTGAGCTCAGTCATTCACACGTAGTTATCCCCAAACCCAGGCTTACATTAAATCTAAGTTACATTTGGTTTAAGCTGGACAAAATCCAGACCACTGTGTTCGTAATATGCAACTGTAATTTTGTTCTTTTTGTAACAGGACCATGGTTTTCTAGGGAGAGAGAGTTACAAAATCCAAGTGTAATAGCACAAAATTGCAAGTGAAGTCTGATAGATGCCCCTGATGTACTATATTTTCACCTCAATAGTAAAAGATGAGCTGATTCTTTCATTTTTGCACAGCAAAGAATCCAAATAGGTGTTCCTGCTAATATTTATGATTTTACTCAGTGTGCCACGTTCATCTCTGAGATTTTGAACAGTCTTGTATGATGCCAAAGGCAGATTAGACAGAAACAGAATCTGCAACAGGTGTGCACAGCTGAAATCCAGTGCATTTTCAGTTAAATTCAGTGCAGCCAGTATAGGTGGAAAACCTGATTTCTGTATGTTCCATGTCCTACTTTAAATCCTAGTTAATTTTGCTTTGCTTTGTCTTTGCTGTGCAGAATTTTAATACCAAATATTTTCCCAGAAACTGGGATCGAATGACACCAAGAAAATTGTAAACTCAGTGGACCAAATCATCCTTTGATATACACCTTGCACAACCTCTTTGAGTTCATTGTGTCTAAAGCCAGCTGCTGACTTCAGTGGAGTGAATATAGATTATAGGTTAGGGCAGCATTTTCTTCACTGTGTTTATTATTCTTATACATAGAAATGATAAATTCCAAATGATACTGTCTGGAAGTTTTGGTCAATACGCAGCATCATATTATAACTGATACCCATTTTGGTTTATTTCCCTCAACTGTAGGTTTATAACACTGTTATCAGTGGTGTGATTTACCTAATTTACTAATTAATTGAGATATTGGTATATGTAAAGAGAAAATTTACAGCTGGGTTAGTTAACCCATAAGAAAAATAGGTTATTTTTGAGTATTGGAGGAAAGAAATATCTGTCTAAGAGAAGGTCTCTCTTTTTCTAAAAATGTAAACAGATTTAGTGTCTCGGAAGGGGGCTGAATGCAGGAATTAAAAAAAAAAAATTATTTGAATTTGCTGAGGTTTTTCTTGTTATGAAACTAGAGAATGTCTGAAACCCGAACTATTTGTGTAATATCACACCTTGATGTTTGGAATTTATAACATATTATGACATAATACCTTGATGTTTGGAATTTTAGATAAAATGGGACTTAGAGCCAAATTCTGTATCCTGTCAATTTCTACTTAAAATAGGATACCATGATGTATATACCATGGTTTACCATGGGTTTAATTTACCATGAAGCAGGTCCTCAAGGAATCAATTCTGAAGCACTTAGAGGAGTGGAAAGTGATCAGGAACAGTCAGCATGGATTCACCAAGGGCAAGTCATGCCTGACTAACCTAATTGCCTTCTATGAGGAGATAACTGGGTCTGTGGATGAGGGGAAAGCAGTGGATGTGTTATTCCTTGACTTTAGCAAAGCTTTTGATACGGTCTCCCACAGTATTCTTGCCGGCAAGTTAAAGAAGTATGGGCTGGATGAATGGACTATAAGGTGGATAGAAAGCTGGCTAGATCGTCGGGCTCAACGGGTAGTGATCAACGGCTCCATGTCTAGTTGGCAGCCGGTTTCAAGTGGAGTGCCCCAAGGGTCGGTCCTGGGGCCGGTTTTGTTCAATATCTTCATTAATGATCTGGAGGATGGCGTGGACTGCACTCTCAGCAAATTTGCAGATGACACTAAACTGGGAGGAGTGGTAGATACGCTGGAGGGTAGGGATAGGATACAGAGGGACCTAGACAAATTAGAGGATTGGGCCAAAAGAAACCTGATGAGGTTCAACAAGGACAAGTGCAGAGTCCTGCACTTAGGACGGAAGAATCCCATGCACTGTTACAGACTAGGGACCGAGTGGCTAGGCAGCAGTTCTGCAGAAAAGGACCTAGGGGTTACGGTGGACGAGAAGCTGGATATGAGTCAACAGTGTGCCCTTGTTGCCAAGAAGGCTAACGGCATTTTGGGCTGTATAAGTAGGGGCATTGCCAGCAGATCGAGGGACGTGATCGTTCCCCTCTATTCGACATTGGTGAGGCCTCACCTGGAGTACTGTGTCCAGTTTTGGGCCCCACACTACAAGAAGGATGTGGAAAAATTGGAAAGAGTCCAGCGGAGGGCAACAAAAATGATTAGGGGGCTGGAGCACATGAGTTATGAGGAGAGGCTGAGGGAACTGGGATTGTTTAGTCTGCAGAAGAGAAGAATGAGGGGGGATTTGATAGCTGCTTTCAACTACCTGAAAGGGGGTTCCAAAGAGGATGGATCTAGACTGTTCACAGTGGTACCAGATGACAGAACAAGGAGTAATGGTCTCAAGTTGCAGTGTGTGTGTGTGGGGCGTGGGGTTTAGGTTGGATATTAGGGAAAACTTTTTCACTAGGAGGGTGGTGAAGCACTGGAAGNGGGGGCGGGGGGTTTAGGTTGGATATTAGGGAAAACTTTTTCACTAGGAGGGTGGCGAAGCACTGGAATGGGTTACCTAGGGATGTGGTGGAATCTCCTTCCTTAGAGGCTTTTAAGGTCAGGCTTGACAAAGCCCTGGCTGGGATGATTTAGTTGGGATTAGGTCCTGCTTTGAGCAGGGGGTGGGACTAGATGACCTCCTGAGGTCCCTTCCAACCCTGATATTCTATGATTCTATAATTTAATTCTGTTCTTTGCATGTATACAGTAGCACATAGAAAATAGCATAGTAGATCACAGTCTTAATTAGTGTACAACAGGCAGATAATTTACATACACTGCACAAAACTTTCTGCAGTGATCCTGGGTTTCAAAGAGCCTTTTCCCTTGTAACCTTAATATTCATTTTGTTTGTTTTCGTTTGAGAAGATATATGCATACATTAGTTGTGGACAAGCCTTTCTGTGGCCTTGCAAAGAACTGAAGTTTACTGAAGGTTAGTTCCCTCTGCATTCACAGGCAGAGACATAGTAGATGGGATACAGAGAGATTACTAGCTGGATTACCCAAAAGAAATTCTGGTTTATTGGGAAAAGTCTGACCCTGTAGAAGGTGCAGCATGCATTTCCTATTTGTGTTCGGTCAGATCTGAACTCCTATCAGCCCCTGTGCAATCAGGGTCCAGATACCCCAAGGCATGGGTGGTGGCAGAAGGTTCTCCTGGGGGAGTCTAGTTCCCTGTCCCGCCTTTTCCACATGTGGCACCGCCCAAACTCCACCCCTGCTCCTCCCCAGGCCCTGCCCCAGGCCCCACCCCTTTCCCCGCTTGGCACCCTCCCTGCTTAGTCCCCCTGCTGCCACTCGCCGCTTCTCTCCTCTTTTCCCCCCTCCCTCATGGGGTGGGCAAGGAGGGTTGTGGCAAGCGGCGGGAGGGTGGTCTCGCGGAGAGGGGGGTGGAGGACAGGAGGACTTGGGGTGGTGGGGTCCTCGCAGGGGAGAGAGGGTGGAAGAGAGGAGGGATGTGGGGAGGTCTCACGGAGAGGGCGATGGAGGAGAGGAGGCACGTGGCAAGCAGCGAGGCCCTCCAGAGACGGGGAGTGGAGTGGAGGAGAGGAGGGACTCACCAGGGTGTGGCAGGCAGTGGGGGCCTCGGGGAAGGGGTGGAGCAGGGACAGTAAGAGGCGGAGCACAGACGAAGCCACCATAGCCCAGACACCCAGCTGCAGGATGGCGATGGCTATGCCAGGGGAGCCTTACTCTCTCCTGGCCTATTATACCTGCCGCCCATGCTCCAAGGGAAGAACATGGGGTCTGAACCAGGGATGCCAGGGGGCCATGGTCCCATCAATTTTTACCTGCCTTAAGCCTGAGCAATGGGGAGAGGGGTGGAGAAGAGCAAGCAGGGTGTGGGGCCTTGAGGGGAAGAGGCGGTGAGGGCAGGGTGTTGGGGGGAAGGGGGTGAGTGGGGGGCAGAGCCAAGGTTTGGGTGCCAGTTGCCCCCCAGACTTCTAGGGAGCTTCCAGTGCTCCTGGTCTGAACCCCAAAGAATAAGCAATTGAATCAACTGTTTGTATACAGTGTTATTGTGTGTAAATATATGTCAATGAAGGTCTTTTGTTAAAGCTTGTAATGTTCAGAACTTGATGGTCATTAGAAGATATATGTCGAGGTTATGGTTTGCAATGGATGCATATATATGTGTAGAACTTTGTAATTGTCACTAGGGTGCAACTACAGCATCACCTCACAGCAGTGTGGGGAAGGAATCAGGCAGGGAGGGTTACCTCCCAGGCTACTTGATTACACAAAACTATCTCCAAACACCTAACTTTGTACAACCCAGGGAAAGACAATGGTGGAACATTAAAGTTAATGGAGAGACATTGAATCTGGGGAAAAAACAGTCTTGGAAAACTAAGGAGGGAGTGAGTTTCCCCTGCTCTGTGTAATCATGAATTGGAAGATGGTTTGAATGAAGGTGGTCCAGAATCTGAGCACTAGCACCTAAGTAGGGTGCTGTCAGTGAAATACTGGATCCCCTGTAGGACAGAGGGCATACTGGGAAACTGTTCAGAGGCAATAGGTAACTTGTATTAGAAAAGGGAATAGAAGTGTAAAGCCTGATATTGCATCCTTTAATTTATTTTCTGTGTAGCTTGTGTGTGTTTGCTTTTCCATACCATTTCATCTTTGAATCTATGATTTTTCTATTCAATAAACATTTTGTTTATTTTTACCTCAAGCAGGTCTCTGGTGTGCAAACTGTGTGGAGCATGTTTGCTAAAGTGAACTGATATTTTGGGCAGGTTTCAGTCCTTCGGGAGTGACAAATCAGAGGGGAAAGTTTGGCTGTCTGCTAGTTAAGAACTTGGGGAAACAGATTTGGGGGGAATTAGGACTGGAGGGGGATGTTGAGGTCATCCTGCAAGGAGTAACTAGGCTTGTGGAAGCCAGGATTGAGACCTTTATGTTCATAGGCTGGTTACTGGTATCAGAGCTCTGAGCCATAGCAGCATAGCTTTTAAGACACCCAACGTTGCAAGGCAGGCAGTGACAGAACCCCTTATTGGTCTGGGTGATCTCCAAAATGTCACAGCCAATTTTAAGGCAGCTAGCACCTTAGTCAAAATTAAATTGTG